>VZTM01030691.1:254826-310632 GCA_013400555.1 Jacana jacana | reverse complement strand
TTACAGAAGACAAAAACTTTTGGCAGGTGTAATAGTGGAGTGATTTAAGAGCTTTATAGCAAGCATATAAAATAATTTCTGATTTCACAATACTGAGGAAAAAAGTATTATTTCACAATACGGAAAAAAAGCCCTGTATTTAGGAAAAATGCAGTAGGATTTATTACTACCAAAGCCAATGAGTCAGTGTAATAAGCTTGTGTAGATCTCTTGATCACATAACTCAATGTAGATGTGTACTCCCAGGTCTGCATTTCTTCTCATGATGCTGCTTCAAACTGCAAGTTCAACCTTTTTTGTGAGATTGAATTTAGGTTTATCTTACTAATTTGTTTGCTGATTTTCTAGCCCACTCAGATCACTTGGCTGTTATCTTGTCCCTCGATGGTTGGCCAGGAAAACCACTCAACTCTTCCTGCCAAGGACTGCCCAGGAAGCCTTTCTGCAAGAGTTATGGGCAATTGACAGAGGATCTTCAGCCCTCCAAATGATGTTTCATCAATATTTACCTGCACATACTAGAAAACCCCAAGGACAGACAGGCTATGTGATGGATTTTGCAATAGGGGGTAAGTGCTGCTCCTCACTTGCCTACCTAAGGGATTTGAAGCTGTTTTGCAATAAGATGTGAAAACTGTTGGAATTTGTTGTTGTTCGGTGGGCTCATGTGCAACCTCCCCCTCCCATCCCACCCCTTCTTTTTAGTGGTCACTGATGTTTGCAGTTATTTATTAGTTCTGTAGAAGGTAACTGGAAAAGAAAAGTGAGAAAGGGTTAGAGTACCTCAGGGCAGGCTACTGCTTAGCTTGGGTTTGAGAATTACTAAAGGAGAGTGGTGGAATGATTTTTTCCTTCTCTGCCAGTGGAAAATACCATTAAACTAAAAGTGGAAATTTCCCACAAGAGAGAAAAGAAAGTTGTTTGAATGGAAAAGGCTGATGGAGGCGGAGGGATGTGTTATATCTATCCGGAGAAGGTAAAACAACTTGTCACTATCAAGTGTGCTTGGTTTGCATTGATTCTTGTAGAAGGCTTAGTCTCTGCTTTTAAATTAGACAATAATTTTGCTGTTAGGCTGTCAAATGAGACAAGTGAAATGGCATTTGCTGTTTTCTGTTCTGTTTGCCCTCTGTGGTTACTTCTCTTCAGTCTAATAAGTATTAATTTTGAAGAGAAGGCAATCTCTGACTTGCTATAGACATACTTTTAGGTACGCTTAGGTTGAAATTGGTTATTTGGTCTGTGCTGCCTTCTGCTGAGGAGGTTCTGACACAGTCACATACCCTCTCTGATGGGGGGCACGTGTTCTCAGTGATCCTGATCCATCCCTTGGAAGCCCATGACACTGATTTCTGTTAAGCCAAGCTCAACCAGACCTTACTTTAGTGTTTGCTCATTGGTTCACCCATTCACCACAGCCGTTGAGTAGCCTTGTGAGAATTCAGCCTGATACCTGTACTGGGAAATAACTGTTGTGGCAAAAGCACAGGCTGCTGCAAAGTTGATAGGAAATCGTTCTCTTGTGTGGACTTCCCTCTGATCAAAGGCATCACTAGTTTTAAGCAGCACTCTACGCTTTTATGCTTTGTTTGGTGAGCATTTCATCATTAACTTGTGTAAACATGCATGAAAGTCAAAAGATTTTTCTTTTTAAGATGTCTCAGGTGCTGCGGTATCATGGTAAAGGTTAATGCTAAAGGAAGTGGACAGTGTTCACCCGTCCATAAATTAACCAGGTGTCCTGACTTTCAGTGCTATTTTAATACTATCTAATCAAGAGAAAAGATATGCTTAAGATATATTTGTTAACGTTATAACATTATAATTGTAATTTCAGGGTATAGAAATGAACAGAAACAATTCAGGTTTTGCCCATTTTTTCTCAAAATCAGACAAAATCTAGTTAAAAAATCCCAGATACTGTAAAGTTGCAGTTCAACAGCAGAAGACTATCCACTGAGGACATCATGGGCAATAGAACAAATGCTTGAAACCCAGATTTCTTGGTTTGCTTGAACACAGTTATAGACAAACAGATGTGAAAAGGAATTTTACTATTTATTCCTTTAAGTATTTAGTGGCAAAATCCTTGAAAATATAGCACAGTTCTCAAACTTATGTCAAGAGTACAAGTCCTTTTTCAATAAGGCTGAACATTCATATGTGTTTTTTTCATTTCAAACACCTTACTTTACTAGAATTATTACTGTCTCACAGTATTTTTCTCTTCCTGAAAATATAAAAACATTACAGAAACAGAGACATTTAACTGGAGTAAAGATCTTGGACCCAGTCCAAAAGGAAAATCACATCAAAATGTTTTTTATTCTTTTGCACATTTTTATGAAGATGTAATCAACTATGTAAGAAATATGTGCAACTTTTTTAGCATTTTAATATTTTATTTCACATTTATTAAGGTTTCTAGAACTGTAAGAGAGAAATATAGAGCAGAAAACCATTTTCACAGAAATCATTGTCCTCCCCCACTCCCTGGTCTGAAAATCGGGTGGTTAATGAAATTGAATTTAGGAGTGAATTCAGTCTGATGCCCTAAAATCTGCATATTTGACTTTGAGGGGTTGTTTGGTCATAAAGTTCTTAGACTATGCTTGAAGTTAAATTGTTGTATTTTCTTTGCATTTTTAAAAGGGATCTTATATTCTTCCTTCTTTCCCGTTCCCATCTTGTAGTAATACTTTTCTGTTTCATTAGTAAATTCCAGGATGTCACACTTATTACATTCTTCTAATGTAATACATTACAGTTTCCCTAACTCCTTGATTTTATCTTCAAAAGGGGGTATGGTAGGAGGACTTTCAGAGCTGGTAGATCTTACCATAAAACTGCTAACAACAAATGTTTTGGCCCGGGCTGGTAACATTCAAAATACATTTTTTAGAGGTTTGGGGTAGGCTTGCTTCTCACAGGGGCTATCGGAGTGAGCAGCACACTGTTTCCTCCTGGTGCTGGATGGCAGTTTTGGAGGTAATACCCAGTTCCACATTTCCACAGGAATTTCAGGACTGTCATGCTTGGAAACAGTTTCATGTTACTCAGTGGGGTATGAAATACCTGACACCAATGCTGAGTTTCTGGATTTTTCTCTCAAACACAACTCTTGGACAGAGTCACTTGCGTGGCTGAGTGATGTCTTTAACATATTACTCTTCCCAGCTTCCCATCTGGAAGTTATTTCCAACTTGTCTGTAATGTATGCAGCCCTGCTAAGCTGATAAATAAGAAAGAAGCTGCAGAGCACTAGAAATATTTAAATGGTTGCCTTTTTGGATTATCTCGCTGCCATCCAATGGGCTTTCAAACGTGCCATCATTATTTCTCCAAGCACATTGTGCTGCGAGCCCTCGCAGATAGATTTCTTCAGCTTCCAGAACTCATCCTCTGCGCCCTGCCCAAGATGAAAATGAAGGCTTATTCCAAACAACTAAACAGGCACTGTTTTCTGACAGACCCTATTCACTAGAGTAATATCATAATGTATTTTTTTTCATGCGTTTCTTTCCCAAGTTGTCAATTAACTGGGAAGAAAGTGTCACTCTCCCTCCACCATCTTTATTTCTGTGACCAGATCTTTTTTGGTACATCATTTGTCAAAATGCCAGCTGAGTAAGCTGGCTGGGGGTTTTTGTGTGTCTGAAAATATTCTTAAAAGATGTTCTTTCATTATCTAGTGCACATTTAAACCAAATGCTTTTGAAGTAATGTTGTTAGGTTTCAGAAACTTCTGAAGTTGACAACAAAGAAGACAACAGGCAAGCAGAAATTCTTTGGTTTCAACAGTAAGGTGGAGGGGGGTTGTTTGGGTTTTTTTTCCTATTGTTAAAACATGTGACTCAAAATGAAAAAAAAAAATAAAAAAAATTCCTATTTTTCCACAGACCTTTTTTTTCTCCTCCTTCCCCTCCCAGTTTGTAGTTCTCTGGGTGCAGAGCAGTGTTGCTCTTCTTCTGGTGGCCTCAGGGGTGCTGTTTCCCAGCCACAGCCCTCCTGGCTGCCCCAGGAGCCGTGGGCATGGAGGGATGGATGTAGGGTGCACTTAGGGTTTCAGGGTGTTCCACCTGGGCTGAACCTCCTCATCTCACTTATTTTACTGTGCCTATGCTCTTCTAGTAGGATGGCAATAAAAGCTTTAATTGTAGCTGAAAGTTAAACCAAATCACCAGTCGGTCACCTTGTACTAAAAGCTCATTTTATTTCATGGGTCCTGTTAAAATTAAATATTTATAAGGTACCTATAAAGTAAATAAGAATAAAAGCATGATACTTGCAATAAAGGGACCAAGGGATTAAAGTTTCTCAGCAGCATTTTCTCACCGTGTCCAACAGTTCTCTCTGCTGTTGGACTGCAGCGTGTTTGAGAACTGCTGCGGATTCGCTGCAGCACAACTGTATTTTCATTTCCCCAACACTGGCTCCGGTGAGCACCTCAGCGGGATGATGATGTTCTCATCCACCTTTTGCAATGAGCGTGCAGCTGCTACTTTTTACCTCAGTGAAACAAACTGAAGAGTTGTTTCTTATATTTTATTTTATCCAAAAAAAAAAAAAATGTTTGTAAAAATATAAAATGGCAAACTACAGGAAATTAAGTATTTATTTTGTCATCATTCTTGAAGATACTTGTCAAAAATACTAAGAAAGTACTATTTTAAACCTTGCTACTGCAGACGTACTGATTTATTAAATTATTAAATTATTAAATTATCTCCAAAAAATCCAAGGAAGCACACTACTTATATCCATACATCTACACAGCTTAACAGGCAGCTGGACAGATATGTATGTGGATACAGGGCCTGTAGAGAGTCACGGATTTTTCTAAGCATAAATACCCATAAAAACAAATACGCATAATCAAAAAATTTCTTTTTACAGAGTCACCATAGTACAAAAAAAAAACCGGAAAGAACATTGTGATATATTTTTTTTATTTTATACATTATATATTAAAAAAGAGAAAAGCAGTATCTTTTGTCAAGTAACTAAGTATTTTCCTGTTGACAGAATTGGTTCTGCAGAATATAAAGATGGATGTCTGCAGTTGTAAATATTAATAGACACATTCTATATAGGTATATGCAATACATGGATGTGTGAAATACGTGAAAGTCACATTTCTAGAAGCTGAAAATATTTCCTCTCTGGGATGTTGTTTCTACACAACAGCAACAACAAAAAGAATATCATGATTCATTACCCAGTATGTAAAGGAACTTCAAATCAATCTATGCTGGAAATATATAGCCTTAAAGTTTGACATTTTCAATGCGTAGTCATTAAAAAAAAGGTTTTTTGGGTTTGTTTCCCCTTTATTTAAGGAAAAAAAGTTTCCTTTTTGACCCATAGATGTATCTGCAGTCTCGAAGATGCTTTATGGTATGGTCAAAAGTACATTTCTTATCTAACATATATTAGTAATAAATAAAAAAAAAGCTCAGAGGAATTATCTAGCAGTAGGTAGAGAATTCCAGCTTTTGTTCTTCTCTTGCAAGGAAGTATTGAATAGAATAAAAGTATGAATTACCCCTCCAGAACTGTAATGGAAGACTCAATAAGAAATGCATTAAAATGCATTATGAGAGGCAAAAAGTCTGACCCAAAATTCTTCTCATAAGATATTAATGAATGGTTCTATTTTCTAGGTACTGAGAGAGTATTTAAATAATCACTCTGGTCATGCATGTGGCACTGCCCGTGAAAGCCTGCACTGGCTGATGGCAATATTCATTTTTTGAAAGTCATAAAAGTGTAAGAAAGTCTGAAGAATATAAAAAAAATTAAGCCTTTCAGCAGTCAGTATAGCAGGGCATCAGATACATCCACTAAGGGGAATGTTGATCCAAAAGATGTTTTTGGCATTGAGGATGAGAAACAAACTTTGAGAAATGGACAGAATAGTCCTCCGCTAGAAAAGACATGGATGTCTTCCTCTGGGAGGTTTTTTTAAGTGTAATTCCAGAGATTTCAGTGAAGCCCTACCTGATTACACCCTATGAGAAAATCCAAGTCCAAAAAATACTGAGAAAATGCCAAGACGTTGTTATTGATCCTGTGAAAGATGTGCATTTACCTGGTCTTATATTAACACCAGGGAAATTTAACCTGTAAGGTTTTGGGGAATCACTTTTACTGAATGTTTTTTGCCTTTTCTCACCAACTTTCCTGAACTCCTCTTTGCAGCACCAGCCCTGAGCAGCGCGGTGCTCAGCCCTGGGGCTCTGCCTCTACCTCTGCTGGTGCAGGGAAGGAAAGGAAAACTATTTCTGCAACATTCAGTCATTTACCATGGCTATAGGTATGTCATACAAGAAAGACATTGAGGTACTGGAGCGTGTCCAGGGAAGGGTGACGGAGCTGGTGAGGGGTCTGGAGCACAAGTCTTATGGGGAACAGCTGAGGGAGCTGGGAGTGTTCAGTTTAGAGAAAATCTAACGATCTACAACAATCCGAAAGGAAAGTGTAGTGAGGTGGGGGTCAGTCTCTTCTCCCAAGTAACAACTGATAGAACAAGAGGAAATGGCCTCAAGTTGTGCCAGTGGAGGTTTAGGATGGATATGAGGAAAAATTTCTTCACCAAAAGTGTTATCAAACATTGGAACAGGCTATCCAAGGAAGGGATTGAGTCACCATCCCTGGAGGTATTTAAAAGTCATGTAGACGTGGTACTGAGGGATGTGGTTTAGTGGTGGACTTGGCAGTGTTAAGTTAATGGTTGGACTCAATGATCTTAAATGTCTTTCCCAACCTAAAAGATTCTGTAGTTCTATGTCATGTCAGCAAAGTAGTGTAATACTTGTGTGGATCAGTAATAATATTGATATATTTGTATATCAGTGTGGGATATGAGTGTGTGTATGCATAATAGTTTTAAATTATTTGCAAATTAGCTTTTTAATGGAACTATCAAAGCAAAATAAAATGCACTGAGACTTAGATTGTCTCATTAGTTTGAACTACGCAAATGTTTGTTTTCTCTTGTGGACATAATATCCAGTGCTATAAATTATTCTAGTACATTGAAACTCTCTGTGCTGGAGTTTATTCTGGGGTTAGTTAGTTATCCATGATCAGTGGATCAGCACCAGAATGAGCTATGTCCTTACTGGTTTGACTGCCTGATACCAGGAGGAGCCATATGCAATGCTCTGTACCTCTGGGTACCCATCCTGGTACCTCCAGCTCCCGAGGACACCTGCAAATGCATCTGCAATAGGTGACCCACTGCCCAGGCAGGGCTGTCACCCTCCAGGTACCAGCCTGGTCAATGCCAACCCCCAGCCCTCCCCACACTTGGTGGAGATGTAAAGATACAGTTCACCCTTATCAACATGCTTGTCCTGTCCCTGAGGCATTCACATAGTGGGGAGAAAACACAATAAATAGCCTAGTTTTCTGTCTTAGAGAATAAATAAAATAAAACAATCAGATGTATTCTTCAAACTCCCTGTTACAAAATAATATACAGGGACTTGCAGCCTGGTTCATCTGAGCACATAACTTTTGTTTAAAAGAGCCCGGCTAAATCATGTTTACAAGTGTATCTCCAGGTGTAAAAATCACTGGGTCATGTAAAATATTTTAACTCTGGATATTTTTAATACTGCATCTCACACTCCTCTGCAGTTTTTACATCCTTCAGTTGTATAGGCAGATTTTTCTGAGGGAAATGTCACCCAGCACTGCCGTATTTGAGCAATGTTAGTACACTTGATTCATACTTAAAGCATGCTATAAAACATTACCTGAGCACAGAGGTGTTGCCAAAGTGAAATAAGGCACATGAACTGGCAGTTACTTGAGTTTCTCTTGCACAATAGAAGCAGCTTAAAGATGCGTGAAGAAATCATCTAATTGAACTTTGCGGTCTTAGACATTCCCGAGTCTCGCCTCGCTTACCCCCTCCGCAGGAGTATTTATCATGTATTTTTAGTTTCAATAAGAAGATCCTTCTTTATGGACATCTTGGTAATGTCCTTCAGTTTCAGAAGTAGTTTAATTTCAGATTATTTTATTAAAATAATTCATTTATTGCTTCATTCGCTAGGTGCTGCCATGCAGAACATGCTGAGCTGAAAAGAGCTTGAAAGAAGATGGGCATCCTGAGGAATCATGACAGCGAGGAACCAGCACAGCATTCCTTGATGGCAACCAGCCTCACCCTAATGCCGCCTCTGTCACCATCATTCATTGATGTTGTGGTTTCCTTGTGAACTTGCCACTCAGTAGAGGGAAAAATAGGTTAATCTATGGAGAAATAGTCTCAAATGAAACCAAACTGTTGGATGATTTCAGCGAAGGAACTTTTTCTCTGTGTTTGTATTTCAAAACCCGGATACTTTGAAGCGAGCCTCTGTGTTACTGCTGCATTCACAAATAAATGCATAGGGAATAAATCATCCACGGGGGAAAAGGCAGGTTGGTATGGAGAGAGAGGTGGTATCTCCAGCTAAATTCACTGTACCTTTTGGAAGTGAAGCTTTGCCTGTACTGAATCTAGTGTCAAAACACACCATGAACCAAGACTTTAGTCAATAGTTTCATTCTGTGTCATTTCATCCTTCCAGGTGTTTTGTCCTCAGGTGCAACTCTGATTTCCTGAGTGAGCACTTAAGATGTGGAAGGAATTTATTATCAGCTTTTTATTTATTTCTATCTGTGCACAAGGTGAGTGAATATTTACTCTCCATTGGGATACGGTGGTGAAAGCAGTGGGGTGGGACGTGCGATGAAAAAGAATATTTCACAAGAAAAAGCGACAAACCCAACCTTTGTACATGCGCCAAGTCTGCAAGTGCCATATGAATTATAAATCACTTAGATCTGCATAGTTTGAAACTATTTGGGGAAAAGGGGATTGATAACTGTTTACTAGTCCATGCATTACGAATACAGAAATTCAATTCTCTGTTCTGAATTCATTTGGAGACATGTATTAATAAGGAAGATTGCTACCTGCTCCTATCCTGCAGAAATCACTTAATGCAAGTGCTTAAACCAAGAGATTAATAGTTTGAAACATTTAAGTCATGGAATGTTCATAGTAAAGAAAAATAGATCATGCTACAACTGTTAATGTTTTGATTGCTTGTTTGCTTGTTTGTTTTAAATACTATTATTTGTGTAAGCACACAATCTTTTGAGTGATACTATTAACGTGAGAGGATTTCATGATATATTTGCAAGTATGTATGTTCTGAAATTGAATATTTAAAATTTGATAGCAGAAGCTCTCTGCAGGTGCTTGACAGGGTTAGTTTAGGGATGGCAGCTACATCAGGAGTGACGTGACTAAGTGACACAGCGAGCTGGGTGTTGCCTTATTCCAAAAGTTCTGTTTGAGCATTTTAAGAGCTGTTTTTTCCCTCCTCTTGGCACCAGCAGTCATCATCCAGTAACTTGTGTGGGAGAAGCTTTGCCAGGTGAAGGCTGCTTGTCACTTGTTCCCCTCCTGCATCACTGGGGATTGTTTGCATGATCAGAGGGAGGCAGAAAAGAGAGACATCAGCAGGTAAAATGCTGGAAAAAGTGCCAATGCAATTAAACAGTATGTCATTGTTTTCTTTTTACTATTTATTGTTGATTTATTTTATCATGAGGTTTCTGAATACTTGCAGGGCAGTGGGTGTCTGTCACCTGGAGGGAGCGAGCCCCCAGCACAGATGTATTAGGACACTTTGTCCCTCCATTCTCCTGGGAGAAAGTGATCCCTCCTGCCCAAGAAGGTGCACAGTCATGGAGAGATACATCTCCAAGGGCGACAGGAGAGTGGTGGAGGGAGATAGATCCAATAACTGGCCATGGAGTGTTCTGAGCAAAGTCCATCACGGACGAACTGACTTTCAAATGTAATCTGGAAAATCAATATTAGATTCAGAGTTTATATATATTTTGTTTTGTTTTGTTTTAAATATTGACTTTAATTTAAAACTGTACAAAAGTTCTGCAGTATTATATCCCAGATCTCCATAGTGGTTATATTCAAAAACAAAAGGACAAAGTGACTGAAACCACCGTTGGAGGATGGGAGGGGAAGCTCCTTCACCTACAAGAATTCCTTTGTGATTTATAGGGTGCCGTTACACAAGAGTTATGGAGAAGTGGGACAAGGAGAACAAGAAGGGCGAAGTTATCCAAGAGTTCAAAGGTAGGCAGCCGATCAAAGGTTAAATACAAGAAAAGGAATTATTCTATTCAAGTTAAAGATAGAACATTGTAACCTAAATAGATGTTTAGCTTCAATTAAAACTCTTGGAAAAGGCTTTTGTGCCGTGGGTAAGTTCTCGAAGTCAGGCAAACTTTGGGTTTTTTTATTGCTTCAAACATTATATGGGAAGAGAGTGAGAGATTAGGCTATCACTGAAGGATGGGATATCTCAATTTTCATTTCAAAATGTTTCTAGTTATAAAAGGTAGAGGGCAGAACCGATTAGATCCATTTAAAATTGCAGTGTGTAGAGATGGCATGAAAATACTTCGTTTTCTAAAGTTAGAGATGGGAAAGGTAGAACCTGTAAAGGCATTTTCTCAAGCCTGATAGCAGCACAGAGCGCCGAACAGAAAGCAGAGGCTGGCAGTGAAAATGAGAAAAGGAGGAGCTGCAGGAGAGATTAGCTCAATTGTAAGAGGTATTTCATTAAAGGAATCAGATGGAAACTTGTAGAGGAAGCAAGAGCTGCCTGGTCTGAAAAATAACAAAACATGCTTCCAGAGCGTCACTGCCGGGTACAAGGGAAAATGAACCTGGGAATATTGGATAGCAACAAATTAATCTAAGAGTTTGTATATGCGGTGGAGAAAATTCCATTTTCTTTTCATTCATTATGTAATAGGAGGGAAATGTATAATTTTGAAACATCAGAAAAACCTTTGGCTGACGCCCTGCTGCAAGAAAGCATTTAGCTGTGGTGCAGCCTTTGGAAGTCAGGGCTCCTGCATCCCAAGGAGAGGGCTGTCTGTGTTTCCAAACGTGGGGCATCAGGTGGACCCACGTTTCTGCAGAGGTTGGGGGGGGAACTGGGGGTAAGGCAGCAGGTAAATTGGGGAGCAGGGCTGTGAGAGAATATAATGTTACCCAAGGAGAGATTATTTAAGGGTGTTAATACAGGAGGAAAACCTTTCCCTTTCCCTGGCTCTGACTTGCTTTACCCCTTGGCAGTGTCTGGGTCAGCTCCTGCTGCCAGGTCCCTCATCAGCATCGCTCATCCCAGAGAGTGAGAACAAGGAGGGAGTGGAATGCCTGAATCCCAATGTGGTGGGTGACAGTGTCACTGTTCAACAGCAAACCCAGGTGTGCTTCCTCAGAGGATGGATCCTCCCAGAGCTGTTTTTTTCTGTCTGTTCTAATCCAAACATCCCAGCACAAATGATAAGATACAGGTGTCGGGATGTCGCGAGGAATTGTGTAGATCAAATAAGAGACAACAGAGAAGAGAAAAGAGATGTTGCAGCTGTTGTTTTAAATGAACATACTGAGTTGTGCAGTCTTTTCAGAGGAGGTTGAAAGTGTCATTACAGATTACATTTCTTAAATATATAACTTACAGTGTATTCTTAAGAAACACTATTTTCACATGAATCTTAAAAATAATAATGGATAAAATGGAGTCTATTAGTGAAAACAACAACAAAATGAACCAAGTAAAATGATTAGGCTTGAGAAAGAACCTAACTCTCTAAAATTTCCACGTTGGACATTATAATCCTAAATGACAGTGTGTTACTCTCCATTACATTCATATCCATAAGAAAATAACGCAGGCCATCAAAGTTTTGTAACTTTTAGGCAGCAGGTCTTCTGGACTCATTGCATCACATCATACTCCTCAGCCCTCAACCTTTATCCAAATATCAAGAAAAGGTACAAGGTTATTTTTTTAGCCCACTGTTTCAACATGAATTGAGCTGTCTTTGTGTCACCTTGTACAGGAACAATCCCCAGATCCAGAGAATCTGGATAATGGTTTTAAAATGAATGGGGGGGGGGGTATAGATTAGATATTAGGAAGAAGTTCTTGACTGTGGGGCTGGTGAGACACTGGCCCAGGTTGCCCAGAGGAGCTGTGGCTGCCCCATGCCTGGAAGTGTTCAAGTTCAGGTTGGATGGGGTTTTGAGCAACCTGGTTTGGTATGAGGTGTCCCTGCCCAGGGCAGGGGGTTGGAACTAGATGGTCTTCAAGTTCCCTTCCAACCTAAACCATTCTATGAATCAGAAGTCCCTTGTATCAATGTTTGTACACAGCTGATTTCTAGCTCCCATGACAGTGTCCTGACAAGCTCTTGGGTTGGATAGTCAGATCTGCAGAGAGTTGAACATTTCCTCTGTTACACAGCAGATTCTCCAGCCCAGCTCTTTGGAAGCTACGGACACAGAAGAACTCATTTAGACCAGATTCTTTGCTCTCCTACATCTCTATGGTATTTTTAGGAGGCAATTTATGGCAAATAATGTTTTTTAACGAATACTTTTTGGCCATCCTGGATGAATGTCACTTTTATTTGCCTTTCCTGCACCGAGTGCTCAATGCAAATTGCTGCAATTTTTAAAAATAACTGGAATGTATTAGTATCGGCTGCTTTATGGCCTGACCCTGAATATGGGGTTTATATCAGTGGGAGTAAATGGTGCAGTGTATCCGCCTGAAAGGTCTCATGAGATTATTAAAAAAGGAACCACTGGTCAGAGAGCAGTCCTAAATTGCTTATTACGTAATTATTATAACGTGCATAATGCCTCGTATGCATTAAAAATTCAATTTAGCTCTGAATTTGAAAATAACCATATGTTACGTTAAAAAAAAACACCTTATTTTACATAATAGAATTTAAAATATTAATAATTTAAAGAATATATATAGTGTGTGTAAGTGTATAATCCTGTACATGTACTTCTTAATTATATATGTGTAGCATGTACCAAATGTGTATTTAAACACTTAACCTTTCCTCATAGGATAATTTGAAGCATTACATCCTATTAGATGAAATTTTAAAATTTCAATTCATCTTCATTCAAAAATTCATAGCAATTAATAATCCAATATATTCATATTACTAATAGCAATGAAAACGCCACCAAGCTTGACTTAATCCTCAGAACAACATGAGATTAGTATTTTCAGCAAATGTAAAGAGGAACAAACAAACTCTTTGTTGCTGGTGTAGCTCCTTACCAACATTTCTTGATTTAGCTAAAGAAAACCCAAAAATTCCTTAGTGATATAGTTTAATGATGGCTTTTGTCTGTGTTAGGTTGATGGTTGGACTCGATGATCTGAAAGGTCCCTTCCAACCTAGACAATTCTGTGATTCTATGATTTTACAAAAAAAACTTGCATGTTTATAAAAAAGATTGAAAATGTTTCTTTTCATGCCTATCAAAGGAGCTGGGAGAAGCTTTAAGACACACGACTGTGTGAGTTTTCTCACCACCTTGAGGTAAGTGAAACGTAAATAAGGAAGAAAATGCTCCTTGTCCCGAAGGGCAGATGGGGGGAGCTCCTTGTGGTGCAGCAGTAAAGACATTTGAAAACTTCATAACCCCCTCCCCACTACCCGAAATGATGAATTTCCATCACTTTTCACAATGCAGACCACGCTCCTGCGGTTTTGCCAGATGTTGCCATCCAGCTGTTACTTCCAGGCTCCAAGGAAAAATCCAATTAAATGCGAGTGTGTGGCAGCTTCATTAGAACAAGCACAGCCAAGTGTGACATGGTTTTTGTCTTTTACATCAGAGGAATAGTAATTTCAGGGCCATCAATGTCTCTTTAGCACCACGTTATCTGCTCCTGTTCAACAGAGACATTCTACCTCAGGCAGGCCATCCACTCACTCATATATTCACCGAGAGAAGTCCTTCAGAGTAAGTCAGTCATCATTTGGAAACCCTTTGGTGTCACGTGAAAGGCAAATCTGAGTCAATTCTTTATCATTTCCTTCCCACACCAATTAGTGGTGTTTTTCCTGTAAGTCGACACTTCTTTTTAGGAGTGAAAGAGCTGCTTTGACAATGCAAGGAGTGCATGGAGGAAGATCTAAGCCAAGGGAGGAGACCTTGTATTGAGCAGCTCACTGCTAATGTGCTTCGCCTACAACATAAGACGGGAGGAAGGACAAGCTCACAGCAGCTTCTTCCCAAAGGTAAAAAATGCGAGCATCCCCACTACATTTTAGGCTATGAGAAACAGAAATACTTATAAAATTCACTATTTATGTAGCATATGCTACAGCAAAGCTACTGCTAGTATCTGTCATCCTCCCAGATAGCAGTAATACCAGGTGTGATACTGCAGGAATTAACCCTGTGGCCTGGAGACCTGGGGTCTGACCGAGAACCATCCCGTAAACACCCAGTACTTCATTATTTTTTCCATAGGTTTCTGAGTTTGTTTAAGGTAAGATGCCCTCTGGTTATTACAGGGCGCTTCTCTGAAAATGTCCTCCAGCTACTCATCAGGCGAGGATGTAATTTCGAGAGCTGTCACCTTGAGAGTGCTCATCACGTTATGGTTGCTGGAAAGAAAGCTCCCAACTGTTTCCAGGCTTGTGCTTCGTGTGCTGTATTATTGAAGGATTCTTGCTCTCTTCCACTTTCCAAGCATAAGGAGGGTAATTAGATCTGAATAGTACACATTGCTACAACCATGTAACCATATTTAAAATACAAAGATGAACTGCTAGTCATAGAGGAGACTGTGAGGAGGTCTGATGTACTCACTATTTGAGAAACAGGAAGGAAAAGGATTGAAATGAAACCCAGTTTCTCTGCTTTCTCTCTCTTTAAGAGTAAAAGCACAGCTTTCTTACCAGGGGACACAGAGGTTGGGTGGGAATTGACTAAAATACCCAAACAAGACAACATGACCCATTTCATCAGAGCACATTCTCCTTCGGGTCGGCTGTGTGGGCTCAGTGCACAAGGTCAAATGCACTGGTTGTTTGGCTGGCTGATGAATTAATAATAATTGGGTATGAAATGCTTCTGTTCTGCAAGGTATTGAAGGTCATGCTACCTGTCATTGGAAATGTAATTTCCTCTCAAGGGGTGGTGGGGTTATGAACATGGCCTCTAGCAGACACCTCGCTGGCTGCCTAGTGGCCTTGTGCTCAGTCTGGGGCACAGCTCAGGCTTGTACAGTATCTTAACTGCTACATTAACCATTCATTATATGGGTAAAGAAACACTTGATTTTAAAACAGTCAGGATTATCTGCTAGTACCAGAAAGGTTGTCATTTGGAGGGGGATCCATTGGGTGTTTCTCTGTATTGGCTGCACTCCAACAGCGGTTACACATTTGTCCATCTTGCAGAAGCATGTTGGCCAGAGCTGGAGGGTTCTGCACAACCACTGTTGGGTTTTAAGTGCAACTGCTGCACGTTGATCAGTTTCCCAAGTCCTTCGCACATCAAGGTTAGAGCAATGGGAGTGCCAAAGTTTCTGTTTGATTAGAGCTCCTAATTACACAGCTAGGAGGGACAGTTTCATAAAGTTCATTAACCAGTTACTTGACCTTGATTTAATCTTTAAGCTGTGGTCTTTGTCTGTGATAATGGATTCAAAGGCCATTTTTTCTCTGGTAAATGAAGCTGGACCCGTGCTGGGACCCGTGCCAAGGGCAAGGGACACAGGGTTTAAAAAAAACCCAGAAGTAATCTTGCAGGAGTCAATCCAAAGCCCATGGAAAGAAACTCACTGATTCCCATGAGGTTTGGATCAGCTCTGGGATGAGCTGCTTGAAGCTTGAACATTTTTTCAAGGAAAAAAATGTACACTCATAGTGTCCAGTTTGCATTGGGCTGTTCTCCAACAGTTTCCCTGAAACCTGAACATTATTAAATTTTTTTTAAAAGTATCTGTAAAAACGAACCCCACTTAGTAATGATGAAATAAAACACACTTTTACATATGTATGTGTGTATATATATATCTGTATATGTGCATATATTACGTTTATGTATGTATATATAATGGAAAAATAGATGTGTATATACATATTTCTGTATGCATATCTGTATATAGATAGTGATGTGCATATATACATGTATTAAATGCTCATATATATACATTTATATATATATACTTGCATATAAATACAGACACCCTCAAACTCTCTCTCTCTCTCTCAAAAAGGCATACTTTTGCTGCACCTATGACATGAAGAAACCTGCTGAAAATGCTTAGTGTTAAGCTTCCAGTTTGTTAAGGGATTAAAAAATGCAAGGCGTCTCATTAAGAAGTGCCCTTTCCTTTTGTTCATCCCTCTGTGCAATGGTGCAGGTGCAGAAGAGACACTGACTCGGCGTGAGGACCTCCCTCACCCAACGTCCTTCCCCAGCCACGCTCAGACCAGGACAGGTTCTGAGGAGGTTTTTTGGATGTACCCACCTCATCCCCAGCAGTCTGTTGGGTTTTTGGCACGATGTAGCTGCCTACAGGGGGTAATCCACAACGTAATGTAAGTCTGGTATCTTAATGCTAGGGAAAAGTTAGCCAAAAATGTTAATGTACCAAACAGTTTTATGACTTTTCACAAGTACTGTTTTCTTTGGATTTATTTTTTAAGAATGGTCAGGACAGCAGCCAATAAAGTTCAGAAAAAAGGATAGTGAAAGCAGAACTTTCTGGCTTTTGGGGAAGGTGCTGTGCTTTTGGTGAGAATTTTCTGGTGCACTGGGCAGCAAGATTGCATCAAATATCTTGGTGTTGTTACACAATGAGTAATTAATTTAAGTGCTAAAAAGTCAAACTACACAGAGAACGATAATCACAAAATCCTCTCCTCAACTCAAGGACTGTGTTTGTTGTTGCTCCCTTAATTCTGTTGAAAACCACCATGCCCACTACTCAGCATGGATCACAGGATTTTAACGCAGGAGATGTGTCACAACACATGCACATATGTGACCCAAAGAGAAGCATTGCGTGAAGAGCTACTATTGGCCTGAGAAAAGTGCCACCTGGTTCAGCATGTACCTTCTGTGGTCTCCAGCTGAGTATGGTGATGTGACACAGCTACTTCAGAAGTGAGCCCTGGGCCAGGCTCAGCTGTACAAGCTGCAGGAGGGGATGGTCTTTTCCTGGGACCTTTGGAGGAGACACCACAGGAAGCACCTTTCTAAGGTGGCCAAGACTTCTCTGAAGCTGTGATTTCTCAGTCTGTATGAGTGCCTCATAAATTATTATCTTGGGGACTCAGTAACAAGCCTTCCCCTGTAGCTGAAACACATGTAGTTCAGCTGACAAGTTGAGCCTCCCAAAGCCAAGAACAGACAGCAGTGATGTTCCCCAAGTAAAGTAATAATAATTAAAATGCTGAAAATAAGCTCTTGGAAGCCTTCGGCTGTACCTATCCTCTCATGTGTCAGTCAGGTGAGCGCAAAGTAGTAGGACATAACATGAGGGGGAACAGGTCAAAGGCCCGATGACCTGCCTCACTCCTTCCCACAGCAATGGGACATGTACCTCCTTACTTACCCAGCAGGTCATCACTAGCTCTGGGGAAACAGCGCAGTTTGTTCCTTCAGGCAAACATATTTTTCAGAACTTAGTCCTAAAGGATCACTTCTCTGGATTGTCCATTTCATTATTACTTTGCAGGGAGGTTTCAATAAATTCAGCCCTGTAATTACACTGATCTTCCTGTGAGATGTTGGCTACTTAGCTGTTTTACTACAGAATTTTAAAGTGGAGAGGAATCCTTTAAACAAATCTTACGCACAGTCACTGGAGATTACTACCACCTCTGGCAGCCGTTTATCCCATCAAATTTAACTGTAAACATGCTTTACCAATCTGTTTAGATCATATGCTGCACTCTTGGGATACAAAAAGCCTTTAACGTGATTTACTATTATAGTAAACATACTACAATGTTTCCTTCAGTGAAATAAGCACTCAGAGGCCAACATTCATTAGTCAAACTTGAAACTTCAGGTTTAATTTTACAACTTTAGATCAAAACACATGGAACAAAAATGACTGGCTGAAGTCATGCAAAAAACCCAACCACGTAAATTTACTTTTGAAAATACTTTAGTATTTTATAGATCAACAACTTGAAACATTATTTCACGCTAAATCAGTAATCTGAAAACATTTACTTTTACTTTGTTTAGCCATAAATACTTCTCCATAGAAGTGACTTACGTAGGGCATAATTAAAATTAAGATGAAAGTTAAATCTAGGCAGTCTTAGGGCCACAAATCCATGCAGGTAACAGCAAAAGTATCTTTTCTTTTTTTAACAAAATTTGTCATTCATTAAGTCAGCCAGAAATTCTACTCTGAGAAAATGCAGAGATTTACTCTCAGTTGTGAAAGCTGAACTTACACCAAACTGCCACTCTTTAAAATACAGATGTTGTATCCTACGGAGACCCTGTGGTTTGCCTTTAACAATACTGAAACGTGACTGCTTTCTACACATAATGCCTCAATATGAATTCACTAGTTTGTTTTTATAGTAAAAAGTATTCTAAGATGACAAAGAGGCACTTTGCAAGTTGAAAAATTGAACGATAGTTTTGAAACAATGAGAAAATTCAGCAGTGTAGCCAATGTTGTTCTGCAGGCATTTTAGCTCCACTGCACAGTGTAGTCTTTGCCTAAATCAAGTTGAAGCTTGGTAATTATCAGGAGCTGTGAAAAAACAAACAAAATGAACAATAATTAACTCTGTCCTGAAGATTCACTGATTTTTTCTATCGTCAATAGAGAATATTGTGGCCACTCATTTGGTTACAAGAATTTATTGCTCTTCCTTTGCTTTTGTGCTTGTGTCACTATAAACATAGTTTAAGCATCATAGGTTTGGGATGTCTGATGATAAGGCTCTGATCCTTTCCCTTCATTCAGAGGCTCTTTTAGAACTGAAGTTCTTTGTATTGTATTTAAAAAAAAGAAAGGATTTTTATTTTTTTAAAAAAAGCAAAAATTGGAAAAATACTATAATTCAACTGTGCATATGAATTCCATTTTTTTTCTACCCAAAAGTCAACAGCAGAATGAAATAAGTTTTTTAAGAATTATATTTTTGACTCCTGTTTTTGACTTTGTATGACCTTACATATCTCTGGATTCCCACTGAAAGAGAGGGAGAACTAAGATTCAGTGGAATACTGAGTTTTGAAGGAAGGATAGTAAGATCCCAGTAACAGAAGAGGTCAGGCAGTCTCCCTCTGCCCAAAAGCTGGCAGGATTCAATGCCTTGTCAGTTCTTTTCATATTTGAAAGATGCTCCATAGGAGTGACGACTTGAATGGCAATACAATTATATACATTTATTTCTGCTGCCTTTAGGAGGGCTTGACTTGATTATCTGGGGAAGCAGGAGGGAAGGAATATCCTGGACAGGTAGATGGAAACCCTGGTGCTCTGAAGTTGGTGGAAGGTGTACTGATAACTTCAGAAATGGGATCTGACTCGTGTGTGGGTGCCCTGTGCCGCAATGCTTCCCACCAAAATAGGACAAGACAGAATAAGAAACGGTGGGAGACAAACAGGGCCAAGCAATGAAAATGTTGTTGGACAAGAATGACAACAACAGGGTCATGGAGAGACTATGAAAATAGTTGTAGTTGCTTTTCCTTCCTTCAGATCTCACAGGTAACAAGTCAGCTACTAAGAAGAGTGGAAACCAAGCACAAACCCCAATCCATCACTTTTCTACCTTATGCTACCTTCCGTACTGCACATTATTTACTATACATTAAAGCGTATTACATACTCATTACCTGACAGTGGCTTATGCATCTTGCTGAAATATACTTTAATATATGGTGTTACAGCTGAGAGATGACTCTCCAAAGGTTTAAGAGCACTTATGCAGTTGTGAAGGTGGCATTACCCTGGAAATGGCATCTCACCTTCTTAGTTCTGTCGTAGCTCAGAGAGTGAGGCGATGCAATTGGCTTGTTGTTCTGTAATACAGCCACCTGCTGAACCGCGTTGGGCACCCCCAGGACTTTAATTTCAGTAAACATTAAGTTGTTCGGATCAGTGTAACCGTGATGCAAAACCCTGATATCTAAAACACTCTGAAAGGAAAATTAAAAAAAAAAAAAAAAATTGAAAAAAATTGGAGATTGTCATACGCCCTGGTACAAGTCCACTTGAGCTTTTCACTTGCTTTCCTCACTTTTTCCCTTTTCTTTTTCTTTTTTTTTTTTTTAATACTTGTTTGTTGTTATTTATTTTCCAAAAGTTTTCTTCAACTTCTTAATCTGAGCAAATCCTGGACTCTGCTGTGTTTTTAACTGCCGTTCAGCTGGTGGATGTGAGGAGCAAAGCAAGGAGATGCTCCTAACCCCTGACATGGGCAGCAAGTGCTGCATGGACAAACCCCTCCATCACTGTCACAGCCTTGTCTCCTAGCTTCCGTGAGGCCTAATTCAGGTTCTGCTCTCCTGTTTTATGCCCTCCCAGAACAATTCCTCCACCCCCCATCATCTCCCTCAGCCCTCACAGATCCCCTCTCCATTCCAGTTGCTGGCCTTTTAATTAGATTGTGGACACACTGTTTCTTTCAATGTGCCCAGGGCTAGCTGGTCTCCAGAGAGCGAGTGCGGTGCTGAGCAGCTCGGAGATGGTGCCTGCTGGTTCGCAGCCCAACTCTGGTTCCTCGCAATGGTGCTATCATATAATTCTGCATATTTAGTCCTTAGAGGGTATTACTTTTAGTGTATTTTTCACTGTTAGTTGATTCAACACTTCTTTAATTACCTTTCCTTACCAACTTTCTCTAAGAGCAGAAAAAGGTGTGTGTATTTTGTAATTTCCTTGCAACTGTGAATACTGAGTATTAGCAAAACAAACTTCCTTAGCAATTAACATTCAATTATTTGACAAAGATGGAATAAAATGAGAAGAAAGAACTGTGTGAATAAAATTGGAAGACATTCTGGCACCCTGCAAAACTAATGAAATAACAGTATATTTTCTATTACAATAGAAAAGCTTTTCTTTCAAACCAAAAGTGCATATAATTACAGTCTAATTTAACTCCAGATACTCAACTAGTTATGATAAAAATTGAAACTTGACATCCTAGAAATGCCAGTACTTAGAATAAACACTCTAAAAATAAAGAGAAAAAGGAATCCTATATCCATATATTCTATATCCTCCAAATGTTCTGCATCAGTGATGCATAAACATTTATGAAATAAACTTGTACTTTCAGAATTATATCAGAATTTACAATGCCATAATTATACATTCTCTTTAACAGTACATTGAAATTGCTATTTTCAGAATCGTTCCTCATGATTAAATTCTTAAGTTTGTTCTTAACAAAATTTAATCATGTTACCTGTACTCTATTAGATCATAAGCCCAAATTAATGTGAGGGTGGGATAGCTAGACGTTAGGAAGTCCCAAATTAAAATACGTGTAGTTAAAAATGCAATCATAAGCACCTAAAGTAATTATTCAGAAACTGTGATAGCATTGCATACCTGATTAGCTGTAAAGGATGTTAGCATATACACACCATCTTCATATGCATCTGTTAAAAGGAAAGAATACAAAAAAAAATGCATTTGGTACTCCCCTTAGTTAACTCATTATCAAACTTTCAATTAAAGAATTCTGCTCATATACCATACACAAATATATGGTATGTCCATCTGTACATAAATAGAGGACAGTTCTTTACTTCCAGAAGACACTTGCTTTTAGACATAGAATACTTTCTTATAAGATTGCCTGCTATTTAAATGAGGCCAAAATAAAACCATTTTAGAGGTAAGATACAAAAAGAAGGCAAGTAAACAGCATTAGGAAGAGCAAGGATGTTAAGACCAGCAAGAGAAAAATGTGTCTCACTGAAGAAGGCATGACAGTCATTTCCCACACCTGCTGTCCTATTACCTGACCACGATAGACATTAATGCTTCTTTGAAATCACAGTTGTATATTTTATCAGTCCTATCATTCAGCACTAAATGCACTGAAAAGTAGTGCTGATAATCATAGCATTGTAGCTTTCTTGCCTTTCTGCACTGCCACAAAGAGATCACAGGCATCCTGGTGAGATGCACTTTGTAATCTGTGCTGATGTCATCAGACTTCCAGAAACACAGCCCTCCCTTCTGAATTGCAGTGCTAACAGGCAGTGGGGTCCTCAAAACACACTAACATCATCCTGCATACATCATTATGCAAAATAAATCCATTTTCTGCATTCCTTGCACTAATCTCAGGTGATGCCTTATTGCTATTACAAGGGTAATACACTCTGAATGAAAAGGATAAATGACTTAAGTATCTCTTATCTGAAGACAATTCAAATTTATTCTTGTTGAGGAAATTAGTTAAAACTTTCCACATAATCTGTGCTTCTGGTTCTCATAGGTTTGAGAACAAATCTTTGTTACCTGTGTTGCCTTAGGTCCAGAGCACAACTTCATTTAAACAACATATTAATTCCATAAATCATTGAATTATGATTCAACACTGTTTAACTCTGGAAAAGAATGGTAATCTGAGGGTTTGAATTCAGCTTTGTCTCTGAAGGCATATTCAGATATGTCCTCCAGAAACGTGACTACTTTGTCTAGAGTCCATCACTGCTATCTGCTCCTATTGCTCCTCCTCAAACACCCCATGCTACCCTGAAGATTTCTGAGACAGAAGGAACCACCAGCACCTCTTTTCCAGAGTGATGGAGAAATGATGCAGTTTCTTACAGCTCCGGGTTTCCACTTTGACAACTCTGTTATTGTTAAAAACTGCAGCAGGCAGAAAAGCTTGAATCTCACCTACTGAGCATTATTTGGTTTTCAAGGACTCTGATTTGTTTCATTTCTCCACAGTTCATATCCTTGGGTTTTGTCTTGTCTGTTTTCATTTGGGGTTTGCATATCTCCAAGAGACTCAACAGCCTCTCTGAGCCACCTCCTGCAGTGCTCGACCAACCTCGCAGCAAGAAAGGACTTGATGAAGGCAAGAAGCATCGTACATACCAATGCGAACCCCATCATCCCAGTAAAGCTGTCCTTCTGCAAACAGGGTGTCACTCAAAGCAACGGTGAGTCCCATCGGGTTTTTCCGGCTATGGGAAACAGAATAATGTGTTCTCAATTTCCTCAGCTAATCACATTTCACATTTATCAAATGCTAGAAATTTTGTAAGAAAGATTGTATGCCACTCATCTTCCTAAACCTATCCTACTATACGCTAAGGGACCATTAGGAGGAAACCAAAAAAAAAACAACAAACCAGCCATAAAGTTCCAGTGCTGTCATATGTAGCTTCTCTGGTAGTATTTGTATGTAATGGTGCAAAATCAATTTTTAAATGTTCAGTTAATTTTACCTGTAAAAAGTTGTATTAGCAGGTGTTTGCCAAGCAAGGATGTATCCACCTCGGATATGCAGGTTGATATGGTCCAAAGGAGCTGATAAATCTTTAAATTGTCTCCTAACACCAATGTCTTCATCCTATTTACAAAACAAACAAACAAACAAACAAAAAAGGTCTACTACTGAATTTCCCTCACTTTACAACTTTACTTTCTTTGGTTTTCTTTTTAGAATGATACGATATTTTTTGCTAGACAGAATAATTAAGAATTGTTACTGCAAGAGTAACTACATAATATTTTTAAGAGAAACTCTGTAATTCCGTATCAGTAAGAGACTGGCTGACCACAGCTGACCGAAAGGGGCCAGGCAGGTGAAATGTGAGTGTGTGGTATCTGCTCTTCCTGTTAGCAAAGCTTTTCCTATTTTCTGTGGAAGATGTTGAGGATAAACCTCTTCTGTCTTTCTCCCTTCCAACAGTCCTTACAAAACTGTCATAAGACAAAGTTAATAGAAGAGCTTCAAATTAATGGTATTATTTCACCTTTTAATTTACCCTCACTGTGGTCATGATATTATACATTATTATACTGGAGTCGAGGCTTTTTATCAGCTAAGAAGGTGTTACATTGCTAAGAACTGATAGTGAATACAAGTTTGTAAAAGGGATAGAGAGGATTCATGTCTCACTACTTCTTCTCAGCACACCTTGTGGCTGCCTGAACAGTACTATGAAGAAGACATATAACATATAATTTTTAAAAATTACTTACTGTATAGTAGTCATACCAGCGGGCATTGGGTAAGTAAGCATGCACCGTAATAGCATTCTGGAATTAAACATACATGCTTTAGGTACTTTAAATCAAAAAGTGAATTTTAGCTAAAGTGACTTCAATATTTTCATGAATACTTAAAAACGTACCTGGCGCATCACAGGGCTGATGAGCAGCGCAGGTCCCCAGAGGAACTGCTCATATATTTCCCAGGTTGTTCTGTCATCCACAAACCTGCAAGTTAACAGAATAATGACTAGACACTAGGTGGCAAATTTTTCCAAAGTGTTTCTTCTTCAAGTTATTTTTGTCACTAATTGAATCTACTATTCTTGGTACCTACTATTTCCTAATTTTTATTCTAGTATTAATAATTTATAGATCAATTAATGCTTGCCAGGAGTGCATAAAGATCCTAATGTGAAAATCATAGAGGAATACAAGGTTCTTCAGGTTTCTTTTTTTGCCACTTCCTTGTGTTTGCTTTTCAGTGTATTTAGATCACAAAAACAGAAGACCCATTGTGCTTGGCTGGTATTAGCAACAGTGAGATTAGGTTGTGGACAGACTGGGAACCACTTTCTAATCTATGCCACTTTTTTTCCTTTGACATTTGCTTCAAAAAAAGCAAGTAGTACATGCAAACCACTGTGTTCCTCAGCCAGGATACACAGGTAACCTTCTTTTAATAGAAGGACTTAAAGCTTTTGCAGGTACTGCCCCTCCTGACCAGGAAAAAGAAGGCTTTATGTGTCTAAAACCATATTTATTTATTTTTTAAATTGCAATATCAGCTTGGACACACACAAAAAAGCTCTATTTTTTTCCCTGCAAAACTTTCCTGATTTGTGGCAGAATTCACTTTTGGTTTTCCTTAAAGTCTTTGTCGAGNCCAGCCATAAAGTTCCAGTGCTGTCATATGTAGCTTCTCTGGTAGTATTTGTATGTAATGGTGCAAAATCAATTTTTAAATGTTCAGTTAATTTTACCTGTAAAAAGTTGTATTAGCAGGTGTTTGCCAAGCAAGGATGTATCCACCTCGGATATGCAGGTTGATATGGTCCAAAGGAGCTGATAAATCTTTAAATTGTCTCCTAACACCAATGTCTTCATCCTATTTACAAAACAAACAAACAAACAAACAAAAAAGGTCTACTACTGAATTTCCCTCACTTTACAACTTTACTTTCTTTGGTTTTCTTTTTAGAATGATACGATATTTTTTGCTAGACAGAATAATTAAGAATTGTTACTGCAAGAGTAACTACATAATATTTTTAAGAGAAACTCTGTAATTCCGTATCAGTAAGAGACTGGCTGACCACAGCTGACCGAAAGGGGCCAGGCAGGTGAAATGTGAGTGTGTGGTATCTGCTCTTCCTGTTAGCAAAGCTTTTCCTATTTTCTGTGGAAGATGTTGAGGATAAACCTCTTCTGTCTTTCTCCCTTCCAACAGTCCTTACAAAACTGTCATAAGACAAAGTTAATAGAAGAGCTTCAAATTAATGGTATTATTTCACCTTTTAATTTACCCTCACTGTGGTCATGATATTATACATTATTATACTGGAGTCGAGGCTTTTTATCAGCTAAGAAGGTGTTACATTGCTAAGAACTGATAGTGAATACAAGTTTGTAAAAGGGATAGAGAGGATTCATGTCTCACTACTTCTTCTCAGCACACCTTGTGGCTGCCTGAACGGCACTATGAAGAAGACATATAACATACAATTTTTAAAAATTACTTACTGTATAGTAGTCATACCAGCGGGCATTGGGTAAGTAAGCATGCACCGTAATAGCATTCTGGAATTAAACATACATGCTTTAGGTACCTTAAATCAAAAAGTGAATTTTAGCTAAAGTGACTTCAATATTTTCATGAATACTTAAAAACGTACCTGGCGCATCACAGGGCTGATGAGCAGCGCAGGTCCCCAGAGGAACTGCTCATATATTTCCCAGGTTGTTCTGTCATCCACAAACCTGCAAGTTAACAGAATAATGACTAGACACTAGGTGGCAAATTTTTCCAAAGTGTTTCTTCTTCAAGTTATTTTTGTCACTAATTGAATCTACTATTCTTGGTACCTACTATTTCCTAATTTTTATTCTAGTATTAATAATTTATAGATCAATTAATGCTTGCCAGGAGTGCATAAAGATCCTAATGTGAAAATCATAGAGGAATACAAGGTTCTTCAGGTTTCTTTTTTTGCCACTTCCTTGTGTTTGCTTTTCAGTGTATTTAGATCACAAAAACAGAAGACCCATTGTGCTTGGCTGGTATTAGCAACAGTGAGATTAGGTTGTGGACAGACTGGGAACCACTTTCTAATCTATGCCACTTTTTTTCCTTTGACATTTGCTTCAAAAAAAGCAAGTAGTACATGCAAACCACTGTGTTCCTCAGCCAGGATACACAGGTAGATAATAAAACACGTCTTTTAATAGAAGGACTTAAAGCTTTTGCAGGTACTGCCCCTCCTGACCAGGAAAAAGAAGGCTTTATGTGTCTAAAACCATATTTATTTATTTTTTAAATTGCAATATCAGCTTGGACACACACAAAAAAGCTCTATTTTTTTCCCTGCAAAACTTTCCTGATTTGTGGCAGAATTCACTTTTGGTTTTCCTTAAAGTCTTTGTCGAGCTCTTTTTGCAGCATTTGGGTTTTTTGATTCTATGTATGCCCAGCATCAGAAGAAGCTTTTTCAATTGTTTCTCTTAAAGAGGCTATGGCTGAGCTTTAAAATTTGTCTTGCTCCTAGAGAAGCAAATATTCAATTATATAGAGAGTAAAATAGAAAACTAGCGCTGTTCAAGTGAGACTTTATATTAAAAGCTCATCTTCTCAAGTTTGTGCCTTTCTTTTTTTAATAAAAATTGCTATAATTAAGGACAATTTTGTTGGTAAGAGGATTGTAACTACAGAAGTATTAATGGAAATTCCTGATAAGGAGAGCAAAGGCGTCACACATACTCATGGAGCATGGGGCGGATCACGGTGCTGCCATGCGCGTGGGCCTCATACATTAATGTGTAGAAATAAGGTAACAGGGTGTATCTTATGTTCAACACATTTCTGGAAATATCTTCAAATGTTGAGTTCCAGGAAACAGGATCTTGCCTCTGCAAGAGAAGTGAGCATTGTTAGTCATGCTGGAATGTTTTGGTCAAAAACCTAAAACAAACATAAAAACAAAAGTAAAAAAATTTGCTAATGTTCATAAGACACATCATATTGAGCATCTCTTCCATTTTATGTTTCTCTCCAGAGTTCATATAAACTATTAGTACTAGTAATTACCAAATGTGCATCAAAAACTACCTAGCAAGACAAAGTCAAGGAAATTTCTCCTCAAAACCAGAGCACCATCATTTCTTTATTCTTCAAATAAGGAGTAAGAGACACTACAAGCTGTAGGTATTGCTGTCAGCCCCAGGGAGGGAACTAGAAAGAGGGAAGGTGAGAGAAACTTGGGGGGGGAGTACTGTAAAATATGTCTAATGCAAAGTGTCCCGGAGGCATGACACGTCCCAGTGTCCATAATTTATTATCCCTCTTTTCTGCAGGGCAGCTCTCAGGACCTCCAAGAAGAGACTGGAGCACTAATTACTGATGTCAGGAAGCACTTCCCCTCCTTATTAAATACATTGAACAATGCCTTGGCAAATTGGGTAAGACTGGAAGCAACATGATAACCCGGCATCTGCATTTTTAAAGGCTTTAAAAGTCCTATCAAAAGGTGTGCTGCTGCAAGATAAAGCACACATTTTTTTGAAAAGGAGACTTTAATCCATTAGATATTTGCCAAATAAATAGCTCTACTCTGCTAGACCTGAAGCTTTCATGAGTCAGTGAAAGTAGAATCACGAGTGGAGGTGCTGGTCCTTTTTTTATTTATTTTATTTCTCCAGTTATCATGTTTTACAGCTTCCTACAATAGAATCCTTCGCCAGCACAGACCCACATTTAGGTCATTATTTTCCTTTGCTCTTTAAAGAAATACAGTATCTGATGGTGGCAAATGTGCAAAGCACAGAAATTGCCAAGTCTTACTCCAGAATCTTATTACAGCGTTCCGTTTTCTCATTTGTTGTGTAATTATGGAAAATTAGGGCTGAGAGCACCAAGGTCAGTTTTGCTCCTTTCAGTGTGCTTGCCATGACAGTGCTCTGTTTTAGTCTTTCTGCTGTAGTGCCTTCAAACAAAAAGGGCATACAGGGAAAAATATGTGGGAGTTTGATTGAGTCAAAGCAAGCTTACAACATGGTTCCTTCAAGTGGTCTGAATCCCAGCGCAGCCGCTCTCTGGGGAAAAATCCTTCCAGGTGAGGGGGAGGCTCACCGCAGAGCTAGCATATAAATAAAGACACTTTTCATTTGATAAGGAGCCAAATGTCTTCTTTTCTTGTGCATTTTTCTTGGAATGTACTTTTTTTTTGAGCCAGGCCAGCTTGTATGCCATTCTGTTTGATCTCTACATGTGTTCTGCAAAACCTCAGCTGTTAAGAGCCATTAAAAATTTGTGACTCACCTTTGTTCCTTTTTGATTGTGATTCCTCGAATATGGGTAAAACGCACCCAGCTGCATCCAGCGAAGACACAGCTCATACTCTGAGTCTTGGAAGAAGCCACAGATATCAGCTCCTGTCTGAAAGTTTAAAAATGATGCAGTTGGAATGTTATAAATTGTGGTACAACATCAAGATAATTAAATGTAAAGTAATAACTCTTTAACTTACATATGATATTCCAAAGAGACTGAACTCCATCATACCTGGAAGGAAGAATAATTCATTACATTTTCCCCGCGTTTGGTGTACTAGTGGTTACATAGACAATACATATTTAACAGTTAACTCCATTTCTCAAATAATTAAAAAAAAATAATTCTTTATTAAATGGAACATAGGCCATTGCCACAAAGTACCTGCTGAGGCAACAAAGCTTTAGGAAAAAAATAAATGACTAGCTGAGTACAGGGAAATTTATATTTCCAGTTGCTCCACCAAGAGCATGAGCACCTTTCTCTGCAAGATATGCTGTTGGTCTGTGCTATGTGACTGGGATGGATGCTCCGCTTTCTTGGAACACTTCCTTTGCAGAAAGTATGATTCACTTATTGTGAATCATTACAACAAAACCCTAAATCACAATCGTAGTTAGAAAGCTACACTGATTAACTCACACTGCTCTCCACTGCCAGCCCCACAGTAATTGCCTTAACAGCTGCTTCAATAAGGCACTACTTGTTTATTTTTCTCCAGGATTTGCAGCTTTAGTGACACTTATAATTACAGCAAAAATACACAAGTCGCTTAAACTACTGTAGCAATTAAACTAGACTAATGTGCTGTAATTATTTCTTCCAAGCAAACCATAAGTTTTCTAGTATCTTTTCTTTCTTTGTAACGTCCTATCAAACATTTTCAGCCTCTGCTTGGTTTAGTCCACTTCAATCATGCTTTGGAAACTGCAGCTAAAACGTCAGGTGTAAAGGAATTCCATGTTGCGCGTCAAAGTGCTCAAGGATGAGCACGGCCCCAGTGTTTTGCTGACTCGAGGTGCCAGCTCTGCTTCAGGACTGAGTCACAGCTATATCCAGAAGAAGCAATTACTCATGTCACTCAGCCTGAATTTACCTCCCAATGGTACTGCACTCACTCACTCGTGAGGGTTCTGGCTTCCCCAAGAATATCTGCATAAGACATGCAGGTTATTGTAGATGTCTGTTACACTTCTTCTCCAAGCAGAATGAAATATTTCACTGCAATCCAGTTCATACCTAATACACTGGGAGGATGGTAATATCTCTCTGCCTGTTAACTTTTTCTCTGCTTACACTGCCCAAATCACATGTGATTGGGCTGACACAAGAGGTATCAGACGTTCCTTCCTGTCCTGTCAGCAATTTCACTCCTGCCTTGACTGGCAGAGCTGCAATGGCACGATGCCAAATATAACATCCACTCAGTCACAAATTCAAGCAGCCTTGACATCTTCTTTCTTTATGGTAATTTCAAAGTTACCAAGGGCTTAAAGGTCATTAAACCTTGTAAAGAAACACAGTTTCCTTGCTTACTCCTTGAATTGGAAGTGAAACAGCACCGATATATTATTGTTAGATCAGATGTTATCTCAAGCTGGCTGGCGTACTATTCAGAAAGGAACAGATAATGACTTCTGCCTTGGAACTGAGAAAGTAAATTCTTAAAAGTAAAGCCTTATGCACACACTTTGCATTTTAAAAGCCACTGTTACCACTTTTCACTACTATTACATTTCTTTTAAATAGAGGACTTAAGGGAAGCTGTCTTAAATTAACACTGTTCAAAAAGACATTAATTTTTCCCCTAGGAGATGTAGAGCACAAAGTAAAAATAGTGTCAACCCTAGGAGTAGCCTGGGCTATCCCAGCAAAACATAGAGACAAAAAGTATTTTCTTTTTTAATTACAGTAATTATGTCAGGCTATCATTGAGTAACCACCATTCCCAACAGCTGATTAAAATGTTCAGACCTGCTCTCCGTTCTTCCTTGGGAACAAATACCCAAGCATTGTCTTTTGACTATTTTTTGTTGGTTTTGATGCAGAGCATCACCCCAGGAAGGCCCTGGTGCCTGTCTCTTAACAGAAATCTCTGCTGAAAAGGCAACGGATTATGTTTGAATGCGATGGGAGAAAAAGATGCTAACAGTGAGTAACTACATCCAAATTCAACTCTATGAGAAATAGCACCGTTGCCATCTTCTTTTCTAAAGCAGGTCAGTAATTTTGCTCACACAACATAACGTTTATATGGATGACACTCCTGTAACTGGTATTCCAGCCATTGCTCCCCAACCAGGTGAGCAGTAAGCTTCTTTAGTGTCAGACTTGGATAAACACTCATGAAAGTGGACCTTGAAAATTGTGTCTGCTTGGGGTCAGGGATTTTAAAGCTGCTAAAGTCAAAATAAAGACTTTGCCTCTCCTGAGACAGTCAATGATGCAGCTGCAGCTGCAGATGTGCTTGAGCAGGTGTGAGTTTTTATCTTCTAGCCAGCTCCAATTGCAGAAGGTATTTCTCTCAGCAGAACCATGGGAGCACAGCTTCAGCTCTGGCCTGCACAGACCCACCTCAACTTCTCCTGCACATCCTTTCCAGCAGCTCAGGCTGACAAGTGCCCTGAGGGCACCAGGGGCAAGGTCACTGCGCTCACTGAGCAGTGAGGGGACTGAAATGATACCAACTGCTAGAGTTCTGGCGCTGCTGCTCTAACTTCTGACCTCCAAACTCCTCTTCCAGCTGAAGTGAAGAATCTATGGTATTAGAATGAAGAGAAAGGTTTCTCAGGCATGTTAAACAGATGAAAGTTTTGGCCATAAGAATGTAGATGCAGAGTATTCATTTGCTACATATTTAAAAAAATAACAAGACTACACAAAGAGAATATATGTTAATTTAGAAGATACTATAAATCTTTGTAGATGCTGGCATCATCTATATAAACAAAAAATTGGGCTGAATGGCATGAAGGTATATTTCTGAATATTAACTTCCTCAAAATACTCCAGTAAGCCACAGGACTACTGAAGTAAATAATTAATAAATAATTTTAAGTAGTACTACTTTACACCAGTACTTAAACAAAGCTAAGCTAAGGAAGCTAAGTATTTCAAATATTTTAGTCCACAGATAAATGCTAATGAGATGATAATAAAGGGATGTACCCCAAACTCATTAGATATTCAGTCAACATCAGATGAGACCTTTCCATTGGCTTTTTTCACACAAATTATCCCTAAAATATCCACTGAGAATTACATCCTATTTATCTAAGATCTCCTGACAGCAAGATCAAAATTGCTTTCAGTTTCCTGCTACGGCTGGACATAAACACTCCAACCAGGTATTCTGAGGGTAGATGAGCTGATGTAGGTTAATGCACTAGCCTTCCACCTCTACCTCTGGATACTTACCATCAATCCTGTCCAGTTGTTCATATGAGACTATAGCTGCTTGGCACATCTTAATCACTAAATATGTACTCAACTGTCGTCACCAAACTCAAAACACCTTTCAGCTTGAGCACATGTTCAAAATCATCTCCAGTCCATAACAGGACCAGAGTTTGATTTCACAGGAAAGCCATCTCCAAATATCAAAAATTACAAACTATATTCCTACTAGTGCAACAAAATCAGGAGAGTCCGTCAGCCACTTCAGCTGTTGCTGGTTCAAGAATAGCTAACAGAGAATTTCAGTCTTTATTTGGATTTAAATTTGGATTTAGTGAAGCATAGAGTAAGTTAGTTGGAGTGACCCTCTGAAGTTCAACTCTGACAACGTGCAGTGCTCTTTGCATGTTTATAGCCATGAGTTACTAATAAATAAATATATGTGGTAAGGAACTGCATGTTGGGGTTACAATTTGAATATACCTCCTCGACATCCATATAAAAAATTAGGTTCACATATGAATCAAAATTTCTGGGGGATTCAAGAATTTCTTCTCAAAGTGAGATCCAGAGGAATCTGGAAACATGCTTCAGTGCACTTGGAGGTGAGACAAAGCAGATAAGCCTTGCAAGCCACAGTGCTAGTATAGCAGAGGCATTAGCTGAAGATGCAGATCTCAAGCCTATTCTATTTTTTCAGCTATAGTATTTCTTTCCATCTTTAAAAAAAGCCAACATTTTTCCTCAATTTCTGATATATTCTAGAAGAGCTCACACAGTTGCCAACTACATTAGCTTAGTGAGGTAAATAAAACCTGCTAGTATAGACAGCTAATGCCTGTGCCCCTGTTTTTGTAAATCCAACAAATCTGCCAGACTACTTGTTCCACACTAACAGCTATAAAAAGAAAGCTATGATTCTGAAAACATTTCTGTGTCAGTAGTTTAAAGAAATCATTCCAGACACAGTCAAGTTGTTCATGGGGTTTTTTGTATGTGTCGGATCAGGACTAAATTTTTCATTGATATTTATATAAAGGTTCTTGTCATATTACTTGGAAACCTTCTCATATGATATCTCCAGTTCATATGCAATAGAAAAGTTGTCTGGACTCCACCCTGCCATAAATTAACCAAGGCAAGTCTCAGTTAAAAAAAAAATAAAAATTAAAAACTGTAACTTAGTCAGGAAGCAGATTCTTTAGGTTAAGAGAAGGCGTAAGTCTTCCCCAGACTCTTTGGGAACATTCAAGTATATTTTATAGTATACAGAGACTTTTTTTCAAATTGCCAATAGTCTGAGACTCACAAACACTATAGTCACCTCTTTCCTGACTGTTTTAATTACCACTGATGCTTTGTAATTCTCTGGCTCAATAAATATTGCTACTGAGTTTGTTATGTGAAAGGAAATAAGAGTTCTTTAGATACTTTATTAACTGGGAGAAGAAAAAACAAATAGCCAATTTTCATCCCTGTTAAATTATAATGTTTTGAACATGACTCCTCTCAGACTTTGTCAACTATTTTGCTTCTCAGAAAATGTCGTAGCAGAATAAGAAGGAGGGAAAAAAGCCCTCTGAAGATACTATCGATACAAAACTGAAACTGGAAATAAGATACTTGAAAATAAAATACTTACATTGGAAACTTTAAACTCATAATAACATAATTTTCCTCAACTGTACCTAAAACGTAAAAGAAGTTACACTTGTAAAAGAAGCAGCACTTGCTTTCCTTTGAAAGCAGGACTGTGCCACTGCTTAAGACAAATTGTTAATTATTACCATTACCGCATTAAGAAGCTACACCAGGAACATTCTGTTCAACTGCAAAATAACATAAAGTTATATTTCTCAGTGAGATAAGAAGTTAGGTTCTGTATTTAGTGCATTGCCAAGGCAAATTGGTTTATTTAATGCAGTTTTACTAATGGCTTCACCTTGGTCTCAAGTCCTGGTTCTTGTTTCGCATTCTTTTAAAGCTCAGAATTTAAGATTCATTATTCATTGTAACAGAAGACAAATAAAGCCTTTTCTTTTTCTGTGTTCAGTGGGAACCTAGGATGCTGTTTGCCATTGTAACAGTCTTTTATGTTTTCAAAATATCTTTAGTATTTCCTCTCTTGCAGTATAGTTTTATTATTAGAAATATTATTTAGAGAAGCAACTTTTTCCCATGAGGCATGTTTTCTAGAGCTGTAACTCATTTTGCTGCACTCTTCTGGCCTCCTATCTACCTAAATCTCAGCAGAGAAGTGAAAATTGTAAGCAGATTTGGCTCTCTAGCTAAGGCCCCCCAAAGTTAAGGGGAATGATTACTCATTGCTTTTCTGCTATAACCCTAAAAGTTGATTTTCTGGTGAGAACCCTGCTTTCCACAGGAATGAAAGAATGTAAATCACACATAAATTTATGCATAATAATGCTAAGTAGGTGTCATAATAACTTGACTTTGTTTGCTCTCTGTGTTTTCTTCTTCGGGTCAAACACAAATTCATGATATAGCCAGATTAAGCCTTCACTGCAATTTCTATCTTTCAATTTTGCTGTTATTATTTTCCCTTTGAGGAAATTACAGTTCTCTCAAACTTCTTTATTACTTAGGCAAGAGTCTCAAGAGATCCAGATTTTCCAATTTTTTCCAAAAGTTTATTGACATAAGCTTCTCTAAAATACACTTATTTTTTATTATACTGCTATTCTTTCTAACTTCTCATAAATGTAAAAATATGGCTGAAAGTTAATCCTTTAAAATACTGTAAATAACAGGTTTTCATGCAAAACTGACAATACTATTAATAATCTATGCCATGGAGCCATAAAAGAGGAAATAACACACCATTGGGAAAAAGAAATGCAGAAGTTGAGTCAATCTGGCATTCTTTTTCTGTACAAAAAGAAAAATACTATCGTTTCAAGCAAATTGTAAACAGTTTTCAGGAAAAGACTGCAACTTGTAAGTTTTGGGCAGGAAATAAAATCCTAATATGTTTTATTGTTTTGTTTCTCAACAGAAGTGAGAACAATAACAGCTTTGTTATTTTGGGCTTTGACAAAGGAGTACATATAGCTGTCACCCATACATATAGCAACCACCCAAAGCTTTCCCTATTTATGGCAGCAATAATCAGCCAAATCACAGCTCTATTTCTTGAAAGTATCCCAAACTTTCACAAAAATAATAAAAAAAAAGTAGAGGCTTGAAAGTTTTTTCTGAGAGATGTGTTTGCTATATATAAAATAACAAAAGAGAGCTATACAGATCAAATGCATAAAGTCTTCTATGCTTTTCTTCTATCCAATTAATTTTCTAATATTGTCACCACTTTTCCCCTGTAAAACTAGCATCTTACTTTTTGACATTTTCTGTAGTTGTCCAATTAATTGATTGCACAATAGTCTCCACCAACACCTCCTCCTGCAGGGAGCAGAAACCCTTCAGACTTCTGAGCTGAGATTTCTGATGTACATGTCCTACTAGGATATATGCCATGGGGAGTTTGGTACTTCAAGAAGGTGGTGAGTGAAGCTGAAGCTTTTTACAGAGGTGCTCCAGTCAACGGGAGATGAGTGTTTCCTAGCCATGTCCCCTCCAGCTGCCTGTCCTGACCTCCACCCAAGGTCAAACCTAGCAGTGTCAGCTGAGGCATGGGAGATAAAACATAATCACATATTCCCTTCTGCTGCATTTGTTAGAAGGACATTGACCTCCAGTAGAGGACAAGGAGGAATGAAGTTTTGAATCCCAAGAGTTCTTTGCTTTAATTGAAGTTTAGTCACACCTTCAGGCCCTGCACAAGTGAAAAATAGATTGCAACTAAGGGTAAAGGTAGCTTTTAGCACTCAGAGGATAAACCAAGGAAATTGGTCCCTTTATCTGGGAGATGGTTAGTTCTATCAGAGGACAGAAGTAAGAATGCACCAAATTGGATAACATATGTAGACCTGCATGGTTAGACAAAATATGTCCATGAATAGTTGTCTGCAGGATGTGGACTTTGCAGGATTATAAATTAAACATGCACATAATATTGCAGTGTTATTTATTTTTATCTCAATCATAATATTACTCCAGCTTCTCTCTCATCTGTTCATTCTTAATGTTTTTTTTTTCTATTTTTTTGTATACACTATTACATTCCAGTGTAGTTAAAGAAAACTCTGACCTTTTTGCCACTGACAGCAGCCTATAGATACAGTGGGACATAAATTAGAGAAGATTGTGTCGATTTGAAATGCAACAGTATTAACTGGCGTACACCATAAACCAAAGTCCTTAGTTCTGAATGTTATGGTTCATTGCAAATAAAACAATAAAATCTGTCAAATAGAAGTCCTTAAATTATTTTTATACAAGTGTGAGTATTTTACAAAAGTTCTTCCAAAAAAAAATTTGAGAATAACCCTTTGAACTTCTTGCTGACTTTTCTAAAAAGTATGTAATAAAAGACAAAAGCTGCAAAAGTAGCCTACAGGAATTAAGTACCTCAAAGCAAAGCCTTTTAGTTTAATAGAGAGAAGGTGAAGATTGAAACTTGTACATATTAATGCTTTTTTAATCCTACTTATTTTGCTATTGATAACTGCTTACCTTTAGATTCTCTATCATTCCAGTATAAGTCTCCAGAAGCTGCATTGCTGTCATCCAGGGCAGTTATAAGTCCCATTGGATTCTTGTGGCTGTAGAAAGAGACACTCTCTGTCTTATGCATATATAAATAATCGAAATAGAGCCTTGATATCCACATTAATAATGTGACACTCAACCAGGTTGCAACACTTTGAGAATTGCCTCACATTAGTCCTTGGTTGCCTTTCATTTTCATGTAAACAAATTAAAATACATGGCAAGTTTACAAAGTGCCATGCAAATAAACCTGTAATTAATCACTGAAGCTGTAGTGTAGACAGTTGTGGAAGTGAGGGGTGGCTCACAGTTATTCTCATATTTCAAGGTGAACGTGCCCACTAATCTTCTGATTACTCTAAAATGGTGTTTCATGAATTCAGAAATTGCCTATATATATTCCACTGTGCATTTTCAGAGACTTCAGTAGTGTTTATAAAGTCCCTAATAACATTTAATGTGTCTGATTTTTTTATTCCTCATGAAACTAACACAAAGGCTGATGAGTCAATTTACTCATGCAAAACTGGCTGTAAATCTCTGTCTCCTTGTGTATGATCTTTATATGTGTATATAGGCAGGGCAGCAAAGTGTAGCGGATCTTCAAGTTTTCACCAAGACTGAATCAGGTCCAAACACAGTCCTGTAACCCATATTTATCTCAACATACATGCAGAGCCACAGTAATCAAAATAAGTGCCCTAAACCAAAAATCAGTACCTGGAAGAAAATGCATTGGATTTTTTTTTTTTTCCTAAAAGGGATTAATTCAGAAATGAAAACTCTTGCTGTTTGGGAAAATGCAGGCCACATGCTGTTCTGAAACATTTTGTAAAAAATTCTAAGACACATTCCTTACTGTTGTGTTGATATGGTCATGGAATGTCTATGAAGACTGCAAACATCATACTGTTTTCTCCACCTCTGCACTGCAGCCATACAAAGTATGTTGAAAAACATGAGAGTAGCAAGAATACTTTCAATAAAGGAATACAAAAATCAGTTTTAATGGACATTTTGGTTCTGACTACTTCTAAATTTGCTTAATTCATGACATTCAAGCCATTTTTTCTATTTAATGTTTGTATTAAGGCCAGCATTACTACTACAAAACCAAATTGGAACTCTTGGCTGCTGGCTTGATTCATCTTTGCTTTGTGACGTTTTCTGCTCTTGAGCTGTGTGTACATCATGACAACATACAAAAAGCAAAAGAATCAATCCATTACTGCTAACACCTCCATAAATGCAGCTCTGCTAAGGGACTGGAATTTAGCACACCGATACCTAATGAGCTTCAATTTGTTCAGTGCATAAAACGATTAACTCACTGATTAACTCAGCCCACTGCACAGGCTTCACTTTCTGACCCTCAGGTTTCTGTTGCAATCTTCAAGTTAACTGTGAGCTTATATTGTGTACGCAAAATACTAATAACCACAGTGATGACTGCCATCAAGTATCAGGAGACAACTTCCTTTAAAATGTTACATGTTACAGTGTTTAAAAAAAAAAAAAAATGGACATCTCTTTCAGCTGAATCTTGATCCAAACCCCACAGATCATTTAAAAAGATCTTTAGCATTGCTATTCATTAGGAAAACACAAAGGAGGCTCCAGTGCTGTCTTCCAAACACAGGAAGAATGTTTGAACTCCATATAAGTTATGCATTTCCTTAAATTAAAAAGAAAAAAGAAATCTGATTAAAACTTAATAACAGTATTGGTTCTGGGATATTTCAAAATATAGCACAGGTAGAACTTGAAACTTCTCAGAATATAGCAAACAACAAACACACAAATCCTGACACTTTCCTACAGTTCTGTTTTCTCGTTCCTGGCATTCCTCTTCTTTATGACAACATTTTCCATTACAACAAAAGGTTCCCCAAATATATAGATAACATAAGCAGGCAGATATGATGGAAGTTAGGGCAAGTCTGCATATATCACAGTACTATTTCTGGGAAATATCTATGCACATCAAGCTAACAATAGAACTAGAAAGGTGTTTTCATCACCTTTCAGCATAGATTAGATTTTACATCTAATCTATATTTCTATTAATCCTATAAAGCAATCAGTTTTATGTTTAATCTATGGAAATAAGATAGTGCCTTGCTTCTTTATTTTGTTTCTAATGTTTTTTTTTTTCCATTCTTATTAGCAACAAAAGCCTTGGAAATGATAACAGCTGTTTTCATAGTTGTGCTTCTTCCCATGAAAAAGAAGACTCAGAACAAAGTAACAAGAGGTAGAACTTAAGCAATTTGGAAGCAGCCCAACTTGATTCCATTCAATATTAGTTTAACTTAATGAGTCTACAGTCAATAGGGCACTTCAGGTAAAAACTATCTTCAAACCTCAACATACTAATTATTGAGAAGCAGTTTGTAAGAGGAATATTTGGTAGAGATAGAAATTAAAAGGGATTATTTCCATAATAGAGCTTGTTTATAGTGAGACAAACATGAGCTAATTTAGACTTTGGTCCTGAAAACAAAAATGAGCTTTGTGATGTTTCACCGGGCCAAATTGTACTCCACATCGCCTTCTCTAGTAATTATATCTTGACATGCATGATTAGTTTCTCTTGACAAAATCCCCCACAGCTATCAAGTTTGCAAAGAAAATAAAAAAATATAATCAAACCATGGAAAAGGTAGAGGACTTGCAAGACATGAGAAACAGAAGACTGGGGGGGGTTGTGTGTCTTTATTTCAGTGATACATAGGGCTGATAATACATAATTACAGTTGTCATAACTCCAAATGGATCTAGACAAGAAGCAGGAGGCTCAGGTTGAGCTCCTAAATGTCCCGCCAGCAGAGCAGGGGACAGCTACGTTGCCAGAGGAGGCAGTTGAGGAGCAGCAATTTTACACTTGTCCTACAGGTGTGCTCTAATGTTCCTGCTTTCTTAGCTGAGACCTTCATCTCTGTGACTAGCCTTTGCTAACTAACAGAGGAGGACAGATATGTGCAACTAGTAGAGGGGGGACAGCTTAAAGAGATGCAAATCTTCATTGCTCATTTGCAGAAGCCTCTACCTGCATCTTTAGATGCCTAATAAATTTTAACAATTTAGTTCATATCCAACACTGATGTTGTCCTCCCCAGCACACTCGCTCACCTTGCCATCAACCCAACATTGGAATCTATTCGCAGGAAAAACTCCCAGAGAAGGTGTCTCAAGGTAAGGTGTACGAATTCCAAATTATTAGCTCATTACATACAGCAGTCTCTCCCCCAGTTTCTGTTAGTATGGCTCCTATTTCAGCAAAACACTGAAGTGCTCTCTCAAAGTAAATGGATTGTTGCTTTATGAAGCTGAGGTAATAGTGACAAATGGTGTTTATTTGAGGCTCATTAGCTAGTTATGAATACATTACTCTAGGAACTCGGTTAAAACCAAACCAAAAATATTAATTTTAACAAATACTATTTTTTCATGGTCATTTTGTTTCTCCAAAATCATAGAATTATAGAACGGTTTAGGTTGGACAGGACCTTTAAGATCATCTAGTTTCAACTGACCCGACACCTTCCACTAGATCAGGTTGTGTAGAGCCCCATCCAGCCTCATCTTGAACATGTAATGTATTGATTTTGTACTGGTAATTTAGGGTTTTCGTGTAGCATTAGCTCAAGTGAGTGCTCAAGTGTTAGCAAATATTTCCCCAGTCAAAGCAAAAGATGCTAATGAGCTTAGCAATAAGATGTAACTGATTACATCCCCAAAACGTAGAAAAGACGGTCTCTGAGCATACAAAGTCAGAAAAAGCAGCAAGCAGAAAACGAGTTTTGTTGTTTGAATTGGGACCTCACCAAATTAAGATTCTGAAGTGTGTCCAGAGACGGACAACAAAGCTGGTGAAAGGTCTAGAGAACAAGGTTTATGAGAAACAATTGAGAGAACTGGGGCTGTTGAGTCTGGACAAAGGAAACACAGGGAAAACCTTATCCCTCTCTACAGCTACCTGACAAGAGGTTGCAGAGAGGTGTGGTTGCTCTCTCCTCCCAGGTAGCAGGCAATAAGACAAGAGGAAACAGACTCTTGTCTTGTCTCCCTTGTATCAGGGGAGGTTTAGGGTGGATATTATGAAAAATTTCTTTGCCAACATTGGAACAGGTGCCAAGAGTACTGTTAGAATACCTGTCTCTGGAGGTATTTAAAAGAAGGGTAGATGTGGTGCTGAGGGAGATGGTTTAGTGGTGGTTTTGGCAGTGCTAGGTTGACAGAGATGATTATCTTAAAGTTCCCTTCCAACCTAGGTGATTCAATAATTTCAACCTAAATATTTTCAGTGTATGTCTGTCAGCAAATCAGTACAATGAGGAACTGACAGAGCAGCACTGTGTACCTGTGTGCACAACAGCTAAGAGAACTTGGATCAAAGCCTAAGGAACTCTCCATGCAGACTCTTCTCTTATAGTTACCAAAAAATGGATCCCCTGGAAATTGTTTCATAAACAGCCATACAAAGTACAGAAACAAATGACTGCTGAAAGACATATTTTATCTTGTAAAGAGACAGCTGTTAAAGAGAACTTTTCTATCATCTGCTGAACTATGAGGATGCTAACTGCAGAAGCATGTGTCATCTGCACTGAATGCAGGGAACGTTGACCAGTACCATCTAGCTTGTGGTAATAATATATAGCACATGACCAAGTTTGCGGGGAAAAGCTCAGTGGATATTACTAATGTGTCTACTGCATAAAAAGCTTGGATTCCAGAAGTCATCTGTAAAGAGTGAGGTGTAGGAAAACCAGTCCTTACTCCCTGCTGAACATTGGCCAGGTTTTCCAATTAACATTGTGCTGGTACTGCTTGTGCACATGCTCTCCCACACCATAAATGTTGCTGCTGGGTAGTTTGATTGATAGCTGTAAAAACTTGTCAGCATACTGCAGTGGTCCTGTGGCAGTATCAAACCTGATGAAAAAAAGTTAAAGTAAAATATTTTTTAAAGTATTTCACTAAGAATTTTTGCAATAATTGTTTCTACTCCTTTTAGTTAGAGCTCCATAGCAGGTTCCAGGCTCTATCCAGAGACCTGAAGGAGAGGGAGGTGGGATGGTGGGGCTCAACCAGAGTGACCTTTGCACAGACAATGAGATGAGCAGAGCCTGTTGATCCTACAGAAACCTTTCATGCCAATGGCCCTGTTTGCATTCCCCCTCTTCCACCAAAGGTTCCCACCCCGCAGCTGTTGCAATGAATTGTGTAACCACTTCCCTGGCCACCTTCAGTGATAGGACAGATGGAAAATTTCCATGGGTGGGCAGAGACACAAAAATAATCAACTCCATGTGATTTTTAAGAACAGTTTCAGCTTTTGGCTTCCCAGGGTAAATGAACAAGATGTGCTCTTGATCTAGGGCAGTCACTGCATGGAAAGGCTGACTATGGCTGCCTAGCTGTCAAATGAACTGAGCGTAGATAAGCACAGATTAAAGTGATAATGTTATCCTCTGCATGGTTCAAATCCTACTTGATGACTAGCACATATACTGTAGCAAATTCTGTATAAAGCTAAGCTTTTTAAGGAATGTGAAGTTGGTGGTGTTGAAAACATGCAGAGACTACTGTATATATCTGTACAAACAGAACAAGCTGGAGATCAATATTCCTCCTTTCCATCTATTAGCAAAACACACAGGATAAGTCAATTTCATTAACAAAGTTTCTTCTGCTAATTTATTTTGCACCTTTCACTATTCTCTTTCATTACAGACAAAAAAGTCATCTTCCAAACAAGGATTGCAAGAGCTTTAAATACTTAAGCAAAACCTAATTTCACTCCCTGCTTCTCTGGGAAGGACTTGGGAAGCAGGGGGATGATGTGGGCAGTGCCGAGGCAGAGAGCAGTGTGAGGCAGCCCAGTTCCTGCTTCTGAGCTCACTGCAAGGCAACGGACACATGATTTGCTTTCCTTCCTTTAGCTCTGCTGAGCTGTCACAGCTGTAAGGGTGAACCAGGCCCTAGACTCAGCAAAGCTTAAGGTTGTGACCCCACCTGTGGCAACCTAAGATGCCAATAAAATGCTTCATCGGGCATCTTTGCCATCCTCCCCATTGACGGAGCGAGGTGACCGTCTATAGGGATGTTTTTCTACAGCTATGTGGATGCCCACACCATCACTAAAATGTGGCCATTTTCTATCATGTGACAAGAACGTTAGCATGTTCATTGTCTGCTTTCATTCCTCTAAGACTGGGAACATTTCCAGTTGGCAAATGTACCGAAATTGACCCCTACACAGAAGTACTTGGAGTTTCCACCAGTCACCACTCTTTAAATGAAACAATCCTAAATAAAATATAAGTGTGAGTAAAACCAGATTTAAAGCAGAGAGCAATTGGAATGAAGCTGATTCTTAGTTTTGAAGGCTATCCTCAGCTTCATTAAACATTAGAAGAGTTTACAGGAATCTGTAGACATGCACTCTTTCCTCAAAAGCAGAGAAAATTACATTTTCAGATGGCAAAGTACCTCAATGTGTATAAACATCATACACAATTTCAAAGGAACGTGATTTTATCTACTCACTTTATTTATTTTAGTTGGAAACTCATTTAACAGCCGTATTTTCCTGTGATATTTGTGACACTTAACAGTCATGATAGTCATACAGAGGAGAGAAATGTAACTCTGTCTTGACTTTACCCAAACACAGCTACGTTAGTGCTAAGGAACTTCAGCACTTCTCATGTATTAGTACGCTCTAACTACATTTATCACCATAAGTATGTCATTATCACTAAAATCTTCTGTGCATTAAGAGGTCCTTAAACAAATAAATTGAAAGTGCATTAGCAATTACAGACACTGCATGAACAAGTAACAAGACCAGGGAAGTTTGGGCTTCCTACAGTTTTTATTTGCTCATGTTACCTTTTCTTTTTTTAAAGTTAAAAATGGTAACACTTAAGAGAGAGCCTCTACAGGTTAAATCCTCATCTGATATGTTTCTGTCCTGTTTTAGTGATTCCAAGGGCTTTCTTGCCCACCTGCTCAGAAAGTGTACTGAAAATAACATTTTTTCAGGAAGGAGAAGTTTGTATTTGCAATGAAACTATGGAGATCTTCCACTTTTTCTTGCAAATGATGAAAGTAGTATGTCAATCAGAATTCTGACTCTGTGCAACAAATGACGATGGAAGGCCACAGGCTTTATAACTGCCTGGATAATTAGGATTTTGGCAATGAGCTGTAATAATATGTTGGTCCCAACTCTTTCTTTTCCAAAGAGGGCTCCCTTTTCATTGGTTGTTTAAGAGTTTGGGAAAGCACTTGTCCTGTGTAAACAAATTTATCAAGGATTTGTCTCTCTCAGGGACTGCTCTTATCCCATGCTCACAGAGCCTTCCTTTGAGATACTTAAAGTCAAGCATCGTTGTAATTTTTTTCTTTAGAGACAGAAAGTGCAAGCACTTTTATCAAATTAAACAAAAGCCTAAGGAAAATACAGACAATCTTCCAGAGCACTGTTTCAACATGGTTCTATTGGACTAGATTTCTTATTCCCTCTCCATATACCTGTTTAATCAGTCATGCACTACTGAAGAGCAAGTCCCTCTTTTGTGCTCTCTATAATTGCAAATCAATCATTACAGAGGATTCTAAGTGAGAAAACAATACTAATAAGAGCACAGAAGTAATCTCTAATTAATTAAACCTGGACCACTGATAATCCAGCTGGCCTACCACTCTGACAGGTAATCATTCTTGGACTGATTTAATAAGTGTGTTCATCCGGACACTTCCCTCTTCTAATGCGTCTTGAAGACATGCTGTAACAGTTGGTTTGGTTTGTTTGTTTTTTTCTTAATTTCTTTGTAGAACCCAAATGGGTTAAAGCATTCAATGTACAACTCTGTCAAATTTTTGGCTTATGGCATTCTGTGGGAAGATGACCAGTGACTTGTACCAGCTTTTCTTGGACATCACAGGTCCGATGGGCAACCTGTTTTTCATGATTCAAAGCTTCACAAGGATTGCAACAAAGAAATGAAGAGTGTTCTCACATGATTTGAAGCCCTGGCAAGGAGAGTTCTTCAGATAATAATAATATTTCCCTGAATTGGTGAAACAAAGTAACTGCAGAGATTTCCCCTGTATAGTGGGAATGTAAACAAGAGAGCCAGACCTAAAACTCTTTAGGCAGAGCTCTCCATATAACAGACCTGGCTTCCAAAGGCCTCACAGAAGTCCATATAGAACATCCATCAGTCAAACAAAGGGTCAAAGTGGACTATGTGTCCAAGAGGTCACATCACATATGGCACTTTGGACATACATTGTGTGGCAACATGGGCTTTCAGAGAAAACCAATGACATCAGTATTACAAAGAAATACCACCAATGTTACTTACAGCACTCTGCCATTGCTCACTCTGGTCACCATGATGCCAAAGGGGTTCTGCTCCACATCCACTTTGTAGTTTAAATTGGAGGCTGCAGATCCTTTGAAATATCCCATTTATTCATGGAAGACCTCAAATCATTGTGCTTTAGCATCAGTGATCTGCCTTTGTCTAAACAGATGCATTGGACTTTAAAAACTAATGTCTAATTCAAACACTTTTCAGCATTATCATTTAGTTCTGGTATAGGATATTCCCAGTCCTGTAGCTCAATATGCATTGCTTCTTGTGAAAATACTTGTGAAATTAAAATTGGAAGGATTTTGTTTTCTCTGAAAAGGTACTGTGATGTTGCTCTCATAGGTGCTCCTTCCCCTGAAGTATTGTACTTTCACAGCACCTTAAAGCTCCATTAAGTCACTTCATTAGATTCCAGGATTCTCAGACCAAATTTAAGTTGACCTCTTGGTAACTTCAGTTGACAAAAGGCTACATGACTGTTGCTTACTTTACATATATTGTGGAACACTGAATACATTTGGAATGAGAACTGTGAAGTGCATAAATCTTGTCCTAGGCTGAGATGCACGCAAATACATGGACTTGCCTGTTTGCATTTTGTGCAATACTCAAACTTAGACCTTTTGCTCAGTCAGATTCATACTTATCTCGAGACTGAAATAGGCAGAAAATATGCAGATATTAATCTGTTTGGGTAGCTTTACTAAAACACCATGTTTTTTGTTGTCTATAAGCAATTTTACTGCCATTTTTTCATCCAAGCTTTCTGCTCCAATTCTTCTGTGTAAATGGAATTACTCACGCAAGATGGAACGATATGTAAAGAAGGGTGCTATACATCCCATCCGTTTACAAGTGATTTCTAATCTACCAATACACAGCATGTCTGCTCCCAGATAGTCTTTCTGATCCCTTTTTTTTTTTTCAGTGTCTTTTTTTATCTTAAGTATTGGAATCATATAAAATAAATATACTAAAAATCAGTCTATGACAGAATAAATGGAGGGTTTTATGATCCTGCATTCATAAAAATGGTACTTACTTCTTACAACAAAACAGATAATGTTATTCATGCAATCTGTAGGAATGAATGAATGAGTATAGTTCACCTTTGGTTAATGGGAAAAATATAACAGTAACACGAGAGCAGTAAAAATACTGATTTTGCAAAGGACAAAAGAGAAATGCTTGTGTTCTTTGTGTTTCTTTTTCCTCTCCCTTCACCTAAATGTTCGTATTATTAAAGAGTCTGAATCCAACACAAAGGATGAGAGAAAGGCAGCCAATGGTTAGTTTCTGAAACTCTGTGACATTTACAATAGTCTCAGCAAGCAGAGAGGAACAGTTCCCACTCAGGGTGTTTGCTCTGCTCTTAGAACAGCAATGGGAAGAGTTTACCTGTAGTTTTGGCTCCAGGGTGTCCTGATGCCAAAAGCCCAATGAACTTCCTCTTCCCCATCTAGCCCCAAAGAAACACCATTGGTAAAAGGAAATCAGAAGCACGAAAACTCTATGACTTACATGACTAAATGAAGAAATTGGCAAAATGTATAAATTATTTGAGTTTTACACTTTGTCCCCTAATCTTGGGGTTTTAATAAAACTCTCCTTAAGGACTGTGTGCAACAAATCTCAAATTCAAGATAATTCAGCTGATAATTCACACAGCACAGAATACTGCATTATTACACTAGTGGACAATCACTGAGAATTGTATTATGTAATGCAAATTGTATCAAATGCAAACCATTTGATACACAAAGAACAATTTTTTTTTTCTGAGATTAGCTATGGAGTTGCTCACATGTAACTGGATTTCTTGAAACAGAAAAAAACAAAATCACCTTTCCCGTTTCTACTTTTCTTCTTTTTTTCCCCCCAAGTATTTTTTTTCTTTTCAGAACAAACACAAACTATGTCCTGTTTTATAAAGGTGAATGATGAGTTGTTAAAAACATTTGACAAAACCTCTATGGAGCTCTGATTGCATGCTTGCAACACATGGGAAAGGCAAGACACAGGTAATAAGGTAAATCACTTATTTGCAAAGTGGAAGAACATATCACGCCTCTAAGCACATGGGATTTCATTGGGGCTGCAGTTCAAGGAAGGCAGAAGAAGCTGCCTCTCAGGTAGGCTGGGTGCTGCCAAAATCACAACTGAAACGCGGGAAAGTGTGTAGGTGGAGTCAGTGACTTAAAATGCTGCCTAAACCTTCTGGTTTTCCCAGCATTGCTGTTTTTGAGAGGCACAGTGGAGCAGGGTGTGCTGCGCCAAAGGGGCTGTGCTGGCTGCAGCGCCAGCTGCTCAGCCCTGTGTGAAGAACAGCTCCGTACCATTAACGTTCAACTGCGCACCAGCAAGAAAACTAATTAAAACTAATCTCCAGCAACCAGATCAATATGCATTGGCAGCAGACACTGTGTTTTACATTTGGTTAAGAACACTTAACCTTATAAAACTGCCTTAAAGACAGGGAAACTAGGGGTCTTTTTACTAAAGACAGAATGTGTGTGAATACGAAGACACTTTCACATGCTTGTATGGGATTTACATACCAAGGTGTTTGCAGTGGGAGGATGCAGCAGTATCTTCTGTGAGAAGAAACCAGGGGCTGCCTCATATCAGGTAGAGGCCATTCCAAATGGCTTCAAAATGGACCCACCATTGGCCAAAGATAAGCCCACCAGCAGCGCTGATGGCATCTTTGTGATAATGTTTAAGAAAGGACAAAAGAATGCTGCACAGCAACTGGGAGAGGGAAGTGTGATGAAAAACTATAAGAGAAACATCCCTGCAGACCCTAGGATCAGTGAAGTACAACCTATTGTCCCACCTGCACCACTCTTTATGGAAATCCCACAAGAACAGAAGTGAGCAATGAGTAAAAGCAAGATTGGCCCATCAACAGTCTCTAGAAGAGTAAAGCTGGTACTTGATAGCCAAGTGCTTTTCAGTAGGGTGATTAATAAAGAAGGATTTATAAATAGCATAATGCTACTCATATTTTTTCCATTAATATCAAAAAAACTTGTAGAAAATTTTAACGTTATATTTATTTTTACTCCTCAGGGAATATTGCAATTAAAGTCTGCAATTACGCTGTATATTGAAAAGTATTCATTTTAATGAGGAAGTGATATTCCAGAGTTCCTTCCCCGAGTTTCTTTTGACATTGCCTGAATGCATGTCGGCTACAAGCCTTAAAATGTAACTTGGGTGCAAGAGACGGAATGACATACATACTTTAAAGCCCTTCTGCTTCCTTTATCTGCTGCTTTTGTAACGCTTTTGAGTAAAGCTCAACACCACAACTGATATTTTTTCCTTTGCTGTTATCAGCTCGTTGTGCTGTTTGCTAACCCATCTACCAATGGAAGGTACATACCTGATTACACGGTTGTCTTCCCAGAGATGGAGGTGAGGATGAGAGGGCTGTTCTTCTCTGCTTCTTCTCTCTTGGCCTTTCTATTGATAAGGGTGACATTTGCTTTTCTCCAGTCTTTGTGCACTTCTCCACAACGAGAGCCCATTTTGTTGATTTTGTGTTCCCAATCCTGTCACGTCACCCCAGGCTGCAGCCTGGTGACCCAGCCTGTCTGTCACTCCCTCACAGAGCTGATGGCTTCTCCCTCCCTCCCTGTGACTCTCAATTTAAAGCTGTCCTGGGGGCAAACCTCTCTCTGCAGCACATCACCTCCAAGCCCAAGGCAGTTAATGGTGGAACAGATCCATGGAAGGCCCTGCATGAGCTGCTGGGCTCTGGCATGGCTCCTGGCCTGGCCTCTCTAAGCCCGGCTCAAGGGCACCTCAACCTCCCTGCTTTGGGGGCAGCAGGTCACCAAATGGTCCCAAACGAGGGAAAGACCTATTAAAATGTTGTAAGACAATCAAATTTATGAAAAGGCATAAAGGATAAGTTATTAATTTTAATATTTTTATAAATAAATTTAATATTTAAATGTTATAAAAGCTTAAGAAAAACATGAAAAATTACCATGGAAGAGCGTTTATAGGGAAGAAGTTTCAAGAATAAGTGTAAGATGACACTTTAACATGTATCTTAGGTTTCTCTTTTCCTCATAACACATCTAATGTTAAATCGTTATTTTCCAAAGGAAAATGATGGAATAATGATATATGCCATCTACCTGCACAGTGACCTCTAAACTGTAGCCTTGAACCTAATGGTAGTGTTTGTATTGCTATGATGGACTAAAATCCAGAAATGTTAAAAAATCCCTTTAGATACTTCCATTTTACACAAGCATTCTTCACAAATCCTTAAAGATTATGATCATACTATTTTCAAGGGTTTCTCTCTAAACACAGAAACTGGAAGGTTTTTTTTTTGAAAAAACAACACCTAATATTTTTACAGTGACTTATGAGTGTAAATACAACACTTATTGCAGAGAAACCTCATCCTTCCTTTTCTCCAAATGTCATAGAATGCTTAGGGTTGGAAGGGACCTTAAAGATCATTGAATTCATAAGCATTGCCTGATTTTGCTTAACTCAGTTGCCTTCTACTCCCTGAAGATCTGGTGTGTTTAGTAGAAGGTTACAATTCATTTTTGCTCTTTCAGATGGCCAGGTTAGAAAATGTGGTCCTTTCCTTCAGCCCATTGGATCTTCTGTGAGACCCGTGGGTATGCTCCTCCTTCCACAAGTCGTAAGCAAGTTGAGAAACAGAAGCAGTGAACAGTAGAAAGGTACCTGGTGCAGACCATTTGCTGGGCTGCCGCTCTCTGTCAATAATGTTTATTTCTTGACATCATGGGTACAGCAAGCACTACAACAACCTAGTCAAGGTACAGCAGCTGAAAATTGTTAGAAGCAACTCCAAAAGCAGCAGCTACAGTTTGTACACGTTCAAGGAAGACCCCAAGACCACTCCCCTCTTCACCTTGAGGTATTACCTCCATCATTCATTAACCAGAAGACTTATGTATCTTGCAGGTCATTCGAGGTTCTTCAATACAGCTGTCACTGCAAGGCTCAGCACCATAGATTTTGGCATTGCTCTATCCCATTAATATATTCTGGTTTGGGTTTTTTTTGCCTTGTTCTTAAGATGTGTTTGTGCTCTCCACATGACAAATCTCCCAGCCTAAGTATATGTGGTCATTTCATTTTCACTGTAATGTTCTCTTGTACAATATCCTCTCCTGTAGATGCAACTACAAAGTTCTTCACTCAATCTCTTGCCATTACTGAATACAATCAAACAGGGATAAAACTATCTTAGTGACTCAGTCTTGGGGTAGAAAGCTACTAGGACCAGGCAATATTGTCCTCTGATGGCTGCTGGGAAAGGAAAGCTCCCAGTCTAGCTTGCAGCAAAGTCTTGCCACTTGAGTGACTCAATGTTGCACAGGAGGTTCTGAACAGAGTCATGGTCTGTGGGGAATCAGATACTTTTGTGTCCCACAAGATAAGCAGTAGATAATGGCTCTTGAAAGAGAAAAAAAGCAGACAAGCATGTAGAGAATTGAAGCACAGAAGCAGGGGAATAAGCCAAGTCAAGGGGAGAATTCACTCCCAAGCAAGAAAAACAAACCCCACTAGAGACCACAATATAGTTTAAGTGGAAAAGATTCTGGAAAAGTGATGAAATTTTAAATAAAAAGTTATATTTTCACTTTGAGATAATGAAAATAAATTTTGCTGCTGCAAACAGTCTGCCTCTTTGTACATAAAAGGTAAATCTGAGGTGAAAAATTATTTGCATTTTTGTTTTAAATATTGTGTGGTGTTTCTTCCTTCAGTTTGAAAGGCCTTACAGAGCAGCAAGTAGGAAAGAAAAGTTTTGCCATCATTGTTTGCTACTTAAAAGAAAAAAAGCAATCCAAGCTGGTGAAGTGTTTCTGCTTATAACAGGTTTAGGCAGAGGTAATTTCTGTTTTTATAGTCTCTTCCCATTCAGTGTCTAAGCTAAAAACTTTCAAATATTCTCTGAGAAGTCTGAAAATCCAAAGAACACTGTCTGGGCATCCAACAACTGTTTCCACACACACACACTATAAGGAATGCAAAAGAATCCTGAAGAACGCTGCTATGAACACATCAAGGAAGGCGATTTTGATCAGTACAACATTAATTTGTGAGTTTAGCATTCTGTGGCTGTTTATAGTTTATAATAACTTTGCCTTATAACAAAGCATTACTTTTCTACTTTAGTTCTGTGCTGGCACAACAAACACAAAGAATTAAAGTCTCCAAAGTAAAACTTGTTAATACTACCTACATCAAAGATGTCAACAGGATATCAACCAATGCACATGTATGAGGCATTACCATGGTTTCTAGTGTTCGTGGATAGTGACAGTTAAAAAGTAAGGTAAGGCATCTTGGTGTGCTTGATGTAGAGTTTATAACCTCACCTTATCATTTTCATAGTTTAAAATTTGTATCTCTACAGGAAGTAGAACTGGCCATGGAGTGTGTTGATAAAAGTTATCTTGCTCTGAGGAGGAAGAACAGTTATGGTAGGTCCTTTAGAGGCTCCCATAAGGAGGCAAGGTTGCTACAATGCCAGCAGAAGAAAGGAGTGTAGCAACATCAATGGGTGAACAAGAAAACTATTCATTATGCTAAGGCCAAGATGAGATACTGATGACTGTCATAGTGACCAGCATAGAGGAAGAACCCCAAGTAAACCTTCTTAAATTACCAGAACAACAGCAGCAGCTGCATGAAAAAAAACTTTACAACTATAGTTAGTACTGCTTCTTTATCGGTACTTCCTTAAAAATGTGGTTCAATCTTTTATTAACTCTATAGATTTAACAATACATCACCCATAGAAAACTTTCCTACTGGTGTAAACCTCGTTGTGGACACACTCTTGCGACCATCGTAGAATCATTTTGGTTGGAAGAGACCCTTGAGATCATCGAGCCCAACCATCAGCCCTACTCTACATAGTGCCCCCCTACACCATATACCTCAACACCACAACAGGTACTTTTAAATATATACACCAAGATCCCTTTAGAAAGTGGAAGATATTACAGAATCATAAATTCAGATAAAAACTGAAAAACATTAATGCAGCTGTACTCTAGACATCCACACAAGTCTTCTAATTTAAGACCTTGGAAAGCTACAGTGTACCACATGTAGCAAACTCAAAACAGTATATCAACATCTAGGTCCTATGAGTAAGAAACATGTCAGGCTGTATGGCCCACATAAGCCTGCTAAGCAGCTTCCCCTTTAGTACCTTCTTGTTCCAGTAGAAACCTGGAGCTCAGGGACCTCATGCCTGGTCACCTCTTGGTCAAGAGACACTGTAGAGCATGCTCTGTTGGTGGGTATTTATGAGCATGCTGATTGGCTGGCCAGGCAGGCTTTGCAATCTGATTGGCTGGGAACCAAGAGTGTTTCGATTTGCTGGTGACCTGAAGCTTCAACAGACCAGAAGCCCAGCCACAAGGTCTGGAGGTTTTGGTTGTTATCAAGCCAAGCTTGTGGGTTTGGGGCACCATATAGCCAGGTACACCAGCTCTGCTCACCCAAGAAGAGGCAGATACATATCCAGCACCTACAGAGGTTTAAGAACACCCACATGTTTTGCTCTCAAAGGCAACAAGGAGAAAGATTTCAAGATGCTTTCCAACCCCCTAAGGGATGTGGGTAGCCATGAAATAAGCAATGAGGATAAAAAAATAGACTTATACAGATTGTGAACAAAAGCTTTAAACAAAAAAGAAAAAGCAGTTAATTATGCTAGCGATCTTTCAGTGCTAAAGTGTATTGCTTAAACAAGAAAGAGGAGAAAGGACAAGGAAATATTTCATATTTCATCTGACCTAGTTATTTACTGAGTTGATGTTTGAAAAGGCTATTGGGAAGAAAAATTATTCCATTCACTTGTAATTCCTTACTTGTTTCACCCAGGATTGAAAATCAGGAACCAGAAAGTGCAGTCCCCAGCAGCCGGCAATATAATCACAAATGGGATTATTTCTTAGGTGCTCTGGTGACCTGTGTTTATACATCCCCTCTTCCTGGAAAGATGACAAGCTAAGTGGCTCCTGTCACCTGTGCTGCCACTAGTCCTTGATGACCTTGCTGACGCACGGTGCTCCTGATACTGTATGAGGCTTCTTTGTTTTCAGAGCTGCTGTCACTCCTTTCTATGGTCAAGGGCTTACTGCTGCAGCCTAGTCTTTACAGAAACAACCCGGTGTCAGAAACATTCTGGTCTGATGCTAGACTAAATGAGACATGTCACTAACCTCTTCTCTGTCGTTGTCCCTACTTCTTGCTTAGCCTTGTCTTCGGATTTGCTATTTGCTCCAGGTAAGGATTCAGACTTTTCTTGTAACTTCAGCTCCCCCTGTTCATATTGGAGCTTTCAGTTATCTATCATTTTTCAGAAAGCTGCTTTTCACACACCCAGGGAGCAGCCACACTTTGTAGTATCACACCTGCAGGCACAGCTCTTGCGCTGGAGTTGAGTGACCTAGCCCTCAACTGGTGACACTGATGGATCTTTTCTTTTCCTTTAGTTGCTGCCTTCTTGCCCCTTTCTTCTTTCCACAGTAAAAGGGACAAGTGAAAATTGGCTTCCTCAGGATGTGGTAAAATAAGCACATCAAATTTACCAGTGGCTTACTCAGCTGAAACCCCGCAATGTGCACCGTGCTTGAAGGAAAGAGTGCTTGTATCCTGTCCTGCTGTGACCCCTCCCAAAATGCTGAGGTTGCTGGGGGAAACAGCACAACCAAATCAGTTCAAAATGAAATGACAACATTCAAAAACATTTGAATACTCAATTGTTTGTCTTGAAACTACTTTAGTGACACGAACAAAGACAAAACCAAAGTCATTATTGCTATTTTGCAGTAGCCCAGAGCTGGCTGAGATTTGTTATCTGCACCTGACAGAGAGCATAGCAAAGGAACCAGATGCCTGAACCTTCTTTGGGAGGGCTGGTTTGAAAATGGGGGGACAGTTCAGGCGCTGTTTCCACCCTCAGCATGTGTGATCACTGCCAAAAGGCATCAGTTAACACCAATTGACGATGACATTGTAGGTATTTGGACAGGATGAATTTGACCAAGCCAACTACTCTAGTCACATAAAGAAAGAATCAGAGCAACTTTTTGACCAATCCTAAACTAAATTTAAACTCAAAAAATGTGTTAAAAGGGCTAATTAACATGAAAATTGCTCTGAAAGTAGAAAGCATTATGTAATTGAAAATTATTTTTAGACAGTGAACTGTTGGTTCTTAACATGTAATTTTTCCTATCTGAAGACTAACACAGACACTTTTTTCTACTTTTCTAAAATAAATCCTACCCCAAGAATGAAAGCAAAAGCTCAGAGAAGAGAGAGAGCACGTCTGATCCAAATCAATCAATATCTTGAATTTACCTTGTATGTACCAACAGTTGAGGTGGAGAATCGTTAGTGTCAAGGGATAAAACTACCTCATGTGAAATGACATCCAGGAGACAGTAACAAACCTTTTCCTCAGCAACTCCCATCTTAGTTGCTTTTCTTTTACATGGGTGTTCCCCTTGGCCCAACTCATAGTTTCAGTTTGTACAGTGGTAACCTCTTGGTGGGGAAATTAAAAGACTCAATACAGACCCCAATCTCATTCCATCTGTACTTGCACAAACTCTCCACAATTGGAGTGTTTGACTGAGTGAAATATTTGATATTTGTCCTTTAGATTCTCATTTCAATTCAGTTTTGTGGTTACGTGGTTCTTTAAAAAAATTCAGAGAGTTCTTAAAGAAAATGACTCCTTGTATGTAAATACAGAATATGCTTTTAAAAACCTAATTAAAACCAAGGTATTTCCTACAAGTGCATTGAAATCCATGTGCCCAAGGCTAGAAGCTTGTCACATTTCAAGTTACTGTTAAAACCCTTTTTTAAATAAAAATCGGATTTCTATCACGTTCTATGCGTGTTTTTCTTACACGAGAACTGGAGCTTTTGAGGTGTCGTTTGCTTAAGACTGGAAAGGGAAAAAAAAAAATAATTTGATCATAAATAATTCCCAAATAATTTCAATAGGACGAGAGACGGAAAAGGAACTTTGGTATTGTAACTGCTGTACACTTCAATTCACCAGCTACAATGAACGATTCATTCGTGTCATTTGGAAAATTTCCCAGGTTCCTGCCCTTTGGTTGATAATAAAGTAAGCCTGTACCTCAAATACTCCGGAAAATGTATGAAGCCTTCATCAAAGAAAAAAAATAATAAAAAAAAGGAATGATCAGGAGACACGGAGGTGAGATCCACCCACTGAAAACCTGAGATCTGCAATTAGATCCACCACTGGTAAAACACACAGTGGAGAAAAGGCTCATTTTTTTTTTCTGTCTACTAACACTACCTTAAGAGAGACATCACCAGCAGAAGATAAAGCACACAGTTTCCTCAGTATAATTTTCAAGTGTGGGATTAGATTTCCTTCAAACTCATATCTTTTTCAGGCTAACCACAGTTGAACAAATTCTTATTTCCAAGGGAAAACATTAAATAACAAGACAAGGGTGTAAGTGCAGTGAGCATTCAAGGTAACAAATGCTGGCTTAAAAAACAAAATGTTTGGAATTTCCATCCTGACCATTCAGTGCTTTGCATCAAAGTCACATCTTCTGAAAATTAACATTAAAGTAATTCAGTTCATTATGGTGGTCTTTCTGGAGATGAGTTCATGCCCAAAAATGTTTTGAGGTCCTGAGGACATCTGTAAAAT
>VZTM01030691.1:233010-245362 GCA_013400555.1 Jacana jacana | reverse complement strand
ATGCACGCTTTATCTTTCTTGTACAAATAAATGGATGAAAATCTGTTGCAGTCCTTCAAGGACCATCATAGTATTCAGGACTATAAATGCTGCACAAAGCCTAAAATAAATAAATAAAATAACAAATATATCACTGAAACCATTCTCCTGGAATTGCAGTGATGTTATTCCTGTGGGAATAAATAAATAAATAAATAAATAAATCTGTAAAACAGTCAAACTTCAGATAAATCATCTTATTTCTGGTGTTAACCAGTCCCAACAGCCAAGGATCTGCCAATACACAAATGAATGCCTGCATGCCAACTACAGAAACACATTAGGACTTTTCCCCCCTTCTTCTCTTTGTAACTGATCATTCAAGTTTACCATTACCTCATTAATTTGGATACACACAGTATGACTTCTGGGTTTAGGGCTGCATACCACTGGAAAACCAAAGTAACTGCAATTTTCTCAAGGTTCTACTATTCCCACTATTTCTTTTTCCCAGAACTATCCCTTTTAGTAATGACGAGATGGACAGCAACACAGATTGTGGACTCAGTCATAGTTTGCATTTGGAATAATGTAATAACAGAAGTGAGTAAGTTGCCTGATATTAATTCTAAAGGATTACATGTTCTCAAGCCTCTGTTGATTACACCCACACTTCTTGTCAATGGAAGCCCAGTTTTGGAACTTTAAGCCCTTTGCCAGCAAATACTCCTCTTATTCTTTTCTTCAATACTTCTATTCTTTTATTTATTATCCATCCTTTATTTCTTCCTCAAAGTAGTCAAGTACAGATGTTAAAGAACATGTATTATCTTTTATTAGAAAAACTGATACAAAATTTTTGAGCTGGGATAACAAAACCCTCATGTGCCTGAGTGTTTTTTAATCAATAGTATCAGCAAGATTACTGCTATTTTTCCCCTACAAACAAAATTTACATGAACCAAAGCCCATAAAAGTTAATGTAAACTTCTTGTTTGTTTAAATTTTACATACTTCTTAGAATCCCTTCACTAGAGAAAGAAATACTACTAACGTACTTTTTCTACTTTTTTATATATATGCAATGTTCCATTAAATAGAGTATCTGGATATCTAATAACACACATTACAGTCATAATATTTTTATGAGATAGGAAATTTTTGTTGTCTTCCCCATGGAGATAGGAAATTGGGACAAGAAGCTTAGTTCCAGTTAAATTCTAATTAATTTTATCTATCTAAATATTTAGATACAACACAATCACCCAGAGTTCCAGGTTAGATTAATGGGTAAGACCTCTCCTGGGAAATGTTTTGCTCTGCTTAAGATATGACCCTCTTAAGATCACTTTCCTTTCCCATATGCTACTTGGGAAACAAATGGCATCTCATTAAAATAAGAGGAGTCTGTACCACAATGATTTACATTGGGAACAGGAGGAAAAAGAAAGACTTCATCAGGGAAAAAACTGGTAGGTGTCTGTTATATTTCAGACAAGACCTTGGTGGTCAGTATCTGCTTATTTGTTAATAAAATGTACTACGTAAGGGCTTCATAGTTATTTCTACTGTGAAAATACGTTTTAAAGCTTAGAAGTTACTATTTTCTTTGCTAGGATTTTACAACATCTTTAGCAATAAAGCAGTGAGATTTCAAATTCCTCTTCGGAAAAGCACTTCTTACCCATAAGCTATAGGTCACTGCTGCCTTGGAGTCAAGTTTTGCTGATCCAGGCCAGTGTTTTGAACCAAAGGCTGCTGCTCTCCAGGGTTACACACCTTCTGTAAACATGACTCCCATGGACAGGGAAGCCAAGCAGCTGAACAGCAAGGGAGTGCCTCACAGCTCAGGAGATACACCAGGATAGACTAAGCAGATGTTCCCATCTAAACACCAACAATAGTTGTTATGAGTACCTTTGTGCTCTGCCCTGGCCATAAAACTGCCACGGCTTCTCTGATGGCTGCTGTCTCTGCTCATTGCCTCCATCTATAACGATCACAATGAGCTTCATGAGCTCAGCCACTGTATCTGAAGAGCCACAGCTAACATTATCCTGTTTCTTTTTTGTCTTTTATTCTTTTTTGTTAACAACAATGCTCAGCTACGAAGCCTCTAAGTCATCAAGTGCTTTACAACAGGTAATTATCCTGTGGAACCAGCCTTTCAGCCATCTCGTTTTCACATGAATTGTAGGAGCCTACTTCCTGCGTTCTAGTAGAGTATCATAACGCGTTCTAGTAGAGTACCACTGTCCTTTGCACATAAAAACTAGCTTAAGGATTGGTTTAAGGAGGATTTGGTAAAGAGAGATTTTTTTCGACAATATATGGTTGTCTGGTTTGGGTTTTTTTTCAATACATAAGGACAGGAGCAGGTTTTAGGCAGGTGTAGAAGCTCATGCAGAAGTTGGATAGGAGCCTGGGAAACCCTTGTCCGTATGAGTTAACAGCCTGTCCACAGGCCAGGGCACACAGGCATTGCCACAGGTCACCACATAGCAACGGCTGCAGCTCTTTGCATTCCCACGGGAAATCTCCAGCTGGGAATCCCATTGGAATCACCAGCTGGGAGAAAAGGGAGAAGATTGCCACATGCAAGGTCAGGCTCCCCACCAGAGTGCTCCCTGAGCACGTTGCTGGGCTGAGGCCAGCTCACACTAGCTGAGAAGCTGGGTTTATCCATCTTAATTTTAAAATTTATTTAACAAAATGCTAATCGCTGCATGGAAAGCCCTCCAGAGAAACTGCTACCAGGGGGTACCAAACATCGTTGAATTATCTCCCCGGATGAGGGATACGAGCACTGCTGTGCTGTAAGCGATGGAGCTGAAATGATTTACACCAGCAGAGCCATAGGCACCTACATGCTTGAGGTGATGTAATTTATTTGGATGCCTAGCTATAGCAACAAGATGACTTTGTGTGTCTGATCCTCAAACCACACTGTTCCTTTCCTAAATAGAAAGTGAGATGGGAAAATTCAACTACATAGAAGGGAGAGTTTGTTTGTTGCTTCTCTAAAGCAATAGTGCAAGCAGCCCGGGTTCATTATAGATTAAATTCATCCTGCACAGAGGAGATTGCCACAGAGTATAAGGAGATTTGAAAACTTCATCACTCCTTTACTGGCTTCAGCTTGTGGGCTTCTTGTGTGAATGGCTGCTTCCCGGAGGATATGGACATCTAGGCATCTTCTTTAACAAGTGACATCAGAAAAACTTATTTCCCAAAGTCTCCAGATGCTCAGCAAAGTAGCAGCTCTCTGAGCTTTGCGATACACTGTGCTCAATTTCTGATGCTTCTTGCTGAAAAAAATGAGCCATTTGAAGATGATGTTCCTCTGTGTGCCCCAGAGACACTGTATTCAAGTGGTTAGCCTGACTTCAGGCCTGCATGAGTTAATTAAAAAATAATCATTTTTTTCTGCTCCCCTTCTGGTTGTCTTCATTCAGGCAAATACGCTGAAGTCACAAAACAGCAGAAGGATTGCTTTAACTAGAAGATGGTATATGAGTTCAGCATATTTTCTGCATAAAAATATGGCATTTGTATGGAAATGACCTATTTTCTTGAACAGGCAGCTATAGATCACAGAAAGTTTCACTGTAACATTATGCAAAAGAGATTGAGAAGCACTTTCCCATAAGGTGCTTATTTCCTCCAGATGAAATAATAAAGCAAAGCATAATCAAGAACCTTGAAAAATATTTCACTCAATATCATACGTTTTAAGCCACTGGGTATTTGTTTTGATTTCCGTGATTATTTTGCATTTGTTTGTCTTTTGCCTTAAAGGAAGGAAAGGACTGGGAAAGAAATAATCCATTCTCCCCCCTTTTTTTCCTTTTCTAATGACATTACAGTTTGCAAACGATGGCAGATTGGCAGCATGACAGATCCATGCTGCTCTAATAACAGCGAGAGGGGAGGGCCTGTTTGGTCTTGGAGGCAGAATGACATTTCTCTGCTGCAGTGCCATCCCCAAGCAGGTTGTGCCTGTCCCTGCATGTGGTCAGAGGGGGACATGGGCTCTGCCCCACAGGAGCCAACATTGTAATGATGAATCCACATTGTCATGACCTGCATTTACTCCAGCACAAAATATGTGGCAATTCATCAACCGGCCACCATTCAGGGCTGGTGGCTTTGGGGATGCTCACACAGATCTTTACTCTGCACCTTTTCCTTCGAGCTGCAGTGTATTGTGGTGTGTTATCCCAGGGGCTGAGCTGGTTCCAGCTCCAAACAGGGCTAAAACTCAAAATAACAACCACCAGCACCAAATCCAAACCTTCCCCAATATCGAACAACCGTGTAAAGGTCTTACTGACAGAAAGATACCATAATGACAGAAAACATAACTAGTAAATAATTTTTAGGCTCACTTTTATTACAAAATTACAATTTTAGTTAATAGTTGCACAACTACAAGATTGTTTTAATGTCAGCACTTAATGAAACACTCTCGTCTGATTCAAGCCCACTGCAGTCAAGTGCAAATTCACCCTGATACGAATGGTGAGAAACTCTTTGAGCTTATCGTGAATTAAGGTATAGCTTGTTCTGATGAAGTGAAATTATCTAAAATCAATTACAACATAAAAGACACATCCTGAACCAGACGTTCACTGAGCAAAAATTCTTGATTTACAGCCGAACATCCTAACCCTAAATGGAAATCCATACATCACCGAGCCAAAGTAATCAGACTTCAGATAACTTATGCTACAGCAGGAAATTCATCTTTTTTATTTTTTCCCTCTGTTCAGAAGCCTGCGACGTTAACAGCAACCAAAATAATTACTGCTGCGGCTGTTTCACCATCATAACTCCGTGAGCATAACAGAGATTTCCAAAGCACAAACAGTCACCAACCACCACCTTTTGCCTTTCAAACCAGCCCTGAGACATTTTGGCCACCACCTTATTTCACAAATGTAGAGCAGCTGTGGAGCAGCTAATGACTTACTTGGAGTCCTCTGGAACAGTAAAAACCTTCCAGGCTTGTGCTCAACCACTAAGCAATGCTCCTTTCTACCCAGAAAATGTAACTTAAGACATTTGTGCCAATATGGTGTTAATGGAAGCAGCTTTTTGTTGAGTTTTGAAGAAAAGGACACAGCACTGAAATGTTATTTCCCATAATTGCATGAATATTTATATAGAGAAATATAAATTTATATAAATGTATACATATCTATAGATACACATATTATACATTATAGGCATATACATATATACACACCGCGTTATATATACATACACAGATTTGTATATACATATATATAAGTATATATATACACACGAGCGCGCACACAGCTTGCTGCTTTTTAGCTAGCTATAGTTATAAATTCTCCCTCCCGCACAGAGCCAAGATGATGTGAGTCGCCTCTGCTGAACTCCCCACGGTTGCTTTTCCATCCCAAATTAAATATAATACTCATTATTCTGCCATCCGGGTTCCTGAGAAACTTGGCAACCTTTCTGAACGGCTTGAGATGCAGCAATTTCTCCTGCATTGCCTCTACTAACCTATTCTAGGAGACGCAATATGCTGCTAAGATAAAGTGTCCAAAATGCTAATAAGTCTGAGAAGTGCCTCCACTGACCTACATTTAGAATTTAGGTCTCAATGCATCTATTTTTAGCTTCATAACCAAAATGCCCATGTTTTAATAATAATCCAAAGCAAGCCATACACCTGAATTTCCCAGAACTTTCCAAAAATCATCTTCTACACTTCAACATGCTGGCATATACATGTATACACACATATAGATACACACACAGAGTATATATGTATATACTGTACACACTTAGTGTCAGCATTTCCATTACATGCATTAGCCACCTCGTTCCAGCAGAAGTAACAACATAAGAGGCAGTGACTTCTGCTTTGAGTTAAGAGCAGCTAATTTTAGGTCATTGCAAATGAAGCATCTCCGCTTTACCCTTGGTGCATACCTGTGAGAGATCCATCTTATCAGTGTTTTTGTGCTCTGAAGGCTTTAACAGACTCTGGCTGTCTTGTAGGGGCTGGCAAAGCACAAGGCATGTCATACCACCATGGCTAACCTCGGGAGGCTGCTTACAAAGCTGAGTTACAGGTAGGCAATCCAGTCGGTACATCTTAGAGAATGAAGTCTTGAGGTACAAAACACCACTCTACAGGAAAACCCAACAGAGAGAACCGTATTTTCAACTGGTCTCCATCTCACACGCCTGGTCAATGCGCAAACCGAGGGGGTTAAAAGTTACTGGCAGCCAAACGAATATCTGTGCATGCAGACAGGTAAAAGCAATGCCGAGAATGCCGACAGCCTGGAGGCTGGTTGAGAACTTGGGCCAAAAGCAGGAAAAAATGGGATTCTGCAAGATATTTATTTACCTGCTCCAAACAGAGAGGTCTCAACAAGAATTGCATTGTTGTTGACTGTCTCTAACCTGGCGAGACACTTGACTTTCAGGTGCCATTCACATTGTTAGCCCTGGCACAGTTCTCACTTGTCACAACTCAACCTATCTCCCAGCCATGCCAATGCTGTTCAGTCCATCAGCATCGCTGCCTGTGGTATTGTGGCCCCTCACTGCTCACAGGAGGGGTATATACATATTTATATACATATAAAAAAATAGATGCGCCCACATTTCTTTCTTTGTTGGTTTAAAACCAAAGGGGAGAATTAAACACAAGCTGAACAATGGCAGACTCTTTCCCTTGATTAGTGCCTTTAGTTATTCTCAGTAGGGGCTGCAGAACAAGGAGCCAGTAGCTATGACTTGCCCTTTCTTTGAAGAAAACACTAACATAGACTGAATTTACTGAATCTAAAAAATACCTTTACTTGCCATATTTCTTTTCTTGCCAATACTATCCTCTTTCCAAAGCAGCCAGGTTTTTGGGTCACTGCAAGAAAACATAATAGAAGTGATGCCACGTGAAATGATGCCCTCTAATTAAGAAGAATGCATTAGCTATACATCTTCTTCAGCAGTACTTTTATGAAGACTGATCAGATGTGCCCTTGCATGGCAGTTTAACAGCACGAGAGAAACTCTGGATGAGTTTTCTAAAGAACACAGGGATAAACTTTTAAATGGCCAGCATCCACTACCGAAGCCCAGGTTTCTTAAAATTCATTTTTCACTGAAATGCTACAACACGTTCTTGTCAGTGCTCAGCACTCCTACGCTCCCCGTGCACACAGGACCAGTACCTCCAGTGGAGCAGTACCCCAGGCACCTGATTGCTCAGGGTGAGAGCTAATGGTGGAGCAGATCAGCAGGCCACAGCTGACCCTGTAATCTCACTAATGGGAATTTCTTACATCTTCCTTAGAGTCAGACTGTCCTGGACACTCTTGGTAATGAGAGGGCACAGCAGAGCGAACACATTTCAACTCTGAGTGGCAATTCCTATGCTCTTCTGAGCTTAGCTCCTTCATTCTCCAAAGAAAAGAAAAGAAAGAATTGAATTTGAAAGTCCTATTAAAAAGTACTGTTTGATGAGAATTTTCACACCACAAATTTTTCCTCTCTCCAGTCATACTCGGAATAAAATCAAACCAAACATATGCAGAACCAAAAAAAAACCTGTTAATTAGTCTTGATTTGCAAAGGCAGAGCCTGCAAAGTTCAATGACAGGCTTCAGTTCAAGGATTATTCACATAATGGACATTATATATATAATATATATAATAACTTAGAGACAAAGTAAAAAACCAAATGTTTACATAGCTTCCTAGAAAACTTATCTCAGTTTAGGACAGTTACTATAGTAATAGACTGACTTTTTTTTCAACAATTATGGACTGAAAAAATATTAAAAATATATTCCTGCAGTTCTTTAACATGTAAACCAGTTACTGTCACCAGAAAAGCAAAGCAAAGCTGAGAAAAGCAAGAAAGAAGACTGTTTTCCCATAATCCGTGTACTAATGCCACTTTAACATTTGGGGAAAGTCATTAATTTCAAATAAAACAGTCCCTGAAGGATAAAGACTCCCAAACATTTCTTCTGCTTTTTGGTTCTTTGTTTTTTTATGGAATTAGTGTTACAGGAGCCCGTACCAGCAACGGTGACAGGTCCCACCACCAGCAGAAGGGATGGCAGCGCCACCAGAAGCAGCAGTTCCTGATGTCTCAGGTCTATGCTGGTCCAATAGTGATTTATCACAATTCAGAAACTCCTGCTTGAAATTATTCCAACCCTACTGCAAAATCCCATTGCTACAGAGAGCCTCCCTTCCTGGCACAGTGCTACAACAACAAGCCAAATTGCCATGCCACATGCCATGGATAGGAATATTAGAACTCCACAGTTAGTGTGGCATCTGTTTTAATTTCCAAGTAGAAAGGATATTCTTGAGAGATTTAGAAAATTCTAGTAGAAAAATAAAGATGTTAGAAAAAGTAAATGAACATTAAAGATTCAGTTTATGACATATGACTGAGTTATTAATATTTTATATTGTGCTATGCCCTCTATTATTAGCTATTCTCTATAAGGCACCCAATATCTTAGTATTGCATATGCATACATCTTCATAACATCTGAAAATAACCCCACGCTGAAGAATGACATCCTTAACATTAAAAAAGATATAGACTGATACAACATCCATCACGCAGAGACTACCCAGTCCAACTGGGGGACAGGGAATTCCTATAGCAATCTCAGTGGTTTCCTTCAAGCCTTCCCCCGTCATTTTCCCACAAAAATGAACCATCTGACACAATTCTGAAAACCACAATATCGAACAATTTAACAGAGAAAATGCCACCACGGGGGAGTGTTTCCAAATACTTTTGCAGTCACCAAAGATAACCTACAAGTTTCACCCCAGTAACCATGTGGAGCAAAGCTAATATTTTCACCAGCAATCCCCCTAACTCCTCCAACAACCCAAACATAGAAGTACATCATTTTAGAGGTGGAAACTATAAAGATCAAGCAAAATGCATTAAAAAAACACCCAAACCACAGTTGTCAGTCCCTGTTATATTAATAATCATGTTAGCTAGTTGGATATCTATGATATTAGGTCTAAACTCTGGTACCAATTTCCACATTTCTTGAGTCTGATGAGATGCACTTAAATTTGCCTTTATGCGAATGCTCTTATTTTAAAATAAAACGCTAAAAACTGTTTGGTAAATTTGTGATTGAGGCCAATCAAAAAAACCTACTGAACTGACAGCAAAACCATCTTTTCTATGCTGTTACTCATTTTATTCTGAAATAGTCGTGTGGAGCACGTGTCTCAAAATACTTGAATCTGATTAATATATGATGTAATTTTCTGAGATCAGACTTTGTTCTTCAAGTTTTTTAACTAAAACTGAGCAGTGATGTGCTATTTCATCACTGCCTTCAAGGGAGCAGAATTAGGCCTCCAGTCTGTATCCACACATGGGTTTGTTCCAAGTGCATTACACTTCTTCCACCAGCTCAAACAGGCTTCAAACTGGGGCATAGCTACATTTGCCCCCCCCCCCCCAAACCCCAGGAACTTGTAAAGACATGGGGAAAAAGATGTATTTCCACTCACATCACCATTACAAAGTATCAAAAAATAGCATACTTTTGTACAAAGAGCTGCTGTTGGTATGAAGAAGTTGTGAAACTACATGTTGAATGGATTTACGTTTCTCCCATGGAAACAGCTGTGTTGTACTCTATAACCCACGCATAAATTCACCGTGAAACCCAGTTGCGAGGAAGTCAGACTTAGAATCAAGTCTTGGAAACCTCAGGAAATAGGAATATGCAATGCACAGCAGCCTTGTTTCCAAGCATACATAAATCCACGTTGTAAAAGCAAATGCCTTTGGAAGAAGTGCAATTGTGGAACAAGTTCACACCGAAGTGGCTGGAGCACTGCCAGAAGCCATAGTCTTTGGCTGAGTAATGTAGCTGAGCAATGGACTTCCAGACTTATGGCCATATTCTACACACTTTTTTCACGTGAACAGTTCTGTTACAGCTGAAGCCAATTCATCCCGCCTCGTTCACGTGAACAGCCCACGTGAAGTCAGTACTTGAACAGAGGAGAAATAGCAGATGTCAGAAAATCACACGTCAGTGTTTCAGAAACGTGGAACATTTGTGTATTGGCATTTCGTCGAGACCCTACCGTCCTGTTTCTGCACGAGTTTATGGCAGAGAACACGAGTTGACCATACTTGCACATTTCTAGCTTAAAACCAGATCAGCTGTGATGAGCCAGTGGTTTTGTCTGGAAAAGTCTCTGAGAAAATCTTGAGTGACCACAACTTAACTCATACCCACTGCATCTCGCAATAAATGACCTGTCTGTGATAGTCAGCTGACTAGAGCAGTACCAGGTCCTGGCTTGCTGTGACAGACCTTCAGAGATGGATTGATTTCCAGAAGCCAGATTATTATTATTCATACCATAAACAAGAACATCTTTCTCTCACTGTTGATACAGTCAAGAGATCTGGGAACAAAGGTTCAAGTCTCAAACAATCTTTTTAACGCAGGTAGCGTATGATGGTGACAGCAGTGACAATACCCCGGAAATATGAAAGAGCGCTGATAATTGAGCACCATTATTATCCTTTCTATTTTCCTGCACACGGTCGTTATTGATTATGACTGGGACTTACCTGGACTTTTTCTTCTTTTCCACCTGCAGGAAGAATTTCAATATAATCAATGAGTGAATAAAACAAATACATGATGACAGATTTAACGCCAGGTTCAGAGCACTGCCACAAGCTGATCTGCTGAAGCTGATACCAGCTACTTGTTGCACAATAATGAAGTAAGCTAAAAAATATTTATTGATTTAAATTAGTATCCCATCAAACAGCTCCAGTGTAAATGCAGATCATTTGACTTTATTTGATTCCTTCCCAATATTATTAATGCTACCAATAATACTGCTGATAACGATGTAAGTATCATTAATACTCCCTATTAATTAGGAGTAACCCGGGTTGAAGCACGTAAAGAGTCACCCATCACAGATCAGAGATGATGGATCCACTTCTGTTTCCTGCAGTGGGAAATAATGCTGCCACCCACTCAGGCTCAGCTCAACACAGTGAAACAGCAAACCAGAAGTCAGCAAAACACACATTAGATATCACAGTTAAATATTGTCAACACTTTGAGAGCGAATCGTCCCCAAACGATTCCAGTACACATGGAAGAGGAAGCGTCCTACACAAGGAAAGAAAAATAACTCAAGGTAAGCCAAAAATTATCTCTTTTAATACAAAATTCCATTCTCATAGAACAAATTTATTTCCACTGAATAAATAGATTTCCTCACCATTCACGGGTGAGATTACTACCTATAGTTATGTTGAAATTCTCTTGCCTTTCTGCAGTTTAATCAAAATATAAACATTATTTGCAACTGGCTTTATTATATTTGGGTACAAGTATGAACACCTGGGGGTTTGATGACATTGCCAAATGTATAGAGCACCACTCTCACTAGGGGTTGTACTTTAACCTGATTTATAGCTCCACGCATAACTTGCATGTAGTCCTATCAATGTAATCATTATGGTTATCGGAAGAAGGATCTGGCCTTTGCACTTTGATGTTTATTACTTTTAACACGTGCATGCTCTTCTACTATCCATGAACAAAGCCCAACGGATTAGAGCTGAAGGCAGTAGTAATAAACACTATCGACTCAACAGAGGGATCTGGGAACGTCAAATTTTTACCAATGACATAGAGCTGATGCTAGATTTACAGACATTTGGAGCTCTCCCTCCATCTCTAAACACACACAGTTACTACTAAGGCTCAGGAAATTACTTCTGTCACACCCAGGTGCCTCTCAAAGATGGATTGACCAAAAAAACCCCAAGGCCTGCAATAAGCATACTCGTGGAAGCTATAAATAGCAACACTCGGGTGAAAACAAGTACTCATGGTTTTTTCTCCATTAAAGCGCATTGTGCTGGGTGAAACCAAGTTGTTCCCCAAGAGGAAGGATAGCTGGGTCTGAGGTGACACCACGCTGTGTGCTACCACCAGCCTCTGCCCCACTCCAGAAAGGTACCAGAGATCCTTAGTCCCCTGACACCAAGTGGAAGAAATGCCCCTAGGGAAAATCTTTTTAACGCAGTAGGGTAAAAATACCAACCAACCGAACCAAACGCAAACCCATAATAATGGACAAATTACCGTTACCACTGTTCCAGTAAGACAAATTATTTTTATAGATATATTTCTGTATAAAACTCTGTATTTGAAGGTTTTTAGAGCGACACCGACGCCTGGCTACAGGCTCTCCCCTTCACGGCCCCCGGTATAAGGCGGCCGGGGGTTACATTCAGGGGGGGCGGACGGGGGGCCGGGCCGGGCCGGGAGCGGGGTTG
>VZTM01030691.1:166824-225235 GCA_013400555.1 Jacana jacana | reverse complement strand
AGGGGATGGCCCTTGAATGCAAATCAGCGAGCGCTGCAGGGCTCCTCGGGGATGGCGGCGGCCCCGCCGGAGCCCCCGCTCGCAGGCAGGGCCAGCAGCAGGTCCCAAGGACACCCCTGCCGGCTCCCCGCCGCGGGGGGGGATGCGCCGCTCGCACCCCCCTGCCTTTGCCTGCTGCTCGGGTCTCGCACCGGGCAGCCCCGGTGGGGTGCCCTCGGAGGGCAGGGGATACATCTCCCCTCCCGCTGGCATCCTTTATGCGTTCTACGGCGGGATGAGGAGGAGATCTTCACTGGCCAGAGAGGCGTCTCTCCTTGGGTTTGGCCGGGTTGAAAGACTCGTGTCCTCTTACTCCCCCCCACCCGAGCCAGGAGGCAGAAATCACCCTGAGCCGTTCCCCTACATCTCCCTCCAGCCGGAGCAGCTCACAGCTTTGCTGTCTCTGCTCCCTTTGTCGACACAACCTGCTGAGAACAGGATCAGTGTGAGCATGATTGGCAGGAGCTCTGGCTAAGGGTATGCTGGACTGATGTAACCAAGATTAGGACGTCACTTGGTTATTAATAATAATTATTATTATTGGCAAGAGAGCTATTTTTTTTGCAAAGCCCTGTCCTGAAGCTGTGGAGTCAGTGAAGATGCTTGTTACCCGGGCGGGAGGCTGGCAGATGCCTTCTGGCTGCCTCTTTCCAACCCCAATTGTAATTACCAAAATGCACCCTTTCCCCCTGACAGCCTCGTGAAAATAAGAGGGAGAAAAGCCGCCGATAACTTTTTTTTGTTGACAATTTAGAAAAGGATACTCGAATAATTATCATACCTCTCCAAAAGTATCATTACAGCATCACATTTCCACTGGAGGCGACCATTCCCCCCACTGCAGTCGTTGCAACGCAGTCATTTAACGCTTCATTCAACCTGCGGTATAAACCAGCCCCTTCCCTTCCTAATAGAAGTGGCAATGGTTGAGAGAAAGGGAGTTTTCTACCAAAGCTCGCTCTGCCTGTCCAGAAAGAAATATTCTCATCTTTAATAGTCTCTTCTGTCTCGAGCAATGTATGGTAAGGGCAAAAGCAATAAATAGTGCAAGGGCAAGGGAAACTCTCTTGTAATTATTATAGATGGGAGCAGCTTCCTGGCTCTCTCTATTTTGTTAAAGCTAGGGAGTAGTTTAGAGGTTCTGGATCTGAGTGGTGAAAGGTTTTAGACTCCAGCTGCATTTCAGCCTAAAAGCTCCAGCAAAGCCTGCTCCTGCTGTGGACTCCCACTCAGCTCACGGCACACCAGCAACAGGGAGCGGGGAACGCCTTCAGCTGTTCTTTACCTGGGCAGGTGAAAAAGTGGGAACCCAAGTGTGGGAGAGGGAGCAGAGAGGCACGAGCGGGGCTACCAGGCTGATTAATCCATGACGCAAATCCCACATGCACTTGCTTGGGAGAGCTGCCAGCTGGATGCTCCAGGGAGAGATGCTTGTGTGCCCCCACCGAGGGCGAGGGCAATACCCAGAGAGAGCTAGCTTCCCACGGGGCACCCTGCCTTTGGCAGCCTTGTCCATGTAGTGTGGAAAACCTCGAGTTAGGAGGAAAGGCCAGAGCGCTGGGCTGTGGAAAATAGTGCTGTAACTCTTCTGCACGTAGAGAGTGGTCCAGGGCAGAAATGTTCATAGCTGCAAAGGCTGCAAGAGGCAGACATCTGATAACACCATCGGTCTGCCCTGGCTGGGTTCAAAGCTGAGCCTTCTGGAGCAAGGACAGAAAATTCCTTCACTAGTCTGGTGACCTCTCTTGTGTCCCCATGAAATTTCCATTTGTCTGGTGTGTTCAGATAAGTATACTTTACATTGAGATTTTTTCCACCTCTTTTTTTTTTTTTTTTTATAAGGACCTGTCACGTATTCTTGGGTTTGTACATTATAAATTGTACAAACTGGGAAACTGTAGTGTTTTTGAAGATGATAGAGGAAAATCAGACTAGAGAATCTTCTCTGCATAAGAGTGAAGCAGTTTATGAGGGTTAACTTTTCTTTTTCCTTCTCTGTTACTTAGTTAACTTACCAAACAGCCAGAGAAACAAAATTATCAGGTGGAATTTACCAGCAATCTTTCTTTGGAAGACAATGTATTTGTTAAAATCTGTGCCATAGTTTTCCAAAACTGTTTGAGGCACCACAACCTCTCTTGCTGTTGTAGCAGCAGTTCGGACTCATTTCAAGGGGATTCAGCAGGGGGCTCTCCTGTCCCCCTCAAGTCAATGCAGAGGTTTCATGACATTTGGATGGTGAGAGCTCAGGCCAAGGCTCAGTCCTTCTTTGGACTTCACGGGGAGCTGCAGAAGGCTCTAAGACACCTTCAGCCTGTCACTGGTAGCTCAGCTGAAGGCTGGTATCCTGTTCTCCATAGAGCCCTGGTATTTGACACTCCATATATAGGTACAGGCACAGATTATTTGAACTGTGTAAGCATCGGTGAATACACATGAAATGGAGAAAACGTTAAGAATTTTCAACTGGGCTGTTCCAGCTGGAATCCTTTGGGCTAGAGAGCTTCTTATGTCAAACTGCTGCTCCTGGCCACAACTTGGACTGTTAGTCACCTCTTTATCAGTTATATATTATCCTGTGGAATAGCTGTTGATTCTTCCCAGGGCCGTTATCTCCATGACAGCTGAGGCATTATTTTCACATGAAGCAAAGAAATAACAATGCACCAAATTTCATTGTCACAGACCACTTCTAATGTAGTCTAAAGTCTAGTAGTAATAGTCCTAAAGTCCTCAGCTACTTTAAACTCAATAGGACACTGAAGTTCTACAGAAAACCCTAGCCATGCCCTCGGTAACAAACTATATGTAATTGGGTTTTACTCATGGGATTTTTTTTTTTCCCAGTATTTGATGATATGTGTAAATATTAAAAAGAAAGGAGGAAAGAACTAATGGATAGTATGAAAATAGAACAGCAAATACCATCAAATGATAAGTGCAGTGCTTTTAATGGCTTGTTATTAAAAATAAAAGAGAAAAGTAGGCAAAATAAAAGGGAGATTTTAATGGACAAAATTGTCAGTTCTGTTATGCTCACCAATTCCTGACATTTCAAGATCAGTTTTTTATCTAATGACTCAATGGCCTTAAATATTTCCTTCTAGTAAATCAGGCACAGCTATAGCTTTTTTCACACCTCAGGCGTGTAAACCCGCATTTTTTTCTAAGTGTGCTGATATTTATTATAGCCAGTGTCAAAAACCTTAGCGCTCCATTTATATATGAGCTTCTCTTTGGCCTTTATTAGAATGATGTACAGCCATGGTTAGGCATGCACAGCTTACTCTGACAGCAGCCAGAATTTCATGTGTGGCTTAAAGGTAGAATAATTCCTTTAGGGTGATCTCTTCCCACCTGAACAATGGAGTTATGAGGTCTGTTCCAGTGCAGAGAGGGGCTTCCTGAGCTCTTCCCATACTTCTGTGAATCACATAGGCAATTCTGCAGCCACACAGCCACCCCTTCCTTCATGCCAACATACTACAGGCTTTTTTAAGCTTTTTTTTCTTTCAATGGAGAGAGTAATTTTATCATGTAGCATGAGTACAAGTTCTGATAGCCTAAATGAGGCTGGACGTGGACCACACAAAGGAAGAAAATGGACTTGGAGTTGTGTTTGTTAAATCTCTCCATCCATTGCCCACAGACCCCAATGGCAGCACACAGACCTTCAGATGAAAACTGCTACGTTGCTCCCATAAGAAAAATCATCAATAGCTCAAAAATAGTGTGTGAATTCTCTTCGCTGAAACACTTGTTGGAGAATGATCATTGTGGTTTATTTTTACATGCATGCTCTCCTCTGCAGCTAAACATTTTCTTTTGCAAGTGCTTGGTTTTCTTTTCACCTTGTGGGCTTATCTTATGTGCATCCCTGTCCCTTTGTTTTGTCTGGGCACATGAAAATGGAGATGGCCCTACAGCACTCACTGTAAGCAACAGCATGGATTTTCAGGGCATCTGGATTTACAGTTGCCAGAATTAGAAACATGAGCCCGACGAGATCATGCTAGGGCAATTCCCCAGTACCGGGCCATAAAGCCAATCAATTTAAAATGTAATAGAAGACACTATTACTGCACTGAATTCTGTGTGAAGGAAGGCACTTACTGCTCATTTGGAAGGTAAAGCTCATATTCTAAATTGCTTTTTAGATCAGCCTTGATCCTACTTTTAGTGATGTCAATGGTGACACTTCCGTTCAGTCCAGTGGTGCCAGAATTTTCCACTTACTGCTAACCAGTTCTCCCTTTTCCCCTCTTCTTCCTTTTCCTATGCTCCCTGTCAGCACCGCTCCTCGCAGTTACTCTTTGAGGACAGCTAGGACATAGAGATAGACCTTATCATTAAGATGGATAGCCATTTTAATCTCTTTGAAACAGAGTTCAACAGTCATGGAAGAGATCGTGAGAATGATCTCTGCTCTTGCAAGTCTTACCCTCCTTTCTTTTTGCTACTGATGGCTTATAGTAGCCTCTGGTTATGAAAAACAGATGATCTTTCATCCTGAATGGGCTCAGCTATGAAATACAACCTGATCTGACTCATTTCAATTTCAGTTACCTATAATGGGAGTTGTGGAATAATTAAGTCCATTTAAGTAATTTTTAAGTCTAAAAATGATGAAAGACAGTAGTGTCTTAAATTCCTGGATCTTTTCTAACATATAATGCTGTAATACTTGTGTTTCTAGTGCAACATATTAGCGTGCACTTAAGATATTTTTTCTATTCTACAGAAATTATTAAACGGCAAGAGAGAGAATCATCTAAAGCCTAGTGTACCTTCCTCCACCTTCAGCTCCAAACTGACCTCTGGAGGAGCATTCCTCTCCATCTGTCCCCACCAGCCAGGGAAGGTGGTGGTTGTCCTTCTCACTTAGCCAATGGAAGTCGGTAGCTAAAATTCAGTAACGTGGCTCTGCCACACGTAGTCACTCCCCATTCCCATCTCTACTATCATTTCGTACAAGAGGGAAAAGCTGAGTAAAATAGCTGCTTTTCATTTTTCAAATACCAAGACAAGTCTTTGTTGATTTTTTTTTTGCCTTTTTATGTAATACTGAATTTCTTTTACAAGGAACAGTGGGAACCACCATTTTTGATCACTACAGCCGTTACATGTAGAAAAAGGATCAGAGGTCTGGAAACTAAGACCTGTGAGGAAAGAGTAAATTAGGACTGTTTAAATGGAAGAGCAGGAGGAACTTGATAATACTTCTGAATGATACAAAAATATGCCGAAAAATAAAGGGAATGCTTTGTTCTCTACAAATAGCATTAGAGGCAGAGCAAGAAATTGGTCTTATTTTGTAGCTAGAAAGATTTATAAAAATAATAGGAAGGTATTTCTAATGGTGATGATGAAAAAGGTGGATGAAGGAGTTGGCAGAGCCTCCGGCGTAAGAGGTCTGTAAAAAAGCAGGTGAGGTTCTGCCTCAGGAATGTTGGAGGGCAATCCCCAATGGCCCAGAGTCAGGTTAATGATTCCCTGTGCATCTTCCAATCTCCACGCTTCTGTGACTGTTCATGTTGAGGGACAAATTGGTTGTGATCCTATTCTATAACCCTTTATATATGTGTGCAAACAAATTTAGGAAAATTTAATAAAAAACAGATTTGGAAGCAGATTCCAAAAGAAACAATGACATAAAATAATGAACATGAAAGAAATGAAGGTTTCTAGGTCAGCAGTATATGCATGGCAAAAGTCATAAAGTAATTATTGTATATCCAAGCTCTGAACTCATGGAAACGGCTACAATCTTAATCTTGAAAGTATTTATGTGTATATATGTATACACAAACACAATCATCCATGCATACCTACACCCTTGGATGATTTTATTTATCTCTAATTTGTCAAGGGTTTTGTGTTTAAGTTTTTTATATTTTTATTCATTTTCTATTTTTCTATACCATCCATCTATCTTCACTTGGCTAGCTAGCTAACTTCTTGGGTAGTCACCTTCCAGAAATTGGAATTTTAGGAAAAATCTTGATAGAAGACTTACAAAAAGCTCTGAGTTTTGAGATTCATAGATCAAAACCTCAGCTATTAGTGTAAGAAGGACAGTATCATGTTGTAATGTAAAATCCATAACAATACTCAGCATTTCCTACCCACTTTTACGATATTAAATGTTAGCAGTTCAAAGTATGCAAGGAAGGCTTCCTTTTAGCTGTTGATTTAACTGGGCTTAAAATCCAATGAATAAATTGTATATAGTTCATCAGCTTGTGGGGTGCCCAGTGCCTACAAACCAAATAATAAGCTACACAACCCACTGTGAACGTTTTATGGCCAAAAGACTGCAGGAACACCACTGTGGAACTGTCAAAATAAAACATGTAATGGGCTCATAAATGAAATGAACGAATCTTGGTTTAAAATCAGGCCCATAAATATGTGTCACACCTGTCCTCTGGGTGGTCAGCAGCAATCAAGCTGTTATAATCTGAACGTATTTTCAAGCTGATGCTGTCTGATTTGTCCTTCCTTCCTTGCTGAGCGGTATCAAGGAATAAAGTAAAAGACCTAGGTGATACGGTGCCATTGCAATGGCTGCAGCTGAGGTGATGTTAATATATCAGGCTAAATATACAACAGCCCCAGGAAAAATTGAGGCTAATTAGGTTTTACTGTGTTAACCCTTTTAGAAAAAAAATAAAAAACATCAGTGAAAGTAGGTTTATAGCAACTCTTTTCACCACCCAGCAAGCTTCTGCACTTTCCCCCAGAGGTTGCTGGGAATGTGGAAATAGTCTAACACCAGGAATAATAATAATAATAATAATTTACACTGTGGGAATGCCAAGGATTCCCTCCATTGAAGGTACAGTACGAACAAAACACTATACACGGAAAAGCTTCCAAGCAGTGACTAATGTGTGTGAATCTACTTGTGATTATTCCTCTTTATACTTACAACTCTGTCTCAGTCTATAATAAATTCAGCTAAATTCTTAGTGTAGTTCTTCCAAAGGTTACTAATGTTAACAGGCGATTTTGATTATTTTTCTCCATAAGCTGTAAGGGAGGATCCAACATTTGATGTCTCTCTACAAAGGGTCCCAAGAAATCACCTCACTGGTTTCAAGGGTGTATCCATCCTGCTAAACCAGGCACGTCTTTCAGCAACTGCTATGGGGAACCCGCTGCCTTATGAGCTTTTTGGTATAAAATCTTTTTGTTTGCTTTCTTGTTCGCCTAATTTTTAAAAATAGTATTATTAAGTTGTTAAACTGCACTGTATAAAATGCAATCCTCTATTTTACTACATAAATAGCTGTCACTTCGGGAGAATCCATTCCTACTGAAGGCATTTGGGGCCAAAATGAGGGCCTTCAATGAACCAGCCTTCAATCAAAGCTATTGGAGAGTCCCTCAAACTTCAACAATTTTCTAACTTTAATACACAAGCCAGAGAGGGCCCTTTGTAACTCCCTGACAGAGAGGTTTTACTGCCAAACTGCACCACTGCCACATTTGTGTTACTCCTGACCTGTAGGGCACATGGGTCCGACCACAGCCAACACTGGCCACAGGGAAGCAGGTAATTGCCCACTGCACACAGGGAGGAAAACAGCTCTGCAGCATCTTGAAGAAATCTGAATTTTGCCTCTGATGTAAGATATCTAAGCAAGCAGAGAGTGCAGAGACAAAGGAGAGATGCTGTGGGGGCATCTCGTCCCCGCATTGCCGCGGGAGTCTCCACGAGTAGCAGAGCCTCATGTCTTCTTGTGGGCTTCAGCCCTCCTGTCCCCTTCCACCTCTTATCCCCGCAATCACTGGCCTCTCACTTTTGCTCTTTGTGTTGACAGGTGTTGCTAAAAATTACCCTGTAGATGTGAAAATTTTCAGGTTGTCAAAGGCACATCATCAATATTGTCCAGGTAGAGGCTGATTTTTAACATTTTGGTGGCTTTTTTTAAAATTTAAATATATGACTGAAACCTATTGTACCATTAAACTGGTTTAAAACATGAAACCAGCAGAATGGCAAAAATTGCAAAAAAAATATGAAAAAACCAGCATTTCCTGATTTTCTGCTATGCAATGCAGAGGAAAATGGTAACAGTTTTTTTCTAATCATTTGCATATCTGTAAATGACTGCAAGGCAGGGTAGAAGGAGGCCAGCCAGATTCAATTAAAGAGAAAGGTAAAAGGCTTTTGCTTCTGATTCTCATTTTACTGTTTAGAGCAGGGTCATGTTTTGAATTTCTTTACAGACTTTTAAAAAATGAGTCGAGTGCTCAATAACGCAGCCCATGTTCAAGTGTATGTTAAACAGAATTGTAAAAAAAACCCAAAAATATCTATTTTTATAGTAATAATTAATGTTTTGTCTCGTGCAGTTCCATGAATGATCCACACAAAGCACATTTTAGGGCAAGCTGCTTAGCAGGATTTCAGGGGATACTAATCCTCAGGACTTTCGCTGACAACCTAGACACGATGTCACGTGAAAGCCTTATCATGGCAAACCCACCAGAGGCCCATCTGCAACGGCGGCACAGTCCTGAGCCACAAAGCTCTCAGACGTGTGATACCCCGGTGCAGGATGCTTTATTATATTGAGGTTGGGTGTGAGGGTTTTGGCATGCCAGAATTATTTTTATTATTTCTGTTATTTCCAGGAGATGGAACTGGGGAACCAGGTTAGAGGCAGAGCTGCCTCCCAGCTCAGGATGAAACAGGGGGCAAGTAGGCATCATAATAACAACAACAGCAACAATAATCATAATATCAACAACAGCAATAACAACCTTTCACTAGTTCTTTATAAATCTCAGTCCTTATTATATGCATCTTTCCAAACATTTTTTTTAAATTCTTTCGCTTGGTACTTCAGGTTGCAGCAGATCCTGGCTGGGCAGAGCTGAGTCAGTGCCACAGCATAATTTATGCCATCCATCCATCCATATATGCAGCAAGGCAGGGGGAGATAAACACAGGACACAAACGTTCAGGAGTAGGTGGACAATAAATAATTGATACCTCTTTGTAGCCACCTGTACCTTATAAATGTCTCCCATTTGTCCTCACTCCGAATTACTGGCCATTGCTGATGAACATAATCCTATGAGAATTTACTCATAGACATGGTTCTTCGGTACTGGGTGCAACATGAATAAGGTCCTTTGGCTTGATGCATGCCCTTATTTCTCCACACAGAGCCAGAGCTTAGACAAGGCTTTAGCACGGCAGTGGACTTCCCAGGTACACAGGTGACTGCTAAATTGCCCTTAAAGTTAGAGTAAGAGAAATGGAGAGCCAAGTAAGCAGAGCAGCGAATTCTCCAGGTTAAGATGACAGACAGGTTAAGATGACAGACATTGTTCCTCCTCCTACTTACTCAGCTATATTTATTTTTTCAGTGGATTTTCTCCTTTTCTGAGTCTGACAGTACCCTGCAATCTCAGGAAAACGTGATAAGAAAGCTCCGCTACCCAGGCAAGGGCATAGGCTTAGAATCTGTGCGCAGGGAGGAATGTTTGGAGCTTACAGATAGCTGAATACTAACCTATATGGCTCGGAAGGAGAGTTGGAGAGAGTCTCGTCTGTCTGACAGTTGTATGTCACGCCGGGGATGGAGACTACTTCCACTTCAAGTTTGTAGCACAGGTGTTCCCGGCAGCAGAAGCAGCATATCCTGACACTTTGGGGGTAGTAATGGTTTTGAGTTGCTCATATGCTCCCAGTAAAGTCTATTGGTAGTTATTTCAGTCCAACACAACTTCATAACCTCATCTTACATTATCACATTTTGTAGAAATGCCAAGACATCACATTGCAACAACTTTGCCGTGCAACCAACGCTGTCAAAATGATCAGTCCCTAGGAAGGGAGGCGTTAGATGTGTGTTTCCATCCTGTCTTCAGCAAATTATAGCAGGTTTTAAAGTGACTGCGATACTTACAGGATTAGAAAAGAGAAAGTTTCTAGCCCCCCCACCCCTCCCAGCCCCTCTTGTGTAACTGGGGACTGAACTAGAGCACTGGCCACTTGTGCTTTAATGATTGTCTCAATGTAAGGCTCCTGGAAGTCCCTATGCTAAAAAAACATTTGTATTCTTATATTTTTGATACCTTTTTTCCATGACGATAACTTTGCCCTGACAGAAAACAGTCCCTCAAAGAATCTTTGGCTAATTTTAGAAGTTCAGGGCTAACTTGCTCCATTTATTGTGGGTGTAGGGAGTGAAAGAGCCTTTCTGCTCCAAACCCTTTATTCTCAATTTGTACCAGAGTGAGCAAGGAAAGAGCCTGACTTTAACAGAACAGATAAAAATAAAATCGGCGATGGACAAAGCCAATTACGTTCCCCATTGCCTAGGGATGGGCAACCTAATTTGCAGCTGACAGTGATTTGATGGACTGAACCATCCTTTTTCTGATCCAGCATTTGGAGTAATTTTTATTGTAAACCAATCATTACAATGTAGAACTCTCAGTACCATCAGTGTCACCATGACAAATTCCCACATCAGTGTTAGTGTTGCTGCTAGGGTTTTTCCTCCCATCCGTCACTGCCTGACGTGTCCTGGGAGGTGCTGGACGTGGCACACCATGGTCCTGTCCTCAGTGCCAGCCCTGGGCAGAACAGCTAATGGGTCGTGTTAGAGGGATGGTGCCAAACACAATGGTACCAACACTGGGGGACGTGTTTCCAGTCTTTTTGCTGAGATTTTGGCAGGGGTGCTAAATTTAGTGTTCTACTTCAGAATATACGTACAGCACTTTAAGCCGGGAGTTTAGCAGTGCACATTTTCTCCTCCATCTTTGCCTAAAATTGGCTTTGATTTTGTTCTTTTTTGTGGTTTATAGGTCATTAAATTATTTCCTCTCCCCGCCCCCCCTGAGGATATTGTACTAGTTTGTGTCTGACATCTGTACAATCTAGTAAGTCCTAAGCCTTAGTGGAGTATCCTTGTATTCCCTGAACAGGCATATAGGCACAGCTTCTGCCCAGTCATTTTTGGACAGAACACCACTCCATTAGAACCATCTGGAATTTATTTTCACCAGAACTTTAGCAATTTATGTTTTAAGAAGCCAAATCCCTGATTTATCAGAATGCTTGGAATTTACTTGTCTGCACCAGAAAAACCTCCTGCTGGATCGTGTATTCTGTGGGTTGCAGAGATAAGGGAAATTTGAAGGAACTGACCTAGGAGGATACATGGAGGGTGAAGATCTATGGCTCTTGCAGACAATGTGCCCTACATTCCCTTCCCAGGTCAATAGGAGCACAATATAGACCTAGGAGGCTCCATCTACACTTTTTTCCCCTTCATTCTGCTTAGCTGTAAAATCCACAATGGCTTTTTTTCCACTATAGTATCCAGTAAAGACTGATTAATAAATGATAGACAGACACCTACTATTGCTAACAGGAGGAATAAAAGCCTATAATTTTCATAAGACAGATCACTGAGACTTTGCTGTAATATTGGATAGTTTTATCAATACCTCTACTCCTGCCAACGTCCTGCATTAAAATAGCGTTATTAAGGCTGTACCATCAAGCATAGAGATGGTGAGACAGGCCAGGGTTGTGGTAACTGGTGCACCTTTACTTCTGCTCCTTCTGCACATCCTCTTCAGCTGCACAGTCACACATACGTAAAAGTAACAGTGCACCAAAGAGCTATAAGTAGCAAACGATGTATTTTCTACTCATATACGTTGAGCCATATTATTTAGATTGACCAAGCATTTTTATTGACAAAATATCTGTATTGATTTCATTTGGTCAAAACCCCAAAGTGAATACGGAGAAGTATATTTGATCATTTCAGTAGAAGCTGAAGGTGCCTAGCTCAATAGTTCAGTAGCAAATCTAAGCATTAGTTAAGTGAAGTTGGATTAAATGGGTTTATGTTAAGAAAGCAACTGCATTTTTAGTGCTTATTTATATAAGCCCTTCTTCTTCCTTGTATATGGCTTGATTTTAGCATCCCGTTTTAGAATACACAGATTTGGTTCAGCAGCTTTCCCCAAACAGGTGAACGTTGTGTCCTCGCAGGCAGTCTTCTGGAGGCAGCGAGGTGGAGGGACACCCAGCCATGGAGGGGACCCCACACCTGAAACTCCAGGAGGAAAGGGCCTGCAGCCTTGTGTCCTCCCCCTGCTGTGCTTCAGCCGGGACACATGTGCAGCTCCTGACCTTAGTGCTGGGGTGGGAATTGGTAGCGTAGCTGCTGGAGAGGTGTGGGACCTGTGCTGTGCAGTGAGAAGAGCTCGTGGTTCAGTGGGACGTGTGGGAGACACGGCTATGATGGGGTTGTGGCAGCCACCAGTGTTTCTGGGATCTCTGCATGGATCTGGGGTGAGAATTGTGCCCTTGTTGCTGCAGCGCTGATGGGAAGTGCTAAGAACAGTCCTTGTAGACCTGTTTCAAGAGCAATCCTGTGAAAGGAAACAGATTGCCTCAGGCAAGACATTTAGAGGGTCTTGAGCTTCTCTTTATGCTTTTCAAGTGCATGTTCTTGCTCTCAGTGAAATACCATCTTTCCAGAATGGACTCGCACTGGGAGATGCTGTGGTGGCGCACACTTGCCGTATGTCACATTGAGCTGTAAATGTTTGTTTAGGTCATATTTATACGGAGAAATTCATATAAAAGGGAAGGTTACCACACATCCAGATACTGCTGCATGTCTTTATTTTCCACGATTCCTTTCTGGGTGAGGTTAAAAATTCCCTATGCTCACGTTTGCATTTCCCAAGGTTGGATGATATTTCCTTCTGATCAGCATTGTCCATGGAGATGTGTCTGCAGTGCTCATGGAGAACCTCAGCTGGAAATCCAGCATCCCACCTGTATGTGCTCAGTTGGGAACACTCGTGAGGGCGGGCAAGTCCAGCTGCACCATGGTCGGGGTTTGGGTTTACAGTGGTATTCCGACAGCAGTCCCAGTGAACGGGAACATGAGGTGGGATTTGCATTCACGATACTGCTGACAAACAGATTCCAGAGGTGGTTAAAGATGATTGTAAATCCATGCTACAGCCACAGGACAAGCACAAAATGACTAAGACTTTTCATTTGTGGAGCACCGTGCTGTAGGAATGTGGGTAGTTGTGTCTGAGCTTGTCAAGAGAGGCCAAATATCCTCTTTCAAATTCTTAGAGGATGTGATCCAGCAGTGAGGGCTGATTCTGCTCTGTTCTCTCTTCCCTGTTCACATCAGTCATTGTGATGGGGTTTGATTTGCTCTGAATTTCTACTGAAACTCACACCGAAGCTCTTGGTGCCATGGCAGATTCATGCCAGGTTCGTTGAAATTTCATTTAGGAAAAAAAGGGTAAAAGGGTCTTGTAAGATGAAAAAAAATATTTTATTTTTGTAACATTTAAATTATGAAACAACTTTCATTTTGAGTTTCTAACATTTTTGGGGTTGCATTATACATGTTATGGTGACATTAAATATGGGAGAAAATCTAAGGAACACATTTGAAGCCATGTAAAACGGCTTTCCCAGCTTTTTCCCAGATTTGCTGTGGAGAAAAGTTGAAAATCTATTGCAGTCGGGAATGGAACCGAATTTAAAATCTTTTGTGAAACAGTATTTTCTCATACAGCTGTTTATATAAGTACATTTTTATTGAATGTAGATTCTGGTCAAGTTTTGATGAAATTGAGGCTAAAAGTTAGGTTTCCAAATTTCTGTTCAAACCCACGGGTACAGTGCTTGAGGGTTTAGAGTTACTGAGCAGTCACGTTTCTCATTATTTTCAATAGGTCTGTTCCTCCCACCCATTCAAAATAAGCTTTAAGACTAGTCATTTTGTTCATTCTCTATGTTTAGGCAGTTATTTTTACAATTTTGATTTTTTTTTTAATGTAAGCCCTGTTTCTGAAAATCAGAAGGACATTTGCTAGAAAAATAATTCCTTCTTTTCCTCCCACAATTTTACACATGAATTACACATATTTCTTATTCTTTTGCAAGTCTTTTAAATCATAGATCACAGCAGAATGGCCACTGTCAAGCTTAGCCTTCCCACTCAGCAGGGGCCACAGAGCAGGACAAACTAATTTTTCAATTAAATTATAATTTCGATTAAATTTCAACTCAAACCCTAATATCTGTTTTTAGTAAGATAGAGAGTTGAGAGAACTGGCAGAAGTCTAGTGGCCGCCAAGATATTCCTCCAAATAGTCATCTGCTTTAATTCAGTCCTTTGCTGTATGATAAACTAATGTGTTTATTTTAAGAACCAGAGCTGGTAATGATTTTCACAAGGCTATTTTCTTTAGAATAATTCTCAAGGAGTTTGATCTCATTTTGATTGGTACAAAAATTGGTTGGTAATTTCTATTACGTGATCAGTTTTCCTCATTGCCTGTCTTCGGTATAGATTTTAATACATCTATATACCTTAATTCTGTTTTCTGAAAGGGGAAAAACATTATAACTCATTTTGGGGATTATAAAAGAAGTAATTTTCTTGAAACTGGTCCTTAATATAGCTAATAGCTCTTGGCTTCACCTCAAGATGGTTAACAAGCCCATCATTAACTGTGGCTAATGAAAAATTAATTAAACTTTTTTTAATCTAATACTGGATGACAAATCATTATAAATCATGCCCTTGGTTATTCGTGTCAGTAAAGCGAATAAATGAGTCTGGAAGTTCATATATATATATGTATAAAACAGAGCTGTAAGCAAACATAAGATCAATTGTACTGGTTGACAATAGTTATTTTTTCATCAGCTTTTAAAATTTCTTCTTAACATCCCCGGAATTCTCCCTAATGTATGACCCTGCATATAACTTTTTGAAAGATTTAATAGGAAACCTTCACATTTCATATGATCAGAGAATCCTGGCATCTGCACTAGGATTAACCACACCAACCTGGAAGGTAATTAGCAAACCTGTGAAGATTTAAAAGAAGGAGGGCAGAATTATTACAAAGTCTGGCAGGACATAATTCAGCAAAACTGTTTTATGGGATTTTGAACTCTTCTAAGATGTCAATAAAAGCAGGAAACAATTTTTTTTCTCCGGTTTTGAATTTGCCTAAGATTACTCATTAAACAAATTAAAGCAAGATCAATAAATTTCATCTGAAAACCAGTTTAAAAGGAGGCACACGTCTTAGATGGGCAGGAATAATGGGAGAAAATACCAAGTACTCAAAGAGCTTTTCACAAGGCAGGTCAGAAACCATTTGGTAAATCCTACAGATATTTCAAAGGTATTAGGATTAGCTCACAACCCCCAAAATACTTCCTGTATATGACTAATATTATTTGTAGCTTCTAGAGCAATGTAGTACAAGCGTTGATACAACCATAACACTTCTTATTACCAGTTAAATATTTCTTCTGTTGAACTAGAGCATTCCAAGTGAGCTTTGTGAGGTGCAGACACCAAGTGTTCTCTAAGCATCTTCAGTGTGGTGAGAGGAGTGGGACAGATGTGGAAGGGATGGAGACATTAAGCAAGTTGGACAGGTCAGGCAGCAGCCAGAAGCTGCCATCACCTCCTGCCAGGGACCCCTGAGCCCCATCGATCAGTTCACACAGCTTCTCTTTGGAGATCTTGTATAGCTACACACCTGAAACCTTTTTTTAACGATGAGAAGAGAGGATTTCCTTTAAAGTAACTCCTGTTCTGTGCGTGATGTGTTCCCCATCCTTTATTCAGGTGCTTTTTCAGTACTGCCCAGGCTATACCTGCTCCTCCTTTGGGGCCAGAGGACTTGACCTCTATTTCTGCTTTCTCCTTTGTTTTCTTTCTCTTCCCCTCCCAGAAGACTGCAATGTGCTCTCTACAAGTTCCCTTCAAGGCTGAGCACCAGCTCTGCTTCCACTTGTATCACCTTGTGATACCTCAGAATGCATCCTTTATACATCTATATATATCTCTCTCTCTGATAAAGGTGTAGCTCAGTATCAAATCCACATCCTGCGGGTTTGCTTTCTTCATGGGTTACATTTGTCCCATTGGCTGGGGTGCAGTTGTGCTTTAGGAGTAAAGCCATCCTTGGAGAACTTATTAAAGACCTAAAAGTTACTCATGTACACAAGTAATTGCTGTAATCAAATGCAAAATTATTTTCTGCCTATCCCTATTACTTGAAAAAGCCCAAATTGATTTATTTTCAAATTCAGGAATCAGATTGCCAAGTGTAAGAATATGTAACACGGCAATTATGGGCATTCCCCAAAAGCTGCATTTATCTATTTATGAAGAAAACTCCCATGGGTAACACTTCATATAACATATTTGACTTGGAAATGCTTTTCTTTTTCTAAGTTCTTTTCAGTTCTCTTATTTTGAAAGCTGATGTAATATTGTTCATATCATGTAATGTTTCTTTGAAAGGTCACGTTCTGTAGCCAGGATCGCTGCAACCTGCAGTGCAACACATTCAGGCAGTCAACAAACTTTCTTGGTGGCATGCAGGGCTTCTTAAGAAAAGCTGTTTTGCAGATGAGATCACAGCACCACTTTTATTTTTTTCCTCTGAAAAGCACATTTTAACTGTTTGTTTGGGTTTTTTTTTGTTTTGTTTTGCTGTAATTCAGACGTACCCTAAAATGTAATTAATTTTGATCACACCATTTCTGTGATTCAAATGATGGATAACAAATAGGTTATGCATATCACAAATATAACAGCATTATATCAAACACTCAGTTTATTGCATTACAGATGATATCAAGTAATGGTAGTCATTCAAATGAATACTTCTCAAGTCTGATTGAATTTGATTCCTTATTAGAGAGAGTTCCACAGTGCAGAATATTGTACCAGCAATATAATACAGAAATTGCTTCTAGCATGTGAAATGTGCAATTATAATAAGCAAATATTTAACTCGTACTGTGCTCTTGGGATCATAATGTCAACAAGAGACTTAAAAAAAGGAATTTGTTCTTCAGCCAGAAGCATCAGAGAAGGGTCCATAGCCAAGGTGGTCTGCCAGGGTTCCCCAGTGTGCAGAGCTGGGATTATGGAAAAGGGGATGATTATACTTATAATAAATGAAGACTGGGATCTATTTTATGATCAAAACATTGAGCAGATGAAATTAATAAGGATCCAGTTATGGGAGTAATAAATAGCAATGATGTTCAGTTGATGGGAATGTCAGAATAAAATATGAATGCAGTGCCTGTGGATGGAGTTGCCTACTTGCACACATAGGTGTGTGTGCACACACAAGTACATGGCTTCCTTGCCATGGCTGAGCCCTTGCAGGCTGGTGTAAATATCACCAAGGAGCCCTCAGGGGTTCTCACCTTCGGAGCTTTACTTTAGGAGTGTAAAATAGGGCTGTCAGTGCACTTAACCAGCCACGGAAGGTATAATTTGTCTGGCTGTTGCTCTGAGAAGAAAAAAAAAAAACCTTTGTGACTTCCCTCTTCATATTCCTTCAAGGGCTTAGGACACTCTAGACCTGAGGAAGCCCCTGATACAAAATTAAAATAAGAATCTAATTTCTCTCCCTTCAGAGCCTTCTGCCTTTCACACAGGGTTGGAACTGCTCTTTGCTTTCTTACTGACTGGTGCTGCGACATGCCATTATTCATGAGCATTTTCAGCAGGAGACAGCTGTATGAACTCTCATTTTCTATGGAAGATTTCTTACGGAGCCAGCATTACCAAGCAATGATTAGATAAGATGACACCATGGGAAATTCAAGATGGAAAAAAAGCCAGGATGGGTATGCTGCAGAGCTGAAACGTACCAGTCCTCATTGAAGGGGCCTTCATCTAGGACATTCAGAGGAATTCTTTTAAAGGCATCCGCTCTCTAATGAAACTTAATAATTTTGATTTGACAATACCTAGCAGCAGAAACTGCATAGATGCTTAACAACAGTGTAATCATTTTCTGTCAGCTGTTTGGTTTGCAGTAGAATATGTATGCTTGCATTATTCCATTTAATATAGAGATATTTATACTTATTGAAACGGTATACTTTTGTGTTATGTATCTCTTAATGCATCAATCTTATTTTTTTTAAGGCAAGGTTGCAGGGATTTAAATTGACTAACACCATGGGAAATTTAGGATGAACCAGAGACGATGTGCCAGTTAAAAGTAGAGCCGAGAATTCATCTGCTTCAGTTCCAGTGCTCTTTTATGGAAATCAGCTATCTAATCAGGAATCATTTATCGTCACTTTGTAAGAGTTTGTATGTCAGGATAAATTGAGTCATTAATTTCAAATACACCAGTGAGATCTTGGAATATGTATATGATGTATATGTATGCATCTGAAAAATGTTGAAAGAGTGGGAAGTACAGATAATGCAAGACACTGCAACAATGAAGAAATATCGAAAATGCAAAGTAAGACCAGAGGAATTTAGAAGTAAAAGGTAATTATAAAGAAAAGGCAACTAGCATACACAGAGGGGAAAGCATAGATAAGAATTAAATGCTAGATATTCCATATGCTTTTGAACGGATCAGTTACAGAAAACGGCCATAAGTTTACATTCCATTGCACTATGTGAAACACGCAGATTTTATGGGCTTTCTGCTCCTAACTCCTAGTTTGAAATATATTCTCCAATGCTAGTGTGAAGTGGTGAGAGGACAGGAGGAGGACTGTTGGGATGAGATGCTTCAGAGGAGTTACAGAGGATTTTGAAAGAGTCTTGCCTTTTGGAAGTTCAGATCTTCAGATTCTACTTATTAATTTGGATTTATTCGGCTGTTAAAGTCATATAACTAGAAGATATCTATGATAATGTTTGGCAAATGGTGAAACTATGGGAATTTTTTAAAAGAGCACCAGGGACAAATCACCATTGCGTCTTGTGCGACTGCAGCAGCACCTTTGGTGGTGATGTAATCTCACAAAAAACACTGAATCATGCTGTCAATTAACCTGAGTAGCGATGTATATATGTATATGAAGTGTTGCAGAAAAGAGGAATTTTAATACGTTATAAAAAATAGGTAAGGTGATTGCAAGAAATCTGTTAATTATCATGTCTGCCATACATCTTTTTGAACATTCACCTTAAGAGAACTGAGGACAGCATTGCCAACAATGCGATACAAAATAATTAGCTTGTTTTCAGGGCTTAAATAGTTATTACTTTCTTGTGAAGTCCCTAATTAAGCTAATCCTAGTTTATAATACATTAGCAACCACTCTTTATGTAGAAGCTACTTCTTAGAGGATAAAAATAACTTCGAATTTAGAAATGCCTAAAATGATATGTAAAATTGTAGAGCTTGGGACAGGAACAATACAGACTGAAAAATTTATGTAAGTGCTTGATTTATTCCTTGCTGCCCACGTGTAACTTGTTCACCTGAAGTCTGCAGATGCAACTGTTTAAAGGCTCTCATGAAAAAATATCCCCTTTTCTACTTTGAAAGCCTGTGACAGCCTCTTACCATGATTTTCTTAGGAGGTCCTGTTATAGCATTACCCAATTATTTCCTAAAAAGTGTAAAGTTTTTTTCCCTGACTCACACTGTCATAGATGAAGGAGTGATTTTCAGTTTGATGTTTGACTTCAGTCAAAGGACAAGAACTGATAACATGAAGTTGACACAAAACAAAGCACAGAGCCTGTGCTGTAGGAAAAAATGGGCTCTGACCCTCATCCACCAAAGGAAAAAAAAAACCAACAACCAACCACTAAAAAAGTAGAAGAAAGGTAGAAAATAATGTATTTGGGGAGTGGGAGATCCTTATCTTACAATTGCCATTTTTCCAGGGTGGGCATAATTATTACTTTCCTCTTCTTCGTGCTTTGATTGGTAATTTACCTGTGGTCAGTTGGAGGCAAGATATAGTTACAAAGCCCTCAGGTCATGCAGGAATCAGTTCATATTTATGCAAGCTAATGAAATTTGCTGAGATAGGAAATTCAGAGTTAAATTCTGCAGGGAAATTCAGAACAAAAGATACTCCTCCCAGCCAAAAAGAATAATTCATTGGGAAAAAACCCACATTACACCAAAAATCCAGCTAATGAATCCTAAGAAGAGATCAAAATGGAGCAGGGAAGCCTCTATTTCCCCATCCGTTGGATTTACAACAGGCAAGGAATTACATTTCCCGTATAAAGACAGAGCTGAACTTCTCACTTAAATAATTTGTAGAAGCTTTTGTATCAGCTTATGCTCAAAACCTAAAAACTGGAAGAGATAACCACAGCAAGCAAGAAAGCACCTGAGATCAACTGGATACGCACCGAGCAACAAACCACAGGGTTTCTTACAGAGCTATTTACCCAGGCATCTAACTGAAACATGCCATTGCTTTACCACGTCATGTAATATTCTCTCAGTTCCCCCTACACTTTCTCTCCTGGTACAGTATCAATAATTCATGGACTCTTCTTACATGGGCTATTTAATATGTTGTAAGAGGCAAAATATACACAGTATGTATGAGGAAAAGAGATTTCCTGCTAAAGATATTCAGCAGACCTGTAAGCCTTAGGAACACAGATAAGGCAAAACACAAGGGCATGTTTCACCCAGGTGTGATCGACAATTCCCTGTCATGCCCATATTTAATTTTTTGTATGAGAGGTGCAAAAATCACTGCTACAAACAATTTTCTGAGACAAATATCAGTAAGTCACTGGTTTTAATCTATACAAAATAGGGGACAAATAAAACACTGCAACATGGCACTGGAATGATATGATATTGTATTCAGTGAAGTGGCAACGTATGTAGAATCACAGAATCATTATGGTTGGAAAGGACATCTGAGATCATCGAGTCCAACCATAAACACACAACCCCCCCTACAATCTCGGCCACTAGAGCATGCCCTGAAGTGCCACATCTTTGTGCATCTTAAATACCTCTAGGGATGGTGACTCAACCGCCTCCCTGGGCAGGCTGTTCCAGTGTCTGACCACTCTTTCAGTAAAGTCATTCTTCCTAATATCTAATCTGAATCTCCCCTGCTGCAACTTCAGACCATTTCCTCTGGTTTTGTCATTATTCCCTTGGGAGAAGAGGCCAACACCCACCTCCCTACAACCTCCTTTCAGGTAGTGGTAGAAGGCAATGAGATCTCCCCTGAGCCTCATCTTCTCCAAACTAAACATGCCCAGGCATACAAGTTACATCCTTTATTATTATTTTTTAATTAAAGTTTTTTGTTTGGTGGGTTGTTGGTTTTTTTTGGCATTGATTGTGAGTCAAGGTTACTGACTCCCTCCCTAAACAAGACTTCGGTAAAACTGTCTAAGCCAGCATGGCTAAGACCCCCTTCTCACCCCACTGAAAGCTGGGACAGGCCTTTTTAATTTAAAAGTTCTTAATATACACGTGTACGTGTTCACCGTCTCGCACTTATTTTTTTATGAGCAGAACACATTTAAGTTAGAAAAGATTAAGCGGAATTAAACATGGATGCCTTTTTTATGGAACCAGTTCCCAGAAGATATCCATTTTTTTCAGCATCCTCTCCCAAAGACTCCTCTAGCAGTGTTAGATGTGACTGCAAATGACAAGCTGTACACAGGAACCAGACATTTATATCCCTATCATCACTTATTAACTGTTGTTATTGTCGCTGACAAAGTAGTGATAATAATAGGGATTCTTTCAACACCTGGCTTTAAAATGTAGGAATTTATGACATTCAAAAATATCTCAACAGAACTGACAGGTGAAGGCATGTTCAGAAGCAATTTATACCAGGAACAGTATATAGAAGGCAGGTAACAGCTGACTGGGACCTTGAAGAGTCTTTGCTAACCCTTAGGATTTGATTAGACATTGAAAAGCAAGGTCATTTTCTTTTAATAAGGTATCACTATCTCCATCTGTAAATCACGCCCCAGTGTCAGTGTGTTACAGTTTGTATAGGAAAATGACTAATGCAGAATAATAACATTGCAATAAGTGGTATGGGGAGAGCCGTGATTGAAAAAATCAGTAAAACTGGCTGTTGCCACTTTCTTGACTAATTCAAGGCATGAAGTGAATATACTGAGATGTTGGTTTCCTTCAACATTTTTAAGACTTGAGATTTATCTAAGAGGGGTTTGGCTGCTGAAAAGGTCAGGCCCAGAGAATGGAAAATGCCTTCAGATTCCAAGATTAATTTTTAATGGAATATGGCATGTGAGCCTTTCAGGCAGTACTTCATCTGCAGTACACAGCACTGGATCCTGTATCCTCATCTCGTATTCTTCTGCTGTGCAGTGGCCAGCCGTGTCCAAACACTGGTCTGGCATAGTCACCTACCAGTCAAACAGAGGATACCCCATCCCATGCAGATCAAGTTTCAATGGGAAGAGAGGACCTGAAGGTTATTGATGAAGACTAAAGTGACTCTAATCTTTCCAGTAAATCTACATCCAATTGACTTCAAAAGAAGGATTTTAAAAAACAACTCCACAGCCTAATGGAAGACCATATCCACTTTAGTTGCTCTTAGAGGGTTGGAAAGACAATGGTAGATCTGAGTGGCCCTATGCCTGTGTCCTGGTGGGTTTAGAGGGACCTCAGCAAGACATGGTTCACCAAGATGTGGCTAAAGGAGCAATCGTGCCATGTTGGTTTGCAACTGTTCAGGTCTCCCTTGTGAAGATGGATAAAACCAGCCTGTGAGGTACCTATACCCAAGGCACTGACTATCCATCACTGGTACAAAACTGGCTTCCAAGGCTGCACAGCTTTGCAGCAGATGCTCCACTGCAGCTCTGTCTCACCAGGTACCTCAAAGGATGGTAATTTTACTTCTCCACCGAGTGCTGCACACTGCACTACACTCTTGCTAAGGAAATTTTCCCTACCATCAAAGGAAATAAATCTTTACACATTCTCCAGACATAAACTAATGATTCAGAGTGATCAAAATAAAATTACTTAACTAGTGTGTTATCTGAAGTTGCAAGAGGCACGTTCCAGTTGCAGTATGACAAACCAGACAAAGGCAGAGGGGATATTATTAGCTAGGCACTGTCTCACAGGATCAGAGGTATGAGATATAATATATATAAGGACCCAAGGGTGAGATTATCTCAGGATAATACACCCTTTAGGTTTTTAAATTGCAGCCAAAGCAATCAAACCTGTTACCATAGCATTCATTTTAATGCACAGATAAATTTGTAGCTCTTGTTTATATAGCTCATCCTCTGGAGGCACTAATATGATTCCCTTTAAAACTCAAGTTAATGAGAAAATAATGGAGCATTGTAGATATAAGCATTTTTTTTTCCGCTGTCACTGTCATCATCTTTTATACAGCCAGAGGGCTCTTTGAAAGTATAAGTTGGATTTATTTTATGTACCACAAAACCTTTAAAAATCTTTCTTTACACCAAGCTTTCTGATTCTAGCCTAAAGCTAAAAATACTTACTGTCTAAACATATTTATAAATCAGTATATCATCCATAAATCTTACCTTATCCCTAATAAGAAATTTAAAATTGTAACTCTTAAAATTTCACCTTGGCAACACACATTCTTATTTTATTGGCTTTCCTGGACAGAAATCTCTGATGAGATACTGTATGTGGCCAGGGATAAGGACTGCATATCAGTTGCTGAGTGTAGTGAGCTGTGTAATGAAGCCATGTTTGTTTACTTTCCTTTGTATACAGCACTGCTGTAAATCTCCAGCCATTTTCAAGTTTTTTTGAAATTTCTTTTTACTCCATCAGTTCTCCTAATTCTTTTGGACCAGCTGAGGAGCTCTGTTCTCATGGAACGTCCTCCAGGGCAAGGACAAGACCTTGCCAACATCAGCAAGTATGGTAGAAGCTGATACTAAATCTCAATAATTCATTTTGTCTGGAAAGGATTGGTGATATATACATAATTTACATTATTTAACATTTATTATTCATACATATAAACAAACACCTATGTGGGTTGGGTCTTCAGGCATCTCAAACTTCATAAGAGATATTAATAAAAGTAATGTAATTTACTGGGACTGAAGCATTGCCCTTTGTCTCACTTGAAGACCATGGGAGCAGGATTTGAAAAGGAAAAGCTTCAAGGCTTTTGTTTGCTATTCCTGCTGGTGAGGGCACCTCCTTTGCAAGAGTCATAGTGTCACTCTGTAGATTTGGTGCACTTCTCTGCTGCCTTTGATTTCTCCCAATCTAATCTGAATTTTAGACTGCTCCCATTAACCTTTGCCTCATGACGAGTCTGTCTGTACGTTGAATCAAACGTGCTCTTCTCTGCAGGTCTGTGTTGTTTCTGTCATTGGACATCCTTTGGAGTTGGTCTATCTGGCAAATTAGAAAGCCACCTCTTCTGGAAGATAATCAAATTAAATTTTCATCTCCCTGGTGCACCAGATGCTGGTGAGTTAGCCAGGCTTTCCCAGAGGTTGGTTCTTCATGGTTTGTGTAGAAGGGTTGCAGGCATTTTGCTTCTGCCTTCTGGTCACACAGGTTGGGGTGGTGAGGCTGTCACTCACCACGTCCCAAAGCTTTTGAAACCTTGCTTTGCCACAGCCCAGTATCAAGACTTGCAAGCTGGCTGTTACAATGGAAATGTAATTATTGACTTCAATAAGAAAAATGCTGCAGTGGGAAGTCACTAATGAAGTCAGTCTAAAACGAGTGAATTGGAGAAAGTATTTCATTGTTAGAACCGCTAAGAAATATTATCTAAGTTGTCAGCAATGGCAGGAGAAAGAAGACTGCAGAGCTTCTGTTGTATCTTACAACTTTTGTGTTAGCACAGAAACACAATGTGAGGAGGCTAACTAAGATTAAGGCAATCGAGGAAACAGACTGATTATATTAAATGTCCAGTACTGGGGATTTAATAAAGGCCAGACTTAATTCTGCTATTCCTTAGGCTCTGGACACCTCACCAGAGTGTGAGATGCTTCCCCCAGATTGCCCAGGTGCTGCTAAGCCCTGCAAAGCCAAAAATTCCTCTTTCACAGCCCTTTTTTCATGAATGCCACTGAGCTGACACAGTTGGAGTCAGACTCAGCCTGGACCCCTGGGATCTGATTGGGAAAACCATTCTGGTGTTCTTCCTGACAAATTTACTTTGAATAAGTTTGTATTTCGGATTGCCTTGGGGTAGGAAATATGTATGAAAAGATCTCAAGGGATTGGATTAAGTAGTTTTAATTATAATGCTGGCCTCTATGGAGAAGCATTTCTTGAGAAACCTTAAGCAAATGTACTCTTTTTTTTTTTTTTTTTTTTTTTTTTTAACCCTGTTTAGCATGTGGATATTTTCCACACATGAAAAACCAAAATATTAAAATTTAAGAAGTGCTTCATTAAGTCTGCATACCCACTGTGCTATACCATGTGCATGTGTAGCTAAGGCAGTGCTGTGCTCTGGGGACCTTACCCATACTACTTGCCAATAAGCACACAGGGTTTGAAAGGTCAGGGATTCATGTTTTAGGTTGTCCTCGCCGCTTCTCTGTAGACGTAAAATTGTTCTCCGCACTGTGCCTCTAGCAGTTTGCCAAATCTAGCATTAGAGATGTCAGGTGGTACCATTGCTATTACTTCCCTTGGGAGACTTTTTTCGTTTAGCTGATCTTGCTGCTGGGAATAATTTCTTCGTAATATTCAACTCTGTTTCCCTTCTAATCCTGTTCATCCTACTTGTAGCCTCACGTACCACCCCAAAGGATCCTTCCCCTCCTCACGGTGTTTGCCTCAGGTACTTTTAGACTACTCGTGATGTCATTTTATAATGATAGCTCAGCTGAGCTACCTGTATTCTGTATGTACAAACCAACACAAAAAACATCATGAATGAATCCATTCTCTCTGAATCATTTCACTGAGCTCTCACCAGCTCATTTCTATTTCACCACTTTTGGTGTTGGTCTGTAAAACAGAAATCCCAAACTGCAGACCCAAGAGGGATATCCCACTGAAGAGAGAGAGAGGATTATTCAATAGTGATGATAATAATGATAATAAAACAATGATACTATAATAATATTATTAATAACAACAACAACAGCAACACCAAAAATCTTAAAATCTTTAAATCTTGTGCAGGCAAATAATTTAGTTTTATTTTGAGGTTTACTTGGATGAATTTTGGCTGAAGTTGGGGTTGCCAGAGGCTGAGCCACAGTCTACTGAAGGCTCCCAGCTCATTTCCATGCATATGAACAGACTGGGTTCTTAAACCTCAGGTCTTCAGTTTTCAAGGTCCTGCTTGACACAGATCAATGGATTTTCTTCTAGGAAGTCAGCTGGGACAGTTAATGCCCATTAAATTGGAGACAGTGGGGGCCAGAGAGGTGCCAAAGTGCTTTTCTGAATTGGATATTATTTAAAAAATAATTTGTGATTTGATATAAAAGTATGGAAGCACTGTATTTAACTGTTTAGTGAGACAAGCCATGGCATTGACTTGTCTCTTCCCTGAGGAGGGAATAGAAATTAATGCAAAATTTTCACATTTATTGAATGACTAATTAAATATTTTTCACTCTTTCCAGTCAAGTGGACCTTTACGTTGTGTGCAACATATTTAAGACCGCCTTCCCTTTACAGGGAAATTAAACCCCCTCCAATCTGTGATCCTAATTCTAAATGCTGTAGTGTAGTTTTGCGTGTTTCAGAAGGTTGCGGGTGTGACCTTGGGGGATTATGGTATAAGTGGAATGAGGGAGTAGGATTTAGACTTTTTATTTTATTTTAGACGGTAATAAGATTTTATGTGCCTTGTGTCTTCTAATTGCCTTGCATGACCCTTACGAGTTGCAACAAACTGGTTGAGAAAAGCTACACTAAATAAATTGAATTGTAACTTATTAAAATTAAATTCTCAAGGCTTTTTTCAAGGATAGTGTGTTTTTATATGTTTTACCCTGGAAAAACTTTTCTAGAAAGGCAAAACAGTACACATCAGTGACGGAAGTGAAGTCTTGCCCCTTTGAAATAGATAGATTGGGGTCACCATCATTCCATAAGCAGCCTTCTCTCCCACTCCTCCTCATCCCCCCTTTTGTTGGCTGCTTGCTCAGCTCTTCAGTTGTTTCAGTAAAAACACGTGTGATGAATCCAGCTGGAGCTGAGGGAGCAACTGTGGGTGCACTGCAGCGAGGAGCACCCTGTTGTACCAGCACTCCTGAAGTCCTTCTCTTGTCCCCATTGTTCATTGCCTTTGTGAAAGCATCTGCAAGGATGCCTGTGTCTTTAAAGTGTGATAAAACACTGGATATTTATCAGCGTTCTGGCCACCAGTGCATGTTCATTGGAGAGACTTCTCTTCCAAACCCTCAAGCATTTTTTGAGGATCTTTCATTCATTAAAACAAGTCCAGAAAAAAAAGGGTTCCTCATTTTCATCCAACTGCTTTAAGAATAAGTGCCTCTTTCACAGGATGGGAAGTATTTCGTTCTGGTCAGATATAGAAACTCTATCAGCTCTGAAGTCTAATGCCTTTGGCCACTCGAAGTAGGCTATGGTTGCTTTTCCGTTCAGTGAATAAGAATGGCTATTCCTTACACTTCTCAGCAAGGCCATGCTCTCCGTTCAAAGATGGATTCTATGTAGTACAGCTATCTAAGATCACATTCAGAGGTTTGCTGAATATATTATTTTCTCTTTCTCAGGAATCTGGAGTATTAGCCTTTAGCTTCCAGTAGGAAACCAGCATCTTAAATGCTGAGAAACGAAGAAAAATATTTTTATTTTTTTAAAGATAACTTATCTAACACAAGAATGTCAATATCAAATATGCTTGGGGATGAAATAAGAGGTTACAAATAATTCACTTAGCTATTAATGAAATACCTTTGATAATACTGATATATTTATTGCACACCAAAAAATACTTTCCACACACAACTGTGTACAAATAATATATAACCAGAATTTCTTTGCTGAAGAAACAGAAAGCAAAGTTTTTTAAAGGAAGAATTGCAAATAATAAGGAAGCATACAGCTGACTTACATAAATACATGAGCAAATACATGTTGATTGCCACTCCATGCTGATAAATGTAGCCTATTGAAAGCTGGGAGAAGGGAAAATGTCTGCTAAACATTATAGCATTGCTGAATACTAACCAGGGAAGAGATTTCAACTTTATTGTTGGGAAATCCCCAAAGCCCTTGCTGTGCTGCTTCAATAGGCAGCTGTGGCATACGTAGGACAAACAGAACACTGTGAAAAAAAATAAATCTCCAACAAAGGAGCTGGTGATGCTGCCTACGTATCACGGGGCTAAAGGTATTCCTGGTGTAAATATATTGATATGATTGGTATTGTGCTGCTGCTGAAATTGCCGACAGTAGAGCTAGCTGATTTAAATAAGTAAAAAAAAAAGCCAATGAGAGGCTGTAGGGGGGTTTCTAATCTTTGGAATCAAATCTCATGCTTTAAAAATGCATTTGATAATACAAAAGTCCAAAGGAAAAGGTAGTGACTTCTGAGCTTATATTGGATAGCTGGCAGTCAAGTGGGGGATATATGTATTGTGGTGAACGCATTTTGTTTTTGGTCAAAGTGATTATATCTGGAAAAGATTTCACCAGATATCACAACTGGATGCCAAAGTTATCAATGGCTAGGTGATAATATTGAACAGTAGCATAGTAAATTGTCATGCTTTTATAAATATGCGATTTGTGAGCTTTCAGATATTTTGTAACAGTTCAGGTTATAACTGTAGAAGTATGTCCAGACCACATGTGTTCTATTGGTGTTAATTCAAATATTTAAAGTTTTTTTCTATTTAAAAAAGAAAATCAATCAATCAATCAATCATTCATCTGCTGTGTTCCTTTTAAGAGCCATACACAAAGAAGGATGTCATGGCAGTTGGGGTTTCCAGGCTTTGAAGGTTCATCTCCCTGCAATGCCATGTTTCCTGAGCCACCTTGAACACAGTCACCCCCTCCAAGCCCCAATTCTTTGGCCACTGGAGGCAAAAGTTGTTCTCTGGCCTGATCTGTTATAAGGCAAAATGTGGTCCAGACTGTGAAGTGCCTCTAGAATGGCTAAGTTTTATTAATACCTATGATATATCAAATTTCTTTTTTTGAACACACATTGCAGGTTCACAGCTGTGTAATAATGTCATTTTAGCAGCATGACGTTAGCGTTTCATATGAAGATTAGCAAACAGAAGCTGAAGGTTGAACTAAGTGAGAAAGTGTGCCTTTAGCAAAAAACAGATGCACGCTTTTCAGGCTTTCTGGGCTGCTGGACCCAAATATGAGGATAATGCCTCCAAACACACTGGAAATAAGGGAGCAGCAGTGTGGAAATTAATATATTCTAATGGGAAAATTATAAGAAATGCAGCTGTGCTTGCTTTCCCTACTGATCCCCAGCCTTCAAATTCCTCTAAATTAAATTGTAAAATAATGATCTCCTTTTCTGTTTTCTGCTAAGCTACACAGTTAATCCCTGATACAGAAATACATAAAGAATATATATATTTAGGAAAACAATTATTAAAATAGAGAAGTCCTCAAAGAGTTTCCACAATTTTCAATACAAGTTTGAACCCAGATCTAAATTCTCTCCCTGTGTCTGCCTTCCTCTAAACCTTTCGTTTGCAACCTGATTTTCAGGAGGAAAATCAGACTACGATTTTAACAGGAACATTCAGTTGTTGCAGCAAAGACACATACTGAAATAATCTGAAACAGCCCGTCTGCTTTAGCTTTTTTAAGCTTATGATTATTTTTTCCTGATGATTTCAAATGGCAGCATAGTAAGAACAGCAGACAGGCCTGGAAGAGGACCATCTCTTAACAGTCAATGCCAGACTGTTAAAAATAACAGAGCTTCTGAGCTTGTAAGGACTAACCAATAGAAGAAATTTTAATAACTTTAATTAAAGTTGTTCAGTTCTCCGGGATTCGCATGACTTTAATAAGGTCACTGGTGTCAAGAAAAATGCATGTATTTTAAATTTCTCATTTTCTCAGCCAGAGTGAACATGGCATTGAAGCACACTGTCAACCTATATATGGCATCATACTCCTGTTTAAATAGGAGGTGTTTATTTAAGAAGAAGCAGTTGCAGCTTTAGGCCAACTGTGTCTCTGCACTATGTGAATTGCAATGGTGTCTTTTTTGTTTACCAGGGACTAGTTCTGACCCGACCACAGATGGCAGGTTGGGCCATCCCGTGTTTCTGTCTGTCCTCTGGTGCCCTGAAGAGATGCAAATGAGTAAGAATTGAAAGGGACACTTCTTTGTTATGAAAAACCACTAAGTTACATATGATATATAACTACCTTTTCTTCCAAACTGTCTTTTTTCTTTTTTTTTTTCCCCAAGATGTCCTCTTTGCTGCATCTCCTGCCATCAGGTCAAAAAAGAAAACTAAGGAGAAAAAAAAAGACTGGCAACAAAGAATTATTCTGGGACTTTTGAGAGAAACTGGGATATTTATGGATTTATTATATTCCCTGTGATAACAAGTTTCTGAGATGTTAGTACACTGTCAAATATTTTTCAAGGTTAACAGTTTAGGGACACAATTATGTTGCTAGTTGTCTGCAAGATTAATTAAGGGTATTTCAGAGATATGGGAGAAAAACTGCTCCAGCAGCTATTAGAGTGTGAGTAATCCCAACTCAAAGAGTAGTTCCCCTTCATTTTAGTCCTCTTCAGAGGAAATATTCCCATGTTTAAGATGTACTCAGAAGCATATAAAATGTACGTGTTTGGGCTGAGAAGCAGAGTGATGGTGAGGCAATTCTAGACACAAACCATACCATCACTACCAACCAGAGCGGGGATGGCCTTTCCAGGAAGGTTATTTTCAAATAAATATTTCCCTGGGCCAGAAAACATCAAAAGATCTTGCAGAGGCAACAAAGGTAGAGTTGAGATCTGGAATCACCAGAGCTTCCCTATACATCAGCAGTCTTTAGGCAGACGCCGAGAAGGCAATGGGGACCTTATTATTCAGTACCTATAGCAAAATTATTGGGCCAGTTAATAAAAAGTTTATTTTCATAAACAAAAGGATTGTTTATTAAAATAACTGCAAGATCTAGAGACTGTGATTATGAGAGGTCTTAAATAAAAGAAAAAAATAATACCAACAAGCCAGTACTTTAATCAAAGCAGTGCAACCAATACACATATCTATCGTTCTATCTATAATCTGATATTATTTTTAATCCTTTTTTTAAATCCCAGTCACTAATGAGGGATAATGCTGGATTGAGGAGGGCCAAAGAGATTTATTGATACAAACTCAGAGACGTCGCTGTAAATCAGGACAGTGAAGAAGTATGCCACTGCTGGCTTATGTTCTCTTCCTGCACAAGGACAGGGATGAATGAACAAGTGTCTGAATGAATGACTGAATAGATGAATGAATGAAAGAATGAATGCATAATCAAATAAATACATTAAAATACATTGCCAACTTGCTGGGCTCACATAGCAAGGAAGCTCTTCGGGGCCTTTGTAAAAATACAGGCATCAAAGTCCTCACTTTTATTATAAAGTAAAATCTGCTTTTCCCAATCTCTCCACATGTTTAATTTTTAGTGAAGGGTCAAAAGGTGCTTTGCATTTGAAAAAAGTGCAGGATTTGGCTCACTGTGCTACCAAACCTGCATCCTCACACAGCTCCCCTTTCCGATGAGGAGGACAGTGTTCCCCCTGCTCTACCAGGGCTGGCTGTAGAAGAGGACTGAGCCAGAAGAGGACCGAGGAGTCCCTAGGGCCACCACAGTGCTGGCACAACAGTGCGGACCCAATGGGAGGAGCAATTTTGTGCAATCATCTCCCCTCCCTGCAGCACCAAAGATCCTTTCCTCCCCATGGGCCACAACCCCAGCCCCACAGTTGTGACACTTTTTTGAAATTTAACGTCAGGGTTGCATGCCATATATCATGGTGGTGTCTCTTTCTGGGCAAGGGGCAAGGAGGACAGTATGTGGAAACCTTATAGGTATTCAGTGACAGGTGTAGGCTTTTCTTCCAAAGGCACCAAAGAACACACCAAATGCCTTTGTGAGTCTCAGCTTGCAGAAACTGCACACCTTGCTTCATGAAAGCAATTTTATTCCTTTCAAATAGACCTGGATGATCCAAATATTCTTTTTTTTTCCCTCTGAAATCCACCTCTGTTTTGAACTTTGTGATCTGATGACCAGAAGGTCACTGGTGTTTCATTCCCCTTCCCTCTGCTTCAGAAAAGCACTTCTGTAACGAGGACCTTGAGAATGAAGCTCTTCTACCTCGAGATGAAGGTCCTCTAAATGAGAAGTACAGAGCTATGACTGCCAATTTAATTAGCTTTCACGCATTCACACACAGATGGAAGGATTTTTGGAAGGAAAGAATATACTCAGTATGAATAAATAACTTTTTTTTTTAAATAACTAAACCAGCAATTTTATTTCCCACTGCTAATATTTCTGTCAGTCAGGTCAAGGATAATGAACAAAAATTCTAGGAGGGCTCATCCAAACCTTGGCTTTTTTTGTTGAAATTTTTCCCAGGACATTCCCATTCTTAAAACCTACATTTACAAATACAAAATCAACAGTTAAATGTTTGCCTTATCTCTGTCCGTATTTCTCCAAGGAGAGATGATTTTTACCTATTACTTATAATATTCTGCTGTAGTTTCTGAAGGAAAAAGAACTCTTCTAAACTTTGTTGCTGTTATTTTTATTACCTGTGGGTAAATATGGTTTTTGTTGTTAACGGAATCACTGTTTTTTTTCCATAATAAGAACTTTTTCCATATATGTAAACATTCATGGTTTAAATTAATTCCTTTCCCCCCCCAGTTTTGTAAAGCCATTTGTTTCCTTCTAATGAAAAGTAAAACTACAAAAAACTCAACTCTATAAGAGAACATGGCCTCTGGAATAAAAGAAAATGAACAAAGTACGTGCTATGGAGAGTATCAGAGATATACAAACAGCAAAGTGCAACGTACTTTAGAAGGACCCAGGTTGTGTGTTTTAAGAAACTACTTCCTACAGACAAAATAACTGCTAAAAGCAGGTGTTTATACCGAAAACTGCAGTAATGTTTTTCTGTCATGTCATATTAAATCATTTACGCTGTATCATGCTATGTTACACCACATCATGTTAGTACATATGGTGAAGAAACCAAAGTGGAGTAACATGATGTGACAGACAACATTTAGCAAAAATATTCACTTATTTGAGTCAGATACTTGCTATCAGTTTGAATCAGGGAGCGTGGTCCCAAGTGAAGTTGACAGATGGACGTGATCTCACCAAGGAACGGCATCCAATGAAAATCTGAAAGTTTCTTGTCATGTACCCGGTACTTGTCCTGTTGATGGTTACTGCTGTCCTCAGCTCCTCTTTCTCAGCATTTTCTTCCCTTCTGTAAGTAGCTTGACCAGTTGGTTGTCATTTATTTTGACATAACTCATGACTTTTGGATTAGGGACTGATCGCATCTTGGTATACATGGTATAGAAGTGATGTTAAATGACAGTTGATGGAATTGCTGTAAAAATAGTTTTTATATGAGTAAAATTGTGAACTACACAAAAAGTGTTGGTACTCTGTATTTATGTATAGACAGGGACTATTTTAGGTAGCAAGAAACTTATCCCTGAATGCATCTATATTTTATAGTGTGGCAAAGTCTTTTTGATGGACTTAAAAATATTGAGACCTATTTATTGCTCTTGGTGGAACTATTTCATGGTAATAGTTGCAAAAAATGTTTAGGAAAGAAGTGCAGGTTCATGAAGAAGGGTAAATAAAACAAGTAATCAAGCGTAAGCCAGGCAGCTGTAGTGCAGGCCTTGCCATACAAAGATTTTTATAAGCATCACTCCTGACCTATATGACAATGTCCAACCCATAGGTCAGGTCTTGGACAGCTACAGAACCATGATGTGTTTTGATACAACCCATCTTAGAAGGAATTAGTATGAGAGAGTCCCATTCCAGGTATCAGAGGGCTTCAGCGATGCCACTGAAGGCAGCTCAATGGCATATGTCTGGCTGTTAAAGTATGAAAAGCTTTGGATGTGGATTGAAGGCTATCCTTTTTCTGGTGATGGAGCCAAAGAGGTAAGCCAAGCTGCCAAGTAATTTTCTCATCCTACCCATACGGAGCTGTAGTGGTAGGTGCATAGATAAAATTTGAGAGAAAAGAATACGAAAATAACCAACTATTTGCAGAATTCTGAGAAGGAAGATATGTATGTCAAAATGTCTGTTTGTGTTAGGGCAGTAACGCATAGGATCCATGGTCCTTTGCTTTCCCACCCCTTGAAGAGGGAATATTCAAGGCTCTTCTCATTCAGCCCATTGCTGTTCAGTCTGGATCAGCAATTTGTAAAATTTGTCTAGATGCATTTTATAAAAATAACGATAAACACTAGTGATAATGCTAATGAGTAGAAGTGCACCTAAGAAATATGTGTGCTTATTTCATGGCGGGAACGTGCAGAACGTCCCTGCGTGTTCATGCAGGTATCAGCAGGCAGCCCAAAAAGAGCGGAGGCAAAAAGATGTATCTGCAAAAGAAGAAGAAAAAAAATAACACCACTATCTGTAAGTTTGCTTTAGTCTGTGCTGTCTTAGCCAATATTGTTATGTGTTGTAGTTAAGGAATTGATGCAGCCTGGCTCACAAGAAATTTGGGAAACAGGGCTGTTTTGCATGAGCCCCCAGGTGAATCCCTTGCCAATGCTTTCTCCGCGAGCAGCCGCTACTGCTGTATTTTGTGCTGACATTGTTCACTCTTCTCAGGAAATCCCAGGAGCCTTCTTGCCTGGGGCAGTCTCCTGAAGATGTGGCAGTGGGCTGGGATTTTGCATCAGTGATCAGCATTTTCTGCTGCCTTGTCTGAATGCTGAGCGTGGGCAGGCGCCTCTACCGGGATGCAGAGCCGGGAGCACCAGCAGGGGAAGCCCTGGCATGGTTGGGTTCCCTCAAATGCAATGCAAGAGCTGGGTGGGAGGCTTCTCCCAGCAGCCAAGGAGAGCTGAATTGAAGGAACCCTCATCCAAAGGGTAGGTAACCACTGTTGGTGAAACAAAAACAATAAAGACCCCATGGTACAATACCCCAAAAGCCCATGGCTACCTTGAGAAGCTGCTAAGCACCAAGAAACCCCTGTTGACTGCTGTCTCTGCAACATTTGTACATCCCTTTCATGGTCTGCCTGGATGTGATCCTTTACCAGCCATTTACTGATGTGCCACGATGCTTGCAGAAATGCTGCTTTTTGCCCTCAGTCACGCCAGCCCCTCCAGTGGCTTTTAAGCAAAGGTTTCTGCCTCTCTGCCCAGGCAAAGGCATCGTACCTTGCACTTGGTAGGAGAGATGGGGCTGCTGCGTAAAGATGTTTTGTGGAAACAAGCAAGTATGTTATTCTCTTCTTACCTGATGAAAAATAACAAAAAATCGATTCCATAATTAATACTGGATGTTGCTTAACAGTTGCTAAGAGGCTTACTTAATAATTTTCTGAAGCTTTTCTTTTCCTAATTTAGGAATAAAACTGACATAATTGAGTATGCTATTCTGAAGTTGCAAATAACACTCTGAAGAGAATTGAAGGAAACACGTGTCTTTGATTAGAATATTTTTCTCATTAGCAGGGTGTTCAAAATAAAGCAAAAATATTTGATGCACAGAGCCTGTGGCAGTATCAAGTTAACACTGGTGTGCTCCTGCATTTTGCCTCATGTTTACTAATCAATCAAAAAAGACTCTCACTGGCATGAAAGGTCACATCTTTCATCACAAAACTGAAACTTCTCTGACAACAAACAGTTGGAATTTCACCATTCCGTTTTAAGTGGATTTCAGCACAGAGAGTGAAAGACCCAAGGTAGCAGGATGGTGGTGTGGGATTAGGTAAACAAGCAGAGCTGTGCTCTCTAGGTGCTGGGTACAATGTACTCTGAGTAAGGGGACTGTCTCAGCTGTATAAAGATAGGATGCTATTCTACAACAGTGGTATCTAAGTTCAAATTACTTGGAGAAGGGAATCAATAATGTTTGGTCAGATATTGGTGTGCAGTTTTGGCTCAGACAAAAATGTTAAGATAGTGGTATGTGTCTGGGTCAGGGTGTTGAAGAATGAACTAGACTGCAGGGCATGCAAGGAACAGCTGCCTTCAGACTGTTAAACCATGTTCCTCCTCTGTATACTTTTCTCTCTTTAATCTCAGGATGAAAACAAGCCCTCTGTTCCTCTACCATGGCCTCCTAGTTCTATTCTTTCTCTCAAAATATTTTTAAAGACCTGTATCTAGACACAGTGACTTTTCTTGGAAGCTGGAAAAAAATAGTCTTTTCCCAGATAGAATATACAGCCTGATAGTTTCACGAGCAAAATAGTCCCTGTGCAATTTCTGCTTTTTCTCTTCCCTTTCTGTTTCTTCTGCTACATGTGGAGTTGGAGACCTTCTGCCCTTTCTCAGCTGGGTAAGGGAATCACTGCCTCTCGGGGAGCAGCTCCCACCCATCTTCGGGTGCAGATGGGTGGCTGGACCAGGGGCTGCAAGCAGATGTGGCCAGAGCCCACTGCTCAGCACTCGTCTTCGCCGTCTCCTTGGCTCTTCTGCAAGTTACAGCCATGCCCTTGAAAGAGCTGTGGTGAAATCACAGAGGTTATCATGAAATATCACTGGTTTTGTTGTTTTTCCTTCCCCTCCACTGGTTGCACAGACATCAGCCACCTCAAGGAGTCTCCCAGGCGGTGACAATAGCAGGACGCAGACTTACCCCTGACCAGGATTTACACCCTCAGTCTCCTGGAGAAACCATTGGAATGAAAAGATGCACATGTTGCCTGCAGCTACAGCACATATTGCATGGCATGACACACACATAAGTGAGATTAATTTGAGTTCTGGGCATCATTAGCTCAATTAAAACTGTGATTTTTTAGTTCAGACCTACGGGCCATTGCGGAGAAGAGTAATCATAAGACAGAAACGAGTTCCCTAGTTAAAAATTAATTCCCTAGACTAAAAATATAATCAAAAGATGTCTACAGTATCTTATGAAGAGCTGAGAGGATAATAAAATTTAAAGCAGTGCAACATTTGCATTTTGTTCATTTCTATCCATATTTTTCCATAGACTGCTTTTGTGTGTGCCTGTTAATCATATGCACTGCTACAGTCCTGGCATTTTAAGATCACTGTTCACATCAAGATTGAAAGGAAACTAATTACAATCACATTTCAGGGTGGTTGTTTAAAGCTAGTACAGCGCTGAGTACAGCACAGGAGCACTGACCTTTATTTGTAAGCACGAAAATAAGGTAAAGATGAAAGATTGCTTTTCTCCAGCTCATATGCAGGGATTAGGAGGCCCTCTGGAGAAGCAGAAGCGTGGTGAGTCCCCGCACAGTCTCTCTCCTCGCCTCCTCTCCCGTGCTGGCAGCAGAGGCCAGTAGTGCTATGCAGAAGCTATGCTCCCCCGCAGCAAGAGGTGGACGAAAAGCACCACCTTATTTTACGGCTCTCCCTCAGGCTGCTGGAAGAACATGCCATGAATAAGCAGACCCGAGGTGTGTGGCGGTTTGACCCCCCCAGCCAGGGCTTTTTACTTAGCAGCTTGTGTTGCCTGGTGCTGCTCACCCGGGCTCATGCGATGATGGAGGTGTTGACACCTGCGGGTGAGAGCTGCAAGGGGTCCTGCAATCTCTGCTGCTGCTCACGCTATGGCTTAGTAACACTAATAGGATCTGGGTGGAAGCGTCGGGTCAGCATTAGGTCCCCCTAACCTGAGGAAGTACAGGTAATCCTTCTGATTTCACTAAATGCGAATGCATCCAGAGCCTGCTGAATGCCAAATCAATCCAGTCGGTTTTGCCAGCTCCTTTGTCCCCAAATTTTCAGAACTATAATTTTAATAAATTTGCACTGTGCTCAAAACAAGCCGAGAGGTAGTTACGCAAACAGGTTTCAGCCCAGGAGGTGCCGTCGCGGAGTTTGCTCTGAGTGCTCCTTTCAGTGCCGTTACCTGGTGGTCAAAGACTTGCCAGGGTAATCACCGACCCCTAGATGATCTCCTGAGCTTGCCTCCTCCCTGTGTTATCGCAGAGCTGCGCCAGAATGGGTTGGTTGAATAAAAGTACACCAGCGCTGAACTGAAGCCATCATATTCTCGTCCTGAACTCAGCTCTGAATTTACCCTGCACAATCATTCCATTTGCCAGGTTCCATTTTCTAGCTGCTGGAACCCCAAGGTTTGGTGGGTTTATTGGCAGTATCTGCCAGGTAATTTGTATCTCCTGGCTTGAAAAGCTCTATTTAGGGCATTAAGCAGTGAAAGAAGGGAAATTCATCTCAAACCAACCCAAAGAACCTCTCTAACCCCCAACATCCATTAGGCATACTGGAGGCAGGGAACTTTGAACCCCCAACCTCCATTAGGCATACTGGAGGCAAAGGACCTTCCTTGCCCAGACGCAGACTTTGGCCTGGGCACTGCTGGAGACCTCACTGCCATTTGAGCTAAGAAGCAAAGATGTTTTCACAACAATTTTGTGGTGTGTTCTGCTCCTGTCTACATTTCTCAATGCAAAAATTCACTCATGCAAATATTTACAGAAACTAGAGAAAAAAATAAAGACTAGTGAAAGCTGCTGCAGTGAACTTCTAATTACAATCCACAAAGTGTTTATGAATAAATTTATCTATTATTTGTCTAGTTCTAGCACTGCATATACTTTGCCTTGTACCATTACAGACTGAAGGAAACAATATGCAGCATGAAAATGAAAACAATTTGACTTAATTATTTACACCATTACCACCCCTTTGAATTAGGCCCTCCATTTCTTTGGTATTTTGTAAAATTTAACTGGTAATTATGCTTGCTTAATTCATTTTATTTATCTACTACTACAATAAGATCAAAACAAAAAACCTAACAGAATGCGAAGTGCCAACTATGTCCCCTAATTGTAAATGTTGTTTTTAAGCTTTTATGATAAAAATGTAGTATTTTCTAGCATTTCATTTAAAGTGTGTCTGGCAATGCTCCAATACTATTTAAGCGTAAACAGGAAAAGCCTTGGAGGACAAGTAATCATACTTAAATGCCACCAAGATTATTAAAATAATGTTCCAAAAACATGGCAAAATTAGGCATTGCAAGACTGTTTTCTTCTCTGAAGTGTTTCACCAGATGGTGAAGACTGCTGAAATAGTAGATCTGAGAGAGAAGGAAAGACGTTTCAACAGTTTTTTTCTCACGCTAGCGCCGTACAGCACGCCCCGCTCTCATCTGAGCTTCTCTGAAGTGGCATCTCACACCTTGGCTTAATCAAACATTCAAGCTCAAGATAACATCGAGGTGTTCGAGTGAAGCTCAATGCTGAATCACAGTCTGGGAAATCCCTGCTTTATTCTATTAAAGTTGTCAACCAGATTTATTCAGAGATGAGAACAAATGAGCGTGTCAGCATAAGTTATTGTGGTAATTTGTGAAACTCTTAATGAGATATTTTCAGAGCTCATAAAAGGGAAGAGCTATGTCATTAAATTACTGCACAATAAGTGCATTTTGATACAGGAAAAGAGTTGGGTTTTTATCCAAAATGACACCCTGCATCAGTGGGGGTGCATCAGTGAGCTATTAGTATTTAAATACAAAGGCCTGAAAAGCATCTCAGAAAGTCAGTGCTCATTCATACTAATGGGAAAAGGTTTGTGTACATTAGCTGCTCTGTGAAATGGCCACAAGTGAGATGACTCTGCCCCTTTATCACTAGATATGTTCTCTTCTGAAGATCTTTACAAAGTTTCTTTCTACAGGGCTTGTTATGCCTCCAGATGTCATTAGCTTTTTGCTAGCTTTTTCAGTAGAAATATCTAGAAAATGGTAATTGTGTATTTAATAAAACCTTCTAATTCTGTTACTTAAATATTTATAGGAAAGATTCTCTCTTCGCTAGGGGTTTCTACTTTTAGGAATATTGATGATCACCCAGTACATACATAGACCCACCCACCCCCTAGCCGTCCCCTGCTGAACAAGGTGAAGTATTTGGAGGTTCTGAAATAATTTGTGGTTTCTCCTGACCCATTACCAACCCTAGCTGCCTGCGGAAAGGTCTGCCACATCCTAGGAGATAGCCATAAAATGACCATAGCTGCAAAGTCATAGCAGGGATAAGATCTGTCCTCTGGAGAAGGGGTTTCTCATCAGCTGAAAACAAGTGGCTGGGACAAGTGATGGGCACAGGGGTGAAAATGCACTTCCAAGCTCCTCACCTTCCAGAAATGTTGGGTTTCTCAACCATTTCCTAGGGAACACATGTGGTAAATCCAGATCCACAGGAAAACTCATCCTTTTTAGATAAAAGAGCCTGAAATGGAAGGTGACTTCATTCCTGATTGGCAGTCATTCTAGTTCCACTCTGAGCAAGGGAACAGCCTCTTATTCACTACATTGCAAATATCTTTGCACTGAACACGTAATGTTTCAATAACATCCTGCACACTGCATTTGGTATACTTCCATTTTACAGAGTTAGCAATAAAAAATAAAGCAAAAATTCCCCCCCCCCCCCCAGTTTCCATATATCCCAGTTCACTGAAAGTTCAGAAGAGGACCTTGCAAACTGGAAAGGGTGACTAGAATTTTAGCAATCCAGTTGATCAGTTTGTATCCAGCTCATCCACTTAAGTAAAAAAGCTTGTGCATGGATGTTTTTCAATAGTGATTTAAATAGCATGTTTAGTCCACTTCCTTGGGGACAGATGACCATCTGATGAGCTGTTAATGTCACTGTAGGTGACATCCTTACCACCATCCTAGGATGGTTGCACTGGCATGAGATGGAAAGTGGCCCCCAATCTTAAACTCTAGCTATGCTCTGAATTGCTGTGAGCTTGCACTGATCCCCAATGTTTTTTTCCAGCCAAATAACCTGGGAGATATAAGTCTCGGGGACACTCTGTGCCTCGGTTTCTCATCTGTAAAATGGTCATACATTATTGTCTTTTCCCCCTAATACGTATTGTTTTCCTTTTAGAAGGGCTGTTCTAGGAAGACTAAGTCTTTTTGAAAATTTGATTTACAAAAACCCCATGCCAATAGCTGGTAACCTCTCTGTCTCCAGCAAGACTTTATTCTCCTGCCGGAGCTTAATTATGTTTTGGGAACTGTATCATGGAGGTCTAGAGGAAATTCTTGCCTTGTGTGCAGGAACATCGACTTACGTTTACATTTGCTTTCACAGAAGCCACTGTTCTCAGTACTACACCAAAAATTGGCAAAGCTCCCACTCTACATCTATTTTATATGCTACCTAAATTCTAGGCAAAATATAATTTCTTATACTTAAATACTTACGCTTTTGAGGGAGAGAAAAAAAAAAAAAAAAGGAAGAAGCCTGGATTGAGCAGCAGACATAAAAATCAAGTCCTTTAGTGTGCTATTCTGCTAAGAGCAGAGCTTCGTCTCCACCAGCCAGCAGAGGTTGCTCTGATGTTAATGATTAATCATGGAACTTATTTTCAGTAATAAAGCACATGAAGGAAATCAAACACAAATATTGAAATGATTAAATGATCTACGAGCCAGACTGACATGAAATGTGCTATGTCTGAGTAGCTTGTGAAGCAGCAATCTCTAGTCCATGTCTTCTGGGCAACCTGCTGCCTATGGGCTTTTCTGGTGCTGTGTTGTGGCCACAGCTGCCACGGCAGCCAGGCAGGCTCCAAGAACACCAGAGCATCGCTAGCACATCACTTGGCCAATCCTGCTTCCCATGAAGGGTTGAGAACTGGGATTCCTCTTTTAGCATATAAATTCTGCCATTCTGGCCCTTAAAAATTGAGCTTTTGTTCAATAAGGAGCCCCATTGATTTTAATTGGACACTTGAATTGAAATAAGAGAAAGATTCTTTGCCCTTATTTACCAAACAGGATTTTTTTCTTTCTTTCTCAGTTATTAATTTCCTTAAATGTAAAGTGACATTTCTAAAATGAAAACAGTTTATTGCTTGCCAGGAGCAAAGCCTGCCTAATTTAAGAAATTCAGAATTAAAGCTTTTGAAGCATATCAAGGCATGTTTATAAAACAATTATCATTGCAAACTTTATCTCTGCTCAATACAGCCTCTTCAGGCCACCACCAAGGCCTGAATCTTCATTGCTAGTCTTCCCCACCCCAAAATGTTGCATCAGTTGCACAAAATCAGGTCATCCTTTGATTGCAACTCTCCTATCTCGACCCAGGGATTTAATCCCAAACCGAACCAGTCTGGAACATATTTGGCATTGAAAAAAAAAATAATAATGACGTAGTGTTTAAAATTATGTAGTAGGCTCATTATTAATAACTGACAGCAGACAAAGGAGTGCAGTGACCTCTCCATCAGAGCATTTAAATCTTTGCACAACATGCTCTGCTTGTGCTAGGCTGGTTTCACAAACAACAGCTGTGTAGTTCGTTAACATATGAATCCCCTTGAGGTAATTTGGAGGAGCCAAATGTGCTAAACTAAACACCTCATTAAAACAGTGCTTTAAAACAAAAACAAAAACAAAACAAACAAACAAAAAACCCCCAACCAAACCCCAAACTAATTTCACATTCCACTTTCGCACGTGGAGATGCTCGTTGGAGAATATTCCATTATATGGAATTTATTCATCTGTGTTGCTGGAAATACGGGGGTTTCAAATCAGTAATATGGGTTTTTCTCTGCCAAGATGCACTTGAGACTAAAGTGTCTTTGAAGTGTGTTCTGTCACAAAGAAGCAATTAACTGAGGACAATAATGTTTTCTTTTCCTCCCTCTTACCAAGCTGATTGCACAGGTCACAGGATTGTACTAAAATATGCAGGACCCTGTTTCTCTTGAGTCTGGGGAGCAAACAGACATGACCAAAGAGGGTCTCTGCAGCAGGACATGGATGGGGCCAAGGCAGAAGTGCATACAAGTGTCTCAGGGGCCACAGTTTCCCAGGGGGAACCTCACAGAGATTTTCAGGAAACTCCTCTGTAATAAACACTGCTGGCAGTAGAGTCTGTTATGAGTCCAGTCAACCACACAGAAGATGCACAGTCTGAAAGCAGTGGCATGAACACCGCCTCCTCTTGCTTCTGTGGGCTACAGAAGGCTCTGGGTGCCTTGGTCAAACCATGCCACCAAGAAAAACATCTTACTATCCTTTTCCATTTGTCCCCAACGATACTTGTGTAATTGTGCTAGTAATGAGTTTCATAAGCTCTCTGGTGTTACCTCTAAAAGACCCTTCTGGAGAACAGCCTCTCCTGCCCAGATACTGCTGCTTGAATGGTTCTGTGATGTGGCTTTTCCAAAACCACACAGAAAGTCATACTTCTTTTCAGAAAACCACATTTTCTCCACTGCCTCCTGCTGAATTCTTTGGTGACTGGAAGAAGGAACATGACTGACACATTTCAAACGGTCTACAGGGAACTTTACCACAGTAAGTCATCAATAAAAACTACCTACTTCCAAACATGTAGAAATTAGTCACTCCTTTTCTTTATCAACTCTTTGCTATCTGCATCCAAAGTATTTTTTAAGATGGATGCTCATAGAACATAAGAATTCCTAAATGAGACTGCAAGTCTCTTAAAAATTTAGATGTAGTTTCAGATTTTGATAATGATCTAAAAGACAAATGACTGGGAACTTTTTACTCCTACTGTTCTGAAGTAACAGAGCTTTTTCCATCAGAAAACGACAGTTTAAGGCTCTCCCAAATGACCTCAAATTAAAAAGTGCCAACAGGTTAGAGCTATCGGATTTTTTGTTGCCTTCCTCCAAAAACATCTTCTTATATTCCATCCACAACTATTCTATGTTTTCTATATCAGGAAAGAGATCAACCTAATTAGCTGTGAAATGTGGAAGTTCCATAAGAAATATTTATCATGAATAAAACCAACATAAGTTGTGCAACATCGAGGTAGTCACTCACACTCCATAGTCTTTGTCTTCTCTTTGAAAGCCTTAATTCCTGAATCTTGAGAATTTAGGGAGAAGAAAAAAAAATTCCATACCTACTATCTTATTTTTGTTCTCTTTAAAGCATAGCTTTGTAACGCGTTGGAATTTCCTCAAGGTTTTGTAAATACTCGTCTGAATTCCTCCCAGGTATTAGTATGTCATCCAAAACCCAGAAAATACTATTTATTCTCTGCAGGACTCAATCCATTCTTCTTTGAAATCCTGCAGGTAACTGGCTCCCCCCCAGGGTAATCTTTCATACTTCAATAGGCATGTATGTGTGAGCTCAGTCAGAATTAGTATTTTTTAAAAAATTCTGATTCCTATGTTGCTGCCAGGCTTTGGACAAGCATGGTTTGGAAAACTCTATTCCCTCTGCCAGTTTTATAAGTAAATCCTGTGGTTTGGGGATTTTTAATGGGCACGCTGAATGCAGCTCATGCCCCGAGTTCCCCGTGTAAAATCATTCCCACTCTTCCAACCCCTGCTATTACTTTTCCACGGTTTCTTTGCCTGTTTTCAATACAATTATACCTTTAACAAATGTAAATGTTCTTACCACTTCTCCTTCAGCACAGCTTTTGGCTTGGTAAATTCAACTTTAACGCTTTCTTTTCCTATTGGCATTATAATGCTACCTTCCAACCTAGCTCGAAGTTTTGACTAATTGTTATAGTTTAACAGCTCACATCTGTAGGCACTGAGAGCTTTCTCTGTATACAGAGAATACATGTAAATGCAGGCAGTGGTCCTGCATTTAATGGGCTTAGTGCATCCCAGTTTATGAAAGGAATGCTGAGAGATAACCTTTGAGATCATCCAAGCCCTGCCATTAGCATCTTCGCTCCCTCCCACCCTCCGGACATGGTGCAATCAAGCCCATTGATTTTTAAATACTGGCACATTTTGTAGGCTTAAATTGAGCTCAACAGCTTCTCTAGTGGCAGTTCCTTCATCTGCCCAACATCCAGCAGCTTCTCTCTCAGTTTGGGGAATTATACACAAACAACAAATTGATTTCTGAGAGTCTTTTTCATGAAATTACCATAACAACAAGCACAGTCATTTAAAGCATGCCAAAAATTCAGAGTTTCTAGCTGGTTTCTGAGATGCGACTTAAATTGTTCTATTCAGGAATTTGTGGTAGACACATGATGTTTTGCAGAGGCTTTATAAGGACTTCAGAATCCATCTCGCTGCCTCGCAGAAAGCTGGAGACTTTGAGCTCTGCAACTGCAGCATAAATCTTTAAACTGTAGGTTTACTGGTAAGTGAATATGCCTTTGCAGCGTTGTATTTTCAACAGCATTTGCATAAAATACTATTCAAGATTAAGAAGGTTTTGAAATCTTACTCTCTTTTCATTTGTCTGGAAAGTCTGTCATATATGGCTTTTTTATCTGTGAACTTTTTTTCTTTTTTTTTTTTTTTAAACTCCTTCTTTTTTTGCCATTTTTCTGTTGAACTAAAAAAAAAAAAAAAGTCCCAACAAAACAGATGCAGAGACAGTGGCAATCTTTGTGAAGAAGCAGCTTCAAAGCTGCATGTTATTTTCTGGAAAGCTATCATCTTGGATCCTAATACAAATGAGAGTTTCAGCTGAGTCTGCCATACCATAGCAGGCTTAAATCATAACCCCAGAGAAAACAGGAGATTCAGATTATGTACATCCCCTAAAAACAGTAAAGAAACACACTTATGAGTGAGAATGGATTCTCACCCCTCTCAGTGTATTGTCAGATTTACTTCTTCACCTCTACGATACCCAAAAGGCAGGAGATAGGGGCAGAATCACTAAAAATTCCTCCATTTTCATTGTGCTCGAACACAACCTCTAATATGACTCCTGTGCAGTCACTTCGGATTTATGCTGATAAGGAAGACTTTGTTTCCAGGGATGCACAAAAAACATAACTATTCTTAATTGGCTTTATGCCCAGAGGACAGATTTTGCAGGCAGGGAGGCCTGACAGCCTGCTCACAGAGCTCATTCCCCCAGTACCCAGTGGACTGGAGAGGATGGTCACTAATTGCACATGGTTGTTAGGAAAGTTCATGGGATTTTTTTGCTTCTGGACACAGTCTTCCTCTAGAAGGTCTTGTTTGTTCTCAGATCCATCACACTGCGAAGGCTGTGCCAGCCCACGGGAGCTGTACAAGTAAATATTTTCTATTTTCATGGTTTTGTAGACGTTTCCTACAGTTTGGAAATCTGATCGGTTCTTTCTTACTTCTTTTCTGTATTTTTTTTTTTTCCTTAAATAGCTAAACCATTGCCTACGTTCCTCATGCCTGTTTCTGCTTGTAGTCAGTACCACCAAATCACAGCTTTCTTTCCTTTGAGAAGCAAATCTGGCTGTCAGAGCTGCCCTGGCTTGCTTTGAAAAATGAAATTTCATTTGAAGAGTTTCCATCGGCTCCTGTGTTTAACTGTGGTTATCCTGGTCTGGCATAAACAACAAAAAAGGAGCAGATCACTACAAAATTAATTAAGCACAGACTCACATGTATCACACCAAACTTAACCATTGACTGCAAGAAAAATAGGTTTAAAAGTCTTTTCAGAGCTATAAGATTCTAGAGGAAGAGATCCAATTGCTTACTTTTATATTGCCATAAAGCTATGGAGGCATTTTTTTTTTCTTGTGCATTTTGAAAGCTTCACAAGCTTGTCCTAGGGCCAAGTCAGTTAGTAATAGCATCTCCCCCTGATATTAAACTCAAACATGACTTTATTAAGGAATAAATGATAATTAATAAATGTGTTTTAAAAATAAATTACTGTGACCTTTTACCTTAAAGAACCAGATTTAATTATAGAAATACTTTCACCTTAAGAATATTAAAATACCAATTTTTTGATGCCTAGGAAACTGATACATAGAAATTGATTTTGATATTTAGGAAAACTTACTGCATCATAGACTACTATTGGATATCTCTGTTATTCATGAAATAAAAGAGATAAAAGATTTTTCATTGAATGAGAAACAAATAATTTAATCCCATAGGATGACAGGACATGTAGACATGGAAAAAAAAAAAAAAAAGGGAGAGGATTAAACAATCATTTTAGTGATTAATTAAATAATGGACCAAATACATTTCCCTGCCACCCCCCTTCCCAGATTTATACCACTAATCAGACAATATTCAAACCCTTGATGCACTAAAGCATTTGCCTTTAAGGCAGCAGTAATTTAAGACTGCTATCAAAATGAATGTTTTCCCATTAGGCAAAATAATTATGTCATATATTTTAACAGTGTCTTTGGACTTAAATCTTTTTGGTGAAGGAAATTGTCAGTCAGCTACAATTTGATCAAAGATCTTGATCAAAATCTACTGCATATAGGGAATGCAAATAAAAAGTGACTTTTCTATGTACCATATTCATTCAAGGCCATCCATAAAAGTTAATACCTAAATGAGAAGTCAAATGTCATTGTACAGGTCTGGTACATTCTGGGGAAGGCATTTGAATAATATTTATCTATGTATTTTGAAGCCAGCATCAGTACCTGTGCAAATTTGAAGTCTGCCAATCTGTACATCTGAACTAACTCATATAATTTACTGGGACTTTTCATGGGGTTGTGGGATTGTAAGTGTGAAGACAGTAAATCTTTACAGTCTATGATTACTTTCTTGTTGATATTGAAGTCCTCAGTGCACAAGAGACATGCTTTACTGCCCTTTACATTTACAGAACAAACACTGAGCATTTCTGCTCGAGATATGCTTCAAAATTCACCCCAAGGTAAGAATTTAGGAAAAGTTAAGGGGATTAATTTACTACCTGGCTCATGTGCTGCAGCATTTGAAAAACCAAGATTTGCCTCATTTAATGGAAACTTTCACTTAGTGTGAGGCCTCACCTCCTGTGATCAGACACTGCCACTCAGGGAGCCTGAGCATCAGATCGCTCCTGTCATCTCCCTCGTTGCACGGTATTATCTTGAGCAAATAATTTGACCTTCCTGTGATTTAATATCTATTTATCTCTTCTTTTGGGGGCAGGTTTGCCTCCCCGCAGGAAAGGTGCTGCCCTGTAAGGCAACCCTAGGCAAGCCCAAGGGAGAGCAGGGGCAACCCCAACAACAGTCTGTCTGCATCCTCTCCCAGCTCAGCTTTGAGATGCACAACTATTAATATGTATATATACATCTCACTTGGAGTGAGGCTTGGCCCTTTTAATCAGGACACCTGGGCTCATTCTGCCATGTTTACAAACCACCTCAGGGATTTGTTTGCAATCATAAGTAGTCAGGGACCTAGTCTTATGTCTCATCAGAAGAAGTCACCTTCAGGTGACCCCGTTGGCACTTCTCTGGGTAGCAGTTATGTTTCTGGAATGAGACATCTGGATTGTACCTGTGTCAATGGAAGAATCCCAGGTGTGGGGGAGTGCTGAGACAGACTTGGGAAAGAAACAGAGCCACTAATGTTTGTACAGATCTCTGTGTACAGAATGACCAATTAGCTAGTAACTGTCCTGCCTTCCCATTGAATAGGGAATATGGTAAAGGCAATCACTGTAAAGCACTGATTCACAGCTGACCCTCTGATAGTGTAGTCTCAAATGTTGGTTTAATAAAAAATAGTTTTATATCACCTGAAATCCCAAATAGCTGTTAGGGCTGTAATGCCTAATTTGAAGATGGCAAATCCCTCAGTTTTTGCTATACACAGCTATGTTCTGATGTTCATCTCACAGCCTGCAGGGCTGTCCCCACCATACGTGTCTGCAAGCCATGACCCACAGCCACATCTGCAGCCCTACTCTGGCTTTGCTATACCTGCTGCAGATAGGAATACCATGGGAGGTGGATTTAACCACTCACAGTTGTTACTGCCCACACAGGTTAGGCTAAAGCTAATAACAGTGTGCCTACATTTGGTAAAACCTGTATCTTCCTGTTGCTGCACAGGCACACTCATCCTTATTCACACTGTGAAAGCTTTTATTGTGCACTGGGTTCCAGTGTACTGCTCTACCTGGTGTAGCAGTAATTGATAAAGAACACTTTGATTTTCCTCACTGAATTATCAGAACTTTCCTTAGAAAAAATTCTAAGATGATGTTATCATCATCATCATCAAAAGTTATGATGCAGCCTCCCCTTTTACCTACAGACTATTTACCCTGTTGCTGGGGAAGCACTATTAAATATGGAGCCTGAATTTCATTCCTATTAAGGATCCCAGTTAGCTGTTTGAAGGTAAACTGTGGGGAAAGCACCACTAGAGGTCACTCATAATTAATTGTTACCTAATTAGCATATTTTGACCCTACTTTTCAGGACATTTTACCACTTTGATACTTAAGACATTGTCAGCTTTGACTCTTCAGCTAATTCTGACAGAACTCTGAACAGTTGGAGACAGAATATGTTCCTTCATCTCTTCCTGTATATGACTCTTCCCAAGGCTGCCGAATCAGCTTTGCATTTCCCTCTGCAGGCAGCCAGTCGTTCTCTCCTCAGCAATGAGCTTAATAATCCTGGAAGTGATGAACCTCTAGAAGTGTTGGGTCTAGAGGCATCAGCCTTAGCTGTGTTATCTCAAATAGCTGCTCACCCATTTTGAAAAGTAGACCAAAGTGAATTGTGCAAGTGAGAGAATATATAGGGAAAAAAGTCTTTAATGTTTCCTGGTCCTCCCTCAACTGCACCGCTCCCCAGTAAATTTTAAACCACTGCTATATAGAAGAAAAAGTAGATCTTTATAACAATTGTCTGGCTAACTAAAAGAGGTGAAAAGCAAAGTTTAAGTTTGATTAATGGGTATGTGTTGAAATATCTCTGCATGTGTTTAATCAAAAGCAGATGTTCTATTTGCAGAGTGTGTTTTTTTTCCACAATCTGTGAAAATGACGATAGCAATTTATTTGCAACAGACAACAGGAGAACGGATATCTAATCAGTACATTCTATAAGGTCAAGACCACCAAGTGCTGGTGAACATGCATACATCACCTGAGATATGTAATCAAACACTCTCGAGGGACCGAATCCTCCCACTGCCCAGTAGATAGTTCAGGTTTGACCAGAGTGAAGAGACTTTAATTTCAAGTGCAGTTCAATGGAGGAAAATTCCTGGGCAGCCAATCGCCTGTAAAGGATGTTCTATCGAAAATGACCTGCTCTTATTTAATTTCTCTTTCTGGGTTACTGCTGATCCTCTCCCTATCCCCACTCCTTCCACTCAGTTTAATTGACAAAGAGTGGATTAGCCAGTCAGTTTATTCCATATGTATGAACATGACAACCGTAAAGAATATTGCAGTTTCCTGAAAAATCATTTAATATCCTCACAAGACCAGAATGTGTGCAGCTGGGGGAAAGAAAACCCAAAACATTAAAGAACTGTAAGATGAGTAAGAAATTTATCAGAGGCTCTGGTATCCTAGTCGCTTCATCAAGTTAATAAATAAATAAATAGATCATCAGTATATGAAAAGTTGCATGGCTTCTTTCTCTATTTTCTGGAGAGATTAATCCTGCAGAGTTAGAAAGATGTAGAAGGAGCCTCAAAATAGCATACTCACAGACTCTACTAATGGAATCTGGATGTAATTATAATTTTTTAAAGCAGCAAACCATCCTTTAAACTACCCAAGAAGCCAGCAAAGTAAAGGAAAATAATTCTGTACCTATTCTCTCCCTTAAAATCTGTAGCTACTCAATAACAAGACCTTCTGTTTCAAGCTATTCCATGACCTTAGGCATCCTTTGTCTGTGCATACTTTATATGTGCTGAAGACATCAGCTTTCTAGTGTTGATGAGAGTTCTGTCTTGCATCTTGCCATCACATCTGCCTATTTACCAGGGAAAGCTTTGACTGGTGCCCACATTGCTCCAAGGAAGGACTTAGGTAGACACAGTCCCTTTAGTTAGTCCTCACTGCTTCCACAAGGATTTAAACTGTATTGGAATTAGACAAGAAATCTTCATGCTAGGCATATCACTCATGTGTTCTCTGTTCTAAAAGGGACTGGATAAAGAAGAATAGCAGACTTGTTCTTCAACAGAAACTCTACCTGAAAGCCAAGCTTATCAGAGCCTCTTCTTTGGGAGACCTCTGCTACTGGAGCTCTTATGCTAGAGCGAGTAAAAGAGCTGTTTAATATAGCCACCTTCTCCCTAGCTTGCACAGAAACACTTACTGAAATGTCACCTTGAAACAAAACATAATTTTCAAAAGTCAACTAGGAATAAGTTGGTAGTAAGCTGACAAAGATTTAAGCCTGAGGAGGAGAAATGGAGGAAGGGGTTTGCCTATTTTTCAAAATAGCAACTCTATTTCAGGGAAAAAGCCAACAGCAAAGAAGAGTTTAAATAAAAGGCCAATGGTTGAAGAGTCTTACCAGAGAAAATAAAAATCAGGTGGGCTCAGTCAAAGAGACTTCCACTGATTTGCAAGGACAATTACAGCTTTTGATATGCAAATAGCTATAAAACTCTGGAGGTCTCAAATACCAGCTACCTAAAGCTATCGGTTGCCCCAGCTGGATCACCACAGAGCAATATTTGCCAATTATATGTCCCTTGTTCCCTGATCAATCTATTTTCCTACCCATTGTTATACTAGCAACTATTACAAAATATTCTCAGCTGGGACAAATAACCTTTCCTTTCAGCTCCCCAAAAAAGACCATCTAACAGTAGAGAAAAGTTCCTAGCAAGATTTAGCCAAGCTGACACAACGATTTGCAGAGAGTTTTTCTTCCCCACCTCCAAACCTACCTTTTATTTTCTATGCCTCATCATTGAAAACCTGATTTCCAATTTACAACATCTCCTAAATCCCAGCCACACGAGACTCCTCCTGTCAAATCGCCTGTACAGGTTTAACCCCAAAATTAGAAACTAGGGGAAAGAAGAACTTTTCTCTTCTTGTTGAAAAGCACACCATTTTTTTTTTTTACTAAATATATACATTGGATATTGCACTCTTCAGTGGTACATTTTATTTCATCAAACCTTTATCTTAAAAACATTAAACACTGAAGTATAAATGTAGGCTTCTCACCCAATATTAAAGTCTTCATAGAGCTATAAAATCACTTCATATAGAGGAGGGTTTAGGTGCTCTGATTTTTGCAGTAATTCAGTAAAGGTTCAAGATTTGCTTCAAATTAGCACTGAAAACCAAGGGAAATAAAATAATCCTGATGTATCAGTAAAATGATAAAGCAGAAGTCACAATGGGCATTATAATAGGAGGTGATGAACGTCTGAACTCATGTGGCATAAGCATTTTATTTTAAACTAATCCATAAACTGCTTTTGCAATTCTCTAAAAGCATATAAAAAAATGGACAATTCATTTCATGTGGTCCTGTCAATCCAATCAAAAATCATAGGTTGCAAATGATAACAAATATCTGTGATACTAAAAGTACTGCAACATATTAAACTAAAACAGGTTTTGCAAACTCTGTTACAGTCATTTCCATTGCTTATATTCCGCCTTCTCTGGGGAGGATTGTGACCAGCACTGCTTTGAGCTCTGTGTCTCCTCCTCTCCCCAGTGCAGAACTTCAAATGTGCAAAGGTATTTTTTCTTTTAAAGAATTGCTTTTGATGGAAACCTCTTAAATGAGAGATTAAAGAAGCGAACATGTTTCCTAACTAAGCTGAGATATGATATAAGAAGACCCAGCTAGAAGCAGCACAGCTGTAGGAAATCAATGTAACAAAATTCAATACGAAAATGTAAAACCTTAAAAAGGTGAAGGATTTGGCCGAATCTCTCAAACGGTTGGTTTGACCCGCTCAGTCTTAGCTTCTCATACTCAGGAGCACCGAGATGTCTGCCCAAGTGGTCTGGTCAGGATCACTTGTGTATGACAGAGGGCAGGGGACATTGTTGACAGCCTCACTTTGTCCTCTGGGTTGGTCTTGAGTGAAGACAGTAAACTAATTCTGGATGAACCTTTTCTATGCTTTAGAAATTGATGTTGGCCAGGATCTTTTGCCTCATTATTTTATGGTTCCAGTTCTGTTCTTCATCTTCCTGTCACCTTATCTTTGTATTATTTGCTCTCCATCTTCTGCAGCAATTAAAAGATGTCATTCTTTTAACCCCTGTTTTGCTGTTTCTTCTGGTGCTTTCACACATTTCTATTCCCCTGCATTTACAACCATCACTAGCCTCTGTGCACTGACCTCTGCATGGGTATGAAATAGCCAAGATAAAATCATTAAATCCCATTCTGTTATACTCTGTACTCTGTTTTAGTTACTTTTACCAAGACAGGGTATGTGGCGGCATACACCAATTCCAGCATACACAGCCACCCCCGCAGCAGAGGGATCCTGGAAGCGCCTGATTGCTGAACACAGATTTCTTTTGCCATTGCACATGGTAAACCCTGGAATTGCTGCAAGTTGGAAATTGTCCCAGGCAGGGCACACAAGGGAGTTTGGGAATCACACACTGGAATCAAACCCTCTACATTTAGTGACAAAATCTTGGGCACAGGCTTTGAAGATGGGAAGGAAAGAAGTGCATAGCTATTATCTGCTAATGTGAAGCTAACTACAGATAAAAGGGGCTTCCTGTGTCTAGAAAAGAAGCTGTTAGATTGGATTATATTGGACTGAAACATGAAAGATTAGACAAGAGATGGCCTGACAGTGCTGCTTTGCTGGTTACATGAATCCAAAGACCTTCCCCAAGAACCACGTGTTTGCAAATGGAAGGAATAATTTGGAGGTCAGTTGTTAAGGTTGGCTTTGGACATTTCTGGGTGCCCAGACCTGGAGTTCTTAAGCATGTGAACATTAGCAGGTATGCAGCATATGTTGTGTAAGGGTAACTCGTAGCATTACTTCTCTCAGAAAAGTAACCTCTAAAAATTATATCACTGGCCAAGCATTTTCATATATTCATGAGGAGCTATTTTTATCTTTCAGCACTCATGGGCAAATCCTGGAGAGTACTAAAGGACAGGTACCACCACTTTAGTTAGCTTGCACACTCGTATTTTGGCCCTCTGCATGTTGGGTAGGTTGGGCATTGAGCCAAGTGCAAGCAGGACCCCAGCAAAGCCTCTCCAGACTTGGGCAAGAGAGCTGGACGTGTGGGGCTCCCAACACACCCCATGCAGTTGCTCAGACAGTTTGCCATGGGGTGAAGCCCTGGGCCAAGAGGAAATGCTAAAGGCTAATCCAAAACTGTGGAGACTACACAGATGCAACTAGTAATTTTTTATCTTCAAATGAAAGTGTTGGTAGACATTAAGAGAATAATATGTATCACCTGCAGGTGTGCCATTAAGATGTTCTTCTCTTTTTTCATATGCTTTGCAAGACAGCTTCCTTACTCTTTGGCACAGCTCTCTCCCCAGACCTGGAAGTCTGAATTGAAATGACAATTTGCTCCTCTCCAAGTTAATTGGAACTAGAGCACATATATTTCACAAAAGAAAAATGATGAGCTGGCTTCCCCGCATCTGTTCTGTTTGTCTCCATTTTTACATTTGTTCTGTCTCGTCTGCTTTGCTAACCTGCCAGTCATCTCCTGGGGACACTTTCTTTACTAGACAGCTCGTAGGACTGTATGAATTCTTTTTGTCACCAGTATATGCTTTTAAGTCCTGAGGCTGAGACACACCATCTGGAAGCCGGACCTGTGGACAAGGTGGCTGCTCAGAAAGTGCCTTGTAGTTATGGGTCTCCTCATTACCCCTGTGGCAGCTCTTTTGGAGCTTGGAGGAGTTCACGGCTAATGAAGGAGCTTTACCCTCCTGCTGAATTCTCCTTCCTTGGCTCTGGAGGAGCTGGTGGCTGCATTGCCACTGGCAGACCTTAATCAACTCAATTTATTTAAGGGTTTTAAGTTGCTGCATATGAAAGTGTTGTTGATGGAGGTATCACATGGCTTTGCTTTGCTCACAGAAAGTGATTTAATCTTATTAGTCTTCATGTCAGATTTTGACACTGCCTTCTGCACTGGGCTCCTACAACTCCCAGAATGCAGCAGATTTACAAGAAAAAAATACTAGGCAGAAACATCTAATTTTTCTTTCAACAGCGCTGAAAATGGGCCACAACTGATGGTCTGAAGCAGAGGGATTTGAAGCACTTCATTTTCTTTTTTCAGAGCATTGTATGTAGAAACAGGGGATGCTCCTGTCATTGCACAAAGGGTTATGAGAACATTAAAAGGGTTAAGACCTTAACTGGGCCTGAGGACATTATAAGCTCTCATTTTCTGTACTATTCTATCCTACCAGATTTCTTTCTCCCTCTCATTGAAATACTAACTTACATAACTGCCTAATTCATAGACATTTGCAAGGCACTAAATGGAATGAAAAAGCTTGTGCTCACATACCTTAGAAAGACCAACACCACATAAACCCACATATAAATCAAATGAGCATCTCAAACACCTAAAGTGACATGTAGCCACATTCAATTCCTGCACTGGAAGCTGCTAAGCCTACAAAACGTAGTAAAAATGCAAAGCACAAAGCAAAAATGTGCAAGCCTTTTTAGAAAGCTGAGCATACTATTGGCAAGGGCTGGCTCGCATTGGTGCCTCTCAGTCCTTTGACTGATCTGTTTCTTAGGTGTAACAGCTGCCTACAGATTGTACCTACACAAGCGAATCCAATGTGACACGAAGCCAGAACACTGTGGTACGTTGCTTCTTGTACTAATAAATATTTAAGGATAAAGCCTAAGTGCTTCTTCAGCGTCAGATCCTTCTCTGTCGCAACGGGCTAAAAACAATTTGCAAATTGCTATCCATCACATGAAAATACATAAAAAGGATGCTTATGAGCTGATGATAATGGGTCATAATTTTTTAATTGTTTTTGTTTCTGTAAAATTCCACAAACATTTGATTTATTTTTAAAAATGATTTCTAATAGCCATCCTGGTCCCTCTACTTATATGGCAAGCATGAGGGAATGGGAAAAAAACCATAATGCCCACAAGCTGCACTTCAGGCTCCTCTCTTCAAGAAATTTTGTGTAGGAAGGGGAAGAGAAAAACATCAGCAATTCAGGGTTGGAGCATCCTTCTCCTCTCTTGCCCCCATTTAGTGTCTAGCAAAAGATTTTCCCAGCTCAGTTCCCAATGACGCTTCTAAGCAAAAACTTCTGGCTCCAAATGGCAATACCAAACCAAATTTCATAAGCTCAGCTTGCCCAGTCAGTTCTGTGACTCTAGGATGAGCAATTACAAATTTACCAGAAACCCTGAAAACCATATTTGTATAGTTCACATGACAAACAAGCATGGGCAGAATGCATTTACAAAACTAGAAAATGTTAATTGCTTCTGGGAGTGTTTAGAGATTACTCTACCTGAAAATATATGAAGTTTTTGATGAAAACTCATATATTGTGGCACACAGACAGCAAAGCAAACAGTTCATTCATTTCCTCTTTGGATTTTGAAATTAAGCACAAAGGGAAGAAAAATATAGCCAACCAAACAAACAAACAAACAAACAAACAAACAAACAAACAAACAAACAAACCCACACCAAAAACAAAAAGAAAAAAAACCCACAACAAAACAAAACAAAAAAGCCCAAATTCCCCCGCACCTGTGTTCAGGAGTCCATCTGAAAACTTCCCAACCACTTGTGCTGGTTTTCATGGCTGGATAGTGTTTTGATTGAGTAGAGTAGGTCATAAATTTGCTTCTAGAACTGCAAGTATTTATTCCTCTTGGGGAATTTCTTGCTGGAAAATTAAGAATTCAGGAGGAAAAAAAATAAAAAAGGATGGGGAAAGTAACTCAACCTTTTCTTCTAGGAACACTCTCCATCCTTAGTACTAGAATGAGATTTGGCTTCTGTAGACATTTTCCTCTGAGTTAGGGTAAAGCCTGCAGTGCAAAAGCCATTACATCACTTGCTGTGAATATTCTTCCCTTTCTATCAAGAAAGCCCCTCAGTCACAGAATAAAATCCTAAAGCCAGATTTTGTGTGGCAAAATTGTTCTTATTAAAAAAGAGAAGAATAAAGCAAAGCAATGACTTTCCGTTGGCTCTACTCATTTTTACTTAAGGTGCTAGAAAATTTCCACCGGTTCAGTGGGAACAGGTGTTAAGTTTGTCCTTACTACTTTAAGTACTCTGGAATGCCCAATTATTTTTCTCAACTGGAGAAAGAAAATTAACAAATATAAATAAATTATCTTACTTCTGGATGCTGGTGTGGAGTTAGCTTGGGGAAAGATTGAAAACTGATGCTATCAAGATTCTTTGGAAAAATAGAACCATTTAAAAAACATAGTTACAGTTTTTATGAGATAAGAATCCATTCTGTTTCATTATAAACTAGAAGGTGTTTTTCACTGAGGTCCCAGAAATACACTAGAAACAAGAAGATGGATCAGAGATTCAGAATTACTATTTGGGATCTGTGATCTTTACATAGGATAATTAATGTTGCAAACTGTAAGAAGACAAGGAAACATAGAAACTATATTCTACAGAAATGTATGTTCACTATATCTGAATCTAAATCTGACTTTCTAATATTTTTGTCAGCATTCCCATTAGGTTTACTTACCTAAGTTCACCCCAAGAATTACCCTTACCTTCTAAAATACTGTAAATACTATGTTCCTTCCACACTGTTGCACACTGGGATATTAGGGGCTTTCATACGTGGTGCAAGTCAGAGAAGAAATAATGCAGAGCTTTAGCCTCAAACAATGCAAAAGTGCCTACTTTCTTCCACAATGCATACGGGACTTCCAAAGTGGAATTTCGTAAGCAAATATGAGATTGGATTGAATTTGGGGAACGCATGAAGTGGATTGTTGATACTTAAAAGCTGTCATTTTGAAGGGTGATTTAAGAGCTTGGAATATCGTTGTCATCCTCGGTGTTAGGAAATGCATGCATCTAGCTGGGCTGCCTCAGATCCCTCCCAGCTGTTTCCAAAGAGCAGTTATTATCATCTGCAGGCACCACAGCAGATATTAGAGGGGAGCCCATGTAATCATGTATAGCATGTGCGGATCTTGGCGCCATAGCTGGATTTNCGGATCTTGGCTCCATAGCTCGATTTTTTAAAATAGCCTGTAATATATGCTGGCATCGCAAATTTTCTTCATCGTTACTCACGTTTCTCTATCTCAGCAAGTCAAAAGAAATGCAAAAGGGCTCCTAGTATGTCAGCAGTGAGCCCTTGATATGGTGTGTTTTGAATGTAGGTTAAGAAGACAAAAAAAGGCAAAATAATTGTTATGCTACACAACACGTACTCACAGTCAATAGTTGATGAAGAAGTAATTTATGTGGACATATTGACATTGCAAATTTTCAATGCCCTTAAAAACGACACCATTTCTTTTGAATTTTCTTCAGATATGAGTGACAGAGGTCTGATTCCCAAGAAAATGCAAAGGACCTTGAAATAAACTGGTGCCATAATGGTTTGCAGTGATACACTCCTCCCAAGTTTTCTGCACAATTATATGCTTATTACTTTGGAAGAGTTAGA
>VZTM01030691.1:1301-165800 GCA_013400555.1 Jacana jacana | reverse complement strand
GCTGCCTCAGATCCCTCCCAGCTGTTTCCAAAGAGCAGTTATTATCATCTGCAGGCACCACAGCAGATATTAGAGGGGAGCCCATGTAATCATGTATAGCATGTGCGGATCTTGGCGCCATAGCTGGATTTTTTAAAATAGCCTGTAATATATGCTGGCATCGCAAATTTTCTTCATCGTTACTCACGTTTCTCTATCTCAGCAAGTCAAAAGAAATGCAAAAGGGCTCCTAGTATGTCAGCAGTGAGCCCTTGATATGGTGTGTTTTGAATGTAGGTTAAGAAGACAAAAAAAGGCAAAATAATTGTTATGCTACACAACACGTACTCACAGTCAATAGTTGATGAAGAAGTCATTTATGTGGACATATTGACATTGCAAATTTTCAATGCCCTTAAAAACGACACCATTTCTTTTGAATTTTCTTCAGATATGAGTGACAGAGGTCTGATTCCCAAGAAAATGCAAAGGACCTTGAAATAAACTGGTGCCATAATGGTTTGCAGTGATACACTCCTCCCAAGTTTTCAGCACAATTATATGCTTATTACTTTGGAAGAGTTAGAAAACAAGCAAGCTGCAGCTTTTAATGAAGCTTTCATAGCAGTGAGAAGAACTATGAAAAAGCATTTAAAGCAGCTCATCTCCTCCTCTATTCAGGCTCTCTTTCATTTCCAGAGGCAGTTGCAATGAGAAATTGGATGCTATCCAGTTTGGATTTATAAGGAAGCAGAAAAGGAGATAATGGCGGAAGTATGTGCTTTTTTCCCCCATGTAAATTCAGATCATCTTCAACATTTGATCAGATTTTGAGGAACACGAGACAAAAAAGCAGGAGATATTTCCAATCATACATTCTAAAAATTCAAAAGCATTTTGCAGACTCTCCCTGTATCCAGAGCTCCTTCAGACTTGTATTATTTTTTTTAGAAGATGTAGAACATAACCATTTACTTAGCTCTGCTATCTGATTATAAAATCCTGACTCAGAACATCTAGAAGTTATGCTTACAATGCACAGACATACATCCCAGTCTTTTGTACTGTCATGCTGCCACCCTAACAAGCTAGAAATATGTATGTGAGCAGAGGCGACATTTCAGGATCAGAGGAACAGTCAGTTAATGATATATTACTGAGACTGATTTCTTTGTCAGTCCATAAAAACTAAATGTGACCCCAAAGGAGACATTTTTTATTATGGGGAAGCAATTTTCTTACCCTTTTATGACACTATTTTTATTACCAGCATTATTCACCATTCTCTAATTAGAGCTCAACATTGTTATGCTAGTTTTTACTCTTCGATTCAGATGCACACAGGCATTACAGATGCCATGCAACGGTGTATTAGTGCAATAAGGGTGAATAATGCTCCTTTTTGGTTTTTCTGTACAGAGGCCAGTAGGCCACAATATTTTCATATGAGTCTGCTTGAATCCTGTGACCTTACCTATGCGGTTGATAAGAAATGATGAGGCCGAACAATTTCTTCATTAGTTTTTCTGTTTAAAAGAAACTTTCCAATCAAAGCTTACTTCAGCTTTTATTTCTAAAAGTATACACACCTAGTAAGTGAAAAAAAAAAAAAAAAAAGAAATAAATGTCGATGGCTGCTAAATTGTTCAAACTCAAGTACTTGAATTCAGGAACTCACTTCACCACTTGGTGCTCTCCAGTACATAACCTGGCTTTGTGTGGCAACATGGAACTACCACTGGGGACTGAAGGATGAGGCCATTGCTTTGCAGGCGCCTAAAACTTTACCAAGGGAGTTTAACTTGGGAAAGGATATTGCTTTTTGCTTGGTCTGTTTGTTTTCATAAGAAATGCTATTCATAGCAGAGTATAAAACCTGAACTTGAAGAGAACACAATATGAAGCATTTCTGGGTTCCTGAAAAGTTTCTGGACAAATGTGAAGAAGTGTCATCACGCAGCAAGCTATTAATACCAGAGAGGGTACAAACTGTCCCAAATACTCCTTTTCCAGGCCTTGCAAGAGTCATAACTCTGGCATTTTGAGGGGTGTTGTGAATCAATTCCCTACTCAGGATTTCACTTTAAAGGCCCAGTAGAGCCCTAAATGTCAACTGTGTGGAAATGGTTCCTCTGTTTGTTTGCTGGCTTTGTTTTGGTTTTTTTTTTCCATCTGAAGTCTGTATATATTTCACTGCTCAGAAGTCAATGAAGGGGTTTTACGGCAGGTCTAGTAAAGTGCAGTTCTCCAATTACAACCTAGCTGTAAAATATACAGTAGGGTTTTTTCCTTTTTACTTCCAGGCAATGAGTTTTGGTCATGACAGTTAAATCCACCTAAGAGAAGGAGAAGGGAAGAGAGAAATGACTGTTCAGTGCGCCTCAGGAGAATTATGAAGTTATACAGCCTCGGAAGGATTTTAGGCGGTTTTATATTGCCCAGCTCAGCTCACATTTATATCATCTGTCTCGGTGCCTGAAATGAGCTAAGCTGTGTGCTTGATAGAGAAAAGTACCTCCACTGACTGATGTATCTAAGAAATCTGGTTTGGACATGGCTGGATGAAACAGAAAAGAGGGTTGTCAGCTGCACAGAAGACAAACTTTGCTATAATGTATTTCATGTAAGCAAGAACTAGATAGTACTCCAAAAAAAAAACAAAACCAGTTGTACAAGGAGGAAAGAAAAAAGGATCAGTAAAGAGCTAGGAAATTTTTGAAAGTTGAACACTTTCATGAGAACTTAGTTATGTCCAAATTACTGCTTGAACTTGGAGGAGGAAAAAGAACCTACAGCAATCTGGAAGGTTGCACTGCCAGTATAACTGATACTCTAGATATAAACATAAACATATCCTAATTTAGTGTAATTATCCAGTTGTGCCTGGTTTTTGACTATGTGAGACACTGGAAAAGTCTCCTAAGAACCTGCAGATATTCTGAAGCATTATGTTCTGTCAGTGAAGATTTATCTGCAGTTTCACCTGGTAAGATTTTTCATCTTGTTTTGAACAGCATAATTTACCATACTCAGCATGCTGTATTGCATTCATATATGTAGAGAAGAGCTGGATTGATTATCTTCAGGCTTCCTGCTACTAAACTCAACAAATTAGCTGCTCATGATTCCAGCAAATGACTGCTCTTGGATTTTGTTGTTGTTGTTTTGTTTTGTTTTTTGTTTTCCTGTTGTAGTGCTCCAGGAGAAATTGAACTGTAAATTTGGCTGGGAAGCTAAGAACTTGTTTAGAAACTCCCAAAAGAGGAAAGAGATATATCACTGCTGTTATAATTAGTAAGTAGTGCAGCAATTTATGAGATGGTTATGATATCTCAGAGAACACAGAGTAATTGAGCTCCATTTCTCTTGGTGTTTTTTTTTCTGTAGAGGTAGATCTGCTGATGTGTATTGCATTAAATGGTAATATCCAGCTGTAGGAGAGCTGCTGGAAGCTGGCCCACTGCCTTGCAGTCCCAGAAAGGTCCTTGACCACATCCTTATTGAATTTGTTCCCTAATGTGGGCAGGATGAGAAGTCCTTCAGCCAGCAAAGACACTTACCAAGAGCAACCCATGCTTGGCTAGCCTGACTTGTGTCCATGGTGAGATAAAAGCCTAAATGGAGCTTCCCCAACCTTCTCCTCTGAAAGCCAAGGAGGTTTCATTGGATGATCAGCCCCTTAGAGTGGCCCGGCTTTGCTTGGAGAAGGAGAGATTGTAAAACTGTCTTCAAATCAAATGACCTGTTGCGTTCCCAGCGTTAGAATTATGCAATTATGTACATGGACTGTATATGCAGACTATATTAAAACTATACAGAAGAACATGAATCTTTATATTTAGATATTGAACTGCCCCAAGCACCTTATATCTGCAGCACGGCAACAACCGCATATATTGATATTATTCCTACATCTATCCTGGATGTCAGTCTCTGAGGTAGTACCATAACATTGGAGGACCTGACATTACTGGCATGAATCCTTTGTCTCAAGTAGGGTATAGTGACAAAGGACCAACAGGGGAGTACATAGAGGAGATTGAAGAAAAGGAGGATTCATACACCAGTTATTCTCCATCTTATCTTGTTGTTGTAGTGCCTGGTCATGGATGAGGCACGCAATTAAAGTGCTTTACCAATACATGACAAAAATGGCCTCTGTCCAGACAAGCTTACATTAAATTTCCCAAAACAGAAAAACCACCCTTTTCAAAATTAATGCAGTTATCCATGTCTCCCTAAGCCTGGATGAATCTCACATGACTTTAGAGTGGCATAGAAATTGCAGAAATAACAATCTGAGGATGTAAAAATCACATCTTTAATGGGTGGGAGGCACCCTTTACCTCTTTCCACTCCAGGGGGACCCTCTCAGATGTTGAGAGGGCACAATTTGGTGTGGTATATCTGGGCAATGTGTCCACTCTAGGTGTTAATCCATCTTTGATCCATCATCAGAAATAGACTGGTTACCTTTTCTCCCGGGCCAGTTATATGATCTGTAGCTACTTCTGCAAGCAAGGATAAACTACGCTTAATGAGTAATACATGGTGCTTGAGTAAAGTGCATGTGATATTAAAATCCTGGGACTAAAGTGGCTTCCAGCAGAGGCCAAAGTGTGTGCAAGACTGGCCTAAAAGAAAACATGCATGGGACGAATGTAGCTGGTTTCCTAATGTGGAACGAGGCTTCTGGTGCCCATATAGGACAGATACATCCTCCTGCCCATGTGACACCCAGACTCATACTCATCCTCCTGAAGGTCTTTGAAGTCAGTGTTGTTAGAGTTGGTTACCAGGGGCAAAAAACTAAAACAAAACAAAATAAACTCAAAACATGTTTCTAAGGAGAAATATAGTTTATTTCCCACACTTTATGGTAAGAAAAGTAGGTTGTTAACTCCTCAGGGGAGGATTTGTGTCTTCCTATGCATTTTTACAGTGCTAAACTGGCATTCCCAATGGTAATTACGGCTATAACACAAATGATAAATAATAACAATTACCATAAAAAATAGATGAGAAACAGTGGATGTATTTTGCAATTTTTGCATTCAGAAAGATTTTTTTCTTCATTGCAAAGGTACTGTGTAGGGACCACTCTATAGTTATCATATTATTAGATTACCAAGGTGCTATTATAGTTAAATTATCACTGTGTGACATGATCCTTAAATTATTTGAAAGATGACAAGTTTTTTTTATTTAATTGTTCTTGATCTCATCTTATCTTGTTATTCTACTATAAAATTATAAAGAAACAGTGCGCATTTTCAAATCTTTTAGAGTGTTTTGCATTTTTATCTACAACTTATGATGTAGTCTTGAACATTTCACAAAAAATAGGAAAAGTTTCAAAATGTTGTTGATGGATTTATGTTTATGGAAATGAAAACATTTAAATCGTTTATGGAAAATGTTTAAACTGAATAAACTGTGGGAAAAATTGTGCCAACAGTTGCCTCAGCAACACGTTTGGAGTAGCTCTATCAACAGACTGCCAGATTAAAACAACTTTAAACACAAACAATTCGGGTTGTGCCTTGTTTCTGCTCACACTGCATTGGTTGAGAGTCAAGTAGCTTGGCTAAAAGGGAGAGCCCTTTTAAAGAAACAAAATAAGCAAGTGCTGGGATGCAATTGTTTGGCTTATTATTAAATTATTTCATAGTTCTTCCAAGATCAATTTTCTTTATATACTTAGGAAAATAATTTTAATTGGATAATGTCTATGAATACCTGGAAATTGCTTTTTCACTTCACAATGGCAGACTGCTTATCTATTTGCACAAATATGTCTGAGAGCCTGAGGTGTAATGAGTGAGTGTAGGACACATAACTTGCAGGTGGGGCTTGTTCACCCATGCAGTGAAGTTTCGTAGATCAAGCACTCCCAGGAATGTATTTCCATTTCATATAGGACAGGTTATGCATAGTCGGAGCTGATATTTTTAAAAACTGTTATGTGATAGAGTGTGTGACATCATTTTGTGATGTAAAGGATGAAGGATGTAGTATCCTTCACACAAATACTGTGAGCAAACCATCTTACCTGGCTTAGTACTTGAGGGATAATGAGCAGAGACTCAAAGGTCTGGAAAAATCATTTGTGCAGTCATCCTCATAGAATCATAGAATCATTCAGGTTGGAAAAAGATCCTTGGGAACATCAAGTCCAACCATCAGCTCTGTTCTACAAAGTTCTCGCCTACACCAGATCCCTCAACACCACATCTAATCGATTCTTAAACACATTCAGGGATGGCGACTCAACCACCTCCCTGGGCAGCCCATTCCAGGGTCTGACCACTCTTTCTGGGAAATATTCTTTCCTAATGTCCAGCCTAACCCTACCCTGCTGCAGCTTGAAGCTATTCCCTCTTGTTCTATCACTAATTACACATGAGCACCAACTTCTCTAAAATATCCTTTCAAGTAGTTGTAGAGAGCGATAAGGTTTCCCCTCAACCTCATCTTACTCAGACTAAATAATCCCAGGTCCTTAAACTGCTCCTCATAAGATTTTTGCTGCAGACCCTTCACCATCTCTGCGTCCCTCCTCTGCACTCGCTCCAGCAACTCCAGATCTCTCTTGTGTTGAGGTTCCCAGAACTGGACACAAGACTCAAGGTGTGGCCTCACCAGTGCTGAGTACAGGGGGACAATCACCTTCCTACTTCTGCTGGTCACACTGTTTCTCATACAAGTCAGGATGCCATTGGTCTTCTTGGCCACCTGGGCACACTGCTAGCTCACATTCAGCTGCTTGTCCACCAGAACCCCCAGGTCCTTTTCTGCTATGTCAACATAAATCAGGAGCAAATCCAGCCTCTAGAAATCAGGGCTAAAGCTGAAGTTAAGTCTGTCAAACCTCCATTTCTCAGCAGTTCCCTTGTTTCTACCCAGAGATGGTACTGGGTGGGAGCAGAGCACCTTGCAGGTGGTCCATGCATAGGCAGTACAGCCAGTGATGCCTCTGTTTCTGCCCAGCGCCCATTGTGTCTCAGATCCCAGCTCAGCTCTCCAACTGGTTATGGCACAGCTATCTGACAAAGCACTTTAATTTTATCTTCTCATTCTCTTTTCACCGTAACACACTTTCTGCCACTTATAAGAAACTAGTTATTTCTCCGGTGAGTTTTGGTGGTGGCACAGACTTTCTAATACAAATAAGAAATAATCGATGATTTTTCAGGTTTTTCACCCAATAAAAAAAGGGGGGAGGAAGGGGGGAAGTGTTAGTCCAAAGCTGGAAGAGGCTGTGCTCCTTTAAGGAGAAAAGACATCTTCCAGTTTGGAAAATGTTATGCTACTGTGGCCACACCACTCTCAACAGATTATCTCTGACTGCAGCAGCTGCAAGGCGGTGACAGCGGGACAGATACGGCCTTACTAACGTCCTTGAGCGCCCGTGAATGGGAGCACAATTTGAGGGAAAAGTTGCACTTGGCAGCAAAAATACTGTTTGAAATGGTGCAGGAAGAGTGAAAGCACGAGGGCAGGCACTCTCCTGGGCTTCGGCATGTCGCTCCGTGTGCTCACTTGCTATTTCTCTTGAAAAAAGTATAATTAGGTTCAGACACGCTATTTTTTTTTTCTCTCTGACCATTCTATTTTCCCCAGGCAAGGAGCAAGGCATTTCTCTGAATACAAATTTGGCCAAGTCTGATGAGTTTCCTACACAAGGAAAGAAGGAAAGGGAAGGCTTGTGAGCTCTGTGCGAAGACCCTGGGAGAGCGTGACACCATGTTCTGCCCAGTACATTTTGACCATTTCCCTCTCATTTCTGTTCAGGCTTATTAATTCTAAATCCCTCTTCTTCCTTTCTCTCTTAAAAGTTATTTGTACCATTTTATCCTCTCTGCTCATTTTTTCCCCCTTCCATAAAAAACAATAAAATATTAATGTGGCATAAAAAATCTGTCTGTGCTGGTAGTCTCTTGAAACCATTGATGAATCCATGAATAAAATATGAATCTTTATTTTGCTTGTGGTATATCAGATTTCACGTGTTTATTATATTTTCTGTGAAGTAAGCTTGTCCAACAGAGTTTTTGTTTGTTTGTTTGCCTGCTTTTATTTTAGGTACCCCTTGATTTATTAATCTTTGGAAAAGGTAACATCTGATGTAGTCTTACATGAAACATGAAACTTTCATGTGGATCAATTTTCTAGTCTCTCTCATCTGAAAAAGAAGAGGAAAAAAAAAAAGGGAAAAAAAAAGAAAAAAGAAACCTTGCTTATCCCACCAAAACCATATCTTTTTTATCCTTGTGCTGTTGAGCTGCATCTTCCATTTTTACCTTGGCCTAAGAAAAGTCTTCTGAATGCCATGAGTGATGTTCACTATAAAAATCCCCCAAATCCTGAAACCTGGGGTATGTTAACAGTAATGATTTTTTGTTTGTTTGTTTGTTCTTTGAAAATATGTCTTTCTTTAGTAATCTTAATCAACCATTTTGGTTGATTGCACACAAATTTGAAAGTTCAGGTGTGTGGGGTTTTTTTTGTGTGTGTGCGTTTTGTTGTTGTTGTTGTTTGTTTTGTTTTGTTTTGTTTTTAAGCTATAATTAAGCTTTAGTCTCTTTGTGCAAGACTGATGGCAATATAAATCTGAAGTAGTTTGATGATGTCAACACTGCGTACAGCTCTGCAGGTTCTCTGACAAAGGATCTGTGCTTTTTGGGTGGCATGTTCTTGAGATAATCTTATCAGAGTTGCATTTTTTTATAGCATCAGTTTTCTAACAATCCATTCAGCAGAGGCAAAAGACAGTTTTGAGTTAAATCTGTGAAACAGACAAAGAATGCATGATGAACAACTGTCACTTCAAGGGATGATAGCAAACGTAGCTGCTGGCATAAACTAAGAAATTGCTGACTGTTTAAGCTCTTTTGGTTGTCCCTATGGGGTACAGAGAATTTAGAATATAGATATTCCTACCCCAGAAATACAGGTGAAAATTCTAATCAGCCGAGCATTGAGAGTTCAGTTTGCAGAAAAAAAAGACTACTCTTTTAATGACAAGGATACCATGCATTTAGAACAACGAATATTGAAAAGAGAGATGCCCAGGAGTCCTTACAAAAATTAATAGAGAAACTACAACGTTAATATGCACCACTAATATATGAAGCCATTTAAAGTTCATTCTGAAAGATATCGTTCCAAGTCTGGTAACCACATATAATATTGTGACAGCTTTAGAGTTGTACTCTAGACATATTTCTTAAATATTTCTCAGGTAAACTCTGTCTCATGCTTAATGTGACAGTAAGTCCTAAAGCTCAGCAATAACTGTTCAAAGAGGAGACAAGCAAAAAGGCAGCTGCAATCCAAGCGGAGTTTTGGCTTAAGCTAGAAAGGTGAGGAAACGCTGACTGTTGGGTAACCTCCCCTAATAAATGTCTGCTGACCTCACAAGCCTAAGCAGAGCTCTAAGGGAAAATGCAGTGTTTGGTTTACGGTGCTTTCTGTAGTATGTTAATATTTTTTACTAATCATTAATGCCATAGTGGACAAATACCACTGTGTGGTGGCAATGCAGTATAGAGGGTTTCATTTCTCCTTTATTTTAAACAAAGTTCAGCTGCACAACACATCCAAAACAGCATTTTTCCTTCCTATATTCCAGTAATTCACCCCAGTTCCTTAAAGTGCAAATCAGGTGATTAAAAACTAGAAAAAAAAAAAAAAGGCTTTTTTTTTTTTATTCTACTTTTTAATATTTTTCTTGATTTTCCAAGAGTGTTTTTTATTTTAAGTGTACAGTTATTACAGTAAGTGTGACCCACATGACTGGGTTACCATCCTTCCCATCCACCTACCCCTTGATCTCTAGTGTTACAGGTTACAATGCAGCAAACCATTTAAGACATCTCTTAGAAATAAAGGGACTTTTGTCCCCAGATTAATAGCAGCATTTGCCTTTCCTGTAAAAGAAGCAGATATGTGCAATTACTGGGTAATTGTAAGGGCATTTCCAGACCCTTGAGAAAGGGTGCATAAGTTGAGGACAGAGCATCTCCCACCACCCCTCCCACTTGGTGACTCCCTTGCCCACCTCCTATAACTGGTTAAATTCATAAAACACTGACAGTAACGTGGGAAATGGCCAATCAGATGAAAAAGAGGAACTCTGAGGAGCGTATGTGGAACGATGAGTTGTTGCAATGGCCTGAAGTGTGGCGGCGAGTCATTTTCATCGCATGAATGTGACAAATGGCACACGCAGACACAAATCAAGCCCTACCCAGTGGACACATCACAAGCAAACAGGAAAGGGGTGGTTTGAAGAGAATACTTAAACCATTCTGCTCATGGTAGAAAAAAAAAAAAAAGGATAGGGCTTACATTTCCTAAAAAAATGAGGTGAATTTGCTGAGCAGTGAGAAAATACATTGCACCCCCTTTTCAAGGAGGAGTCATAGGTTTCCACTTTTTTTTTTCCTTCTATTTTTTCTTCTATTTTCTCCGTCTTTTTTTTTTTTTAATTTTTATTTTTAGCACAATGCTCCCTAGAGGGAACGATGGTCATTGTCTCTTGTGGAACTCAGACAAAAGAGAGTACTTTATCGATCGCTACTCCTTACTGCAAAGTTATAATTAAAAATAAGTATTAAAACTGGTTACAGTATAACCTGGCGCTCTGTAGCTGGCTGTGTACAATAAAAATCACATCATGTTCTCCTCGTCAGAAAAGCCATCACCGATCCAATTTCAAAGTTCTGCAGTGGTAATTGAAGGCTGCAGGAGGTTGTGCAGCAAAACTTAAGATTAGGACTTCGCTGAGAACCTGTCAGCGTGAGGCTGCATCTCAGCCCCTTCTTGCACGAATCCTGGGGAGGCAGCGCTGCAGAACAGGGCTAAATGTGACTACGAGCTGAAAAGCCTCTCACTTCTCCCTCTCAAGAATTAAGTATATTTAAATTATACGCCGGGCTGTTGCGTATCATCTTAGTTTTTATCAGCAGTTAGTTTTTTAAAAAAGGTATTGATCTTTCATAACTGCTAACTTCTGTACCCTGATGGTTTGCTTGGGGTTTTTTTGCTAGGAAGAATGATATCACCACCAGACAATCAGTCTATGAGGCTGGAAGATCCTTCTCTGGGTACATAAACAGTAGGAATATATATATGCTATAAATACATTTATAAATGTGGTCAGGATAGTATATGTTTAAACAGGAAAGGTCAGGATGAAGCCCTCAGGAATCTCATTTCAGAGAAACCGAAGCCTGCATTATGTACCTGTTTACACCTGCTCACTCACATTTCACAGTGGAAATTGCCTCTAATACATTTTATTTTATTTTTTTTTTCCTGGAAGTGGAACTGGGTAATTTTAAAAGTGTAAAAGTAGACTGTATTGAGATTCTCAGCCTCTAGGGCATCACTGTGCAAGGATGCTGTACCTCTGAAAAGCATTTCAGTCCTTGTGCAGTCTGTCCTCGACTCCAGCACTACCCCAAATCTTTGAATTAGTCAACTTTTGTGACTTTTTTTTTTTTTAAATTAGCAAGTACACTGTGATCTTATCTAGCTACTGATTTGTGGTAGCTGCTGATCTCGTATGCTTTGGTGGTAGATAGATGATACAAGTTGTAAATTATTAAGGCAAAGAAAAGGGTAGCCTGTGAGATTAGTAATCAATTTTCTAAAGAATTATATAGCAGAAAGGCCAGTTTTAAATTGTTTCATATTTCTTTTTAAATTAAACAAAGCCATCTAAGGTGACCTGCTGGCATCTGTCTGTGTTGACTTTCACATATTTTATTAGTCTTTTACCGTTGCTTCTATTGCTCATCAGTGATTCTGAATGTCCCCAAGAAGTTTCCCAAAGAAAATAAAGAAGGTTACTGTGGAAATTATTCCCCTCATTTTGGGACACATTGCATTTATTAGTGTAATGCTGAATAACTTTGCATTACTGCTTTTGAAAGAGCGAGTGGCAATTAAGGCTCTCCTGTGCTAGGTACTGCGCTTCTTAATGGGACATACACTTGATCTCATGAATAGAATGAAAGACAAAACTTGTGGAAGAAAAAATATCACCAGCCCCTCTCACAGACACAGAACTGAGGTGCAGGAAAACTTGTTCAAACTCATACAAAATAGGCTGTGCCATGGTTGGGTGTTGAACTTTGATGTTGGGCTCTTCATCTCAACCACAGGTACACACACATCCATCCTCAAACTTATATTCTGAGATAAATAAGGACAAATCTTTTGGGAGAATGAATTAAGGAGAGAAAACAATAATCTGCAATACTGTAAATTTCAAAGTTACTGTCAATAGGAATAACATTGCAAAAATTATATAACTTGCAAAAATATATATAACTTGCATTATTAAATATTTAATATGAAAGCTGCTCTGATTTTAGAGTGTAGAGAAAATTATCTGTCAGTTTCATTAAAATTTGCTGTGTCTCAGACAAGAAAGGAAAGTCTTGACGCTTAAATACAAGAATTGAAGTTTGATAATTTACAGCTCTTCACTTTTGTCTTCAAATAATTGTAATGTAATAGCTGAAGAAGGACATGTGATACTGCCTGCAATAACAACACTTGTAATGAAATTATTTGGTTTTGCTTTTAAGGCATCTGAAAAAATCTCGGCATAGCCCTCATGAAGCTTATTGGACTTCCTATCCGTTTCTACAGTCCAATATTTGAATACCCCCTTCATTATTTCCATCAGACACTGATACTTTTTCACATTACTTAAAAATCAAAGACGACTCCCTCAGCTGCTTTGAATGGGAAAGCTGCTTGGGCTCACAGTCCCTCGATTATACCCAGGAGAATTTCACTGCTACTTTAAACAATATAAACCATTTATGTCAGTAACAGCAAGATGCTGCGTTTGTTTAAGCTGCTTCCATAATGGTAAAATACCCCTTCAATTATTTTATTTTCTCTTTAGCTTCCAACATTCTTTCTTTCTGATAGTAATTTTTATAATAAGAGGAAAATCCTGGGTAGGACAAGTGGTTTAAATATTTAAATGTCGAGATTAAACCAGTTGCTCTAAGCTTACTTAATCTGGAAAAGCCAAGCAGTGAAATGATAAAGTGAATTAGCAAAGAGACAGCAAACAGGAGCAGGGCTTGGAAAATGCAGCAGTAGCGATGCCAAAGCAGCAAATCTTGGTCCCACACTCCTGTTACCAAAAAGTCTGCAGTGAATGGGAAGTTTGGTTCAGTGATCAATGACCCCAAAAGCCCAGGTGATTTATTCATAAGGGCTTTGCTTAGCTTTTAAGTCAGAGGGAATTTTCCCTTAGTAAGGGCTTCAGGATGAGACCCCAGATGACAAAAGGCAATAGATCAAGAAGGATGTAATAAGTTTGCGGAATGTGGAATGTCACTTATGCACGTTCAAAGTCATTTCCTAGTCCTTGTACTAGGCGATGTGCCAAGCAAAGCAGTACCTTCATTAAGAATGAATCACAAATTTTACAAAGTAAAGATAGTCTTTGCACACTAGAATTATGAAAAAAAAAAACCACAAACCCCACCACGTGAGTAAGACTTTAGGTAAATATTACAATATTTACAGAAAAGGATGTAAACCTTGACAGTGAGGTGATACAACTGACACCTGCTCTTTCTTTTCCTTTTAAACTCCAACTGCATCAGCAAATCTCCACTTTTATTGGACTCAAGTATCATTTACAAGCCCTTGAAGAAGAATAGGACTAAAGGTTTATCACAACAGGATCATAATGAAAGATGTACGCTTTCTCCTTCAAAGATCTTGTTAACTTGTTAAGGAGCACTTGGTGGATTTTTTTTGTTTTGTTTTTTTGCACGTGTCTACTGCAGTATATACAGGAGAGAGAAAATGAAACAACCACTTTGCAGCAAAGAATGTATTTTTTTCTTCTTTATTTTCAGTGTTGCTCTCAAGGACAATAGGTTATTAGTGGCCTTTCACTCTTCAGCACAGAAACTTTTCAGGCTTCAGAAATTTCACCCTGTTGAGTGAATGCAATCCATTGAATTTCTTTATTACTTTCATGTTGCTAAGGTCTGTTTCGATTTTTGCTAAAATAATTAACTGCTACTCAAAATTGGAGAATGAAACTGGAAGCATAGGAGTAACAACAAAGAGCTCCTCAAATAACCTAGGAATAGTATGAACTGATTTTTTGCTTAGCTACCAGTTGTGAAAAATCGGGGGAAATAATTTTGGATTGGCTTAAAAAAGAGTATTTTTAAACCTTTTGAACTAAACAGTAAAACTAAAGGTTTTCTTCTCAAATTAAAACCTCTACTTGTTCTGAGCTTCCAAAAAGTTTGAGATGGTTTAATATCAAATTTTAAAAAAGCTGAATGCATTTCATTTAGTAAAACTTTGAAATTATTATCTTGGGATTTCCTCCTCCAATTTTATCATCATCTTTTTCTGATTAAAAAACTTCGTGGAACTGGCATAGTATATATTAGCAAGATGAATTGACATGTCTCTCTATTTTTGGAAAAGCTACAGGCAGAAAATTTTCCTACGGACAAGTCTGATTGACAGACCAGGAAAGGAATAACAGTATGCGCAAAAGAAAGAAAAATAAGCAACACGTTTAATTACGTTGTCCCTGAAAAGCGTGTGTGTGTGTGGACTGTGAGCAGAAGAGAAACAATTTCTTCTTTAGCTGAAAGGGCTGGCAGAGGACTATGCGTATCCTCTGGTCTTTGTAGGGGTGTGCTGAGGAGAAGATAACCCAGTTCCCCCCAGATGAAGAGTTAGCACAGGAGGTAACTGCAGTCATTCCATAAAGGCAAAATAATTTTTTCACTTCAAAAATAGGAGAAGAGTATTGGACAAGGGCTGAAGATACAATTCCCATCACAGCCTGTCTCTTTTGAACATCTCTGGCTTAGTGCATGGCTGGCTTTGTGGGCCATCCCCACCTACCATCACCCACCAGTGTACACTGTAACAGACAGTGATGCAGCAACTGGCATCTGACCTGATCTCTCAAAGGGATTGCTTTTCAGAAAACTGTGGAAAGGACAAGTCCTTCCCTTAACCTAAGCTAAAAAGATACTTTCAGTGTTGTTTCTGTAACTACCTAGAGCTCAGTTAGTGAAACATGCAAACAGAAAAGCAGTGAATTCAAAATCCCCTGGATTTCACAACTCTATTTACATGCAATTTGTGAGGTAAAAGTCACACTATGTTTCCCAAGCAAATAAAAGATTAAACTAGTAATATAGAAATCCAATCCAGATGAGGCCATCAGCAACGATTCACTGTGTAAGTGCATCCAGTCAAATAATTTTTTTTTTTTAAATTCTTTCAAAGTTCTTTGTATAACCATATCTCTCATGGTCCCCTAAGAAACAGTGGAGATCAAGAGCAACACAATGTGCAATAAGGTGCCGTCTTACTCTGACAGCCGTTGCAAGAATTTGACCATTAGACCCTCACAGTCAGGTCATCGCATGGGTCACTCAGGAAAAGGCAAATCCATAACTTTTAATGATGTCTGAAGTCATGTCAGAGTAAAAAACCACCTCACTTCACAAAGCCATTTCCACAAAAAGCTCGTAAGTACCTTGTGAACCATTAGGTAAGTTTGGTGGTTGCATTTTTTCAATTGCATTGGCAAGTTCTTAATTGCTCTTATTGAAAATCTAATAATACTGGGTACACTCGTTGACTTACTTTTAAAAATTGTTGAGGATTTGAAAATTTTGCTGCATCTATTGTAAAGGTACCCTTGAGCTCACGTCCTGCAAGTCAACTTCAAGAAACTATCAGCACAGCTAGGGAAACACAGGTGTATTTTTTTTTCATCTTGCTGAAAAGTTTTCAACTGCAACCCAAAGGAATTCATTTAAGTGTCAAAATTAGTATTAAAAAAGAAAATAAAATGGAGAAACTGTCAAAGGGTAAATAAAAGGAAGAAAAGATGTGACACATCTATTCAGTCCACCAACACAAAGCGAGGGTCCTGAAAGCATTACTGATACATGATTATTTAATCATATTTGAAAGCCTTTACTTCATGGAAAATCTATATTTTCCGCAATCTACTCTAGCTTTTAGCCATCCTTACTGTTAGAAAATGGAAAGATTGTCTTAATAAGATCCCTTTGGGATTATTTTACGTAGCCAACACAAACCACTTTATTCAGAAAATTATCCTAAGACCATTTTATTCCTAATGCAATTTTTCTAGTCCTACCCTGCAAAGGGCATGGGCCGGACCCGGCTATATCCAACCTGCTGGGTGTGCAGTAGATAACAAAAAGCTCAGTCATTCAAATTTCTACCATGATCAAACATCAACGAAAATACCACCTAGAGTTAGACTGAGGAGTTAAGGCTCCTGCAGCACCAGAGTAAAAAAAGCTGAGGGAAAAGGTGCTTGGGCATGGAGGGTGGAGCAGGAGAAGGGTTGGTGATGCTGCTCGGGACTTGAAGGCTGGCTATCAGTCACCCGTCAGCTGCTGAGCAATCAAACAACTCCAAACATCCCTGGGTGTCTGCCCACTTTTCCCAGTTACAGCATGGCTGCAAATCAGATGTAGGAAGGGTCTTTAAGACCTCCTGCCAGTTACTCTGCCAGGTGTTGATAACTCCCAGGGATGATGATCCACTACCCAATGGGCTACAAGCTTACACTGTGTTTGATGGATGATGTTCTGTGCTCAGAAACACGCACGTAAAACTTCATTTGACTTTGGATTATCCCGGTATGTTTATAACTCAAAGGGCACAGCTTTTATTGAAAAGTTTCATTTATTGGGATAAATTAAATCCAGACATGTAGAAGGTATTTAAACTTTGGAACAGTGGAGACCATTTGTAAATAGAAGCAATCAAAGCAGACAGTGTTTAGACTATAGTGGAGACATCAAGGGACAGCTTGTAAGATAATGTATTAGAATGACACAACGATCTTGTCATCGGTGACCCAAGAGTGTTTATAGAAGTTCCCTGCTGAAACTTTTTGAACCGATATGCTCTTCAAAATAACCTTGGTATATAAAAAAAAAAAGAAGAAAGTGACTGTCATTAATTATGAATCCGTGCAAAGAGGATATCGCTTTGTGTAAAATCAAACCATTTGGAAACTCAACATAAAGAATGCTGCTGTATTGGCAAACGTGTTCTTTGCATTACCTTTTTCTCTGGGTGATTTAAGAGAGCAATAATGAGGTTATTGCATATGAAAAGAAAAGGCCAAGTCCTCAGCTGTATAAATCAGGGCTCCAATGTCAGCAGGTTACCAAAGTTTTACAACAGAACTGCTGTAAATGACTGTGTGCAGTCACCTGCTGTAAATGTGATATGAAAAGTATTAGTTTATACCTCAGTAGTAGGTACAGTATGACATAACATGCCATGTTATGACATAATGCAAGAGCTGAGCAGGAGCAGCTGTTTTCAACATAAAAGGAAAAAAAAATATTTCATAGTAATGCAGCTGCTCCTCTCATTATTACAGCGAAAGGTAATTTTTTAACTTAATCAGAGTGTCACAGTGCTAAACAGTTTCATTGCAACAGCCAGAGAGTAATTTGATAGAGAAAATATGATTTTTAAGAATGCTAAACTGGATGTTAGTGAATTTCAAAGCAGAACAAAAGTTATCGTGCTTTATAACAGATAAAAGGATGGCTTGCCCACGGCAGTGAACACTGTATTGTGTAAATGAGTACAAATGTTAAGAAACAATAAAAGATGAAGTATGTTCCTAAAGGAAATAGATTTTGTACTTTTATATTTCAATGTTATAGTCTGATTTTATTGAAATTAATGGTTTTGCTTGGATTTGAAAAGAAAATAGAAATTCAGATTTTCTTCCAAAGAAGAACTCAAAATTTCATTGCAAGTTAGCAATACCACTTTATCTTGGTAGTATTTGGTAGCAAAAATTAGCAAAGCTTTCTATTCAAGAGGATAGCTGGTTTTTTTGTTAATGTTATTTGTTCTTTTCCTTATTCACACAGGGACAGCATCAACCTGATGCATGGCTGGAACGGTTTCTCTCTGTGTAAGGTACTGTATAAGCAAATTGAGCATTTGGGGAATCTGAACCATTTATAGCTGAAACAACATGTTTCCCTGTGATTTTTCTGCCTTAGATATTATCTGTGTAACAAAAATAAACTACCTCACACTCTTGTGTACTGTTCCTGACAAAGGCCTTCATTTACTTCACACCCAAAATGTCTTTTTCTTTGCTCCTTTTCTGAGCACTTCTCTGTCCCACCTCACTGTTAACTCCTCAGAGCTTTGGGCCTATTTCATTTGCTCCTGTTTTGGGACCTTTCCTGACCGTTTCTAAGCCACTTGGGGGCTGCCGGCTCTCCCACCCCTGCTCCTTTCCAGAGCTTTCACTGCTCGGCTAACACAGCTTTCACGGCTTTGAGAAGGTCTGAGGCAAGGTTTATGAGTCCTGTCTGTAGCCATTTAAGGTGATCATATTTAACAGCCCTTTTTCCTTATGTGTATTTTACATCACGTAACAGGCTGTATTTACATTACAGACGCCGGCCGGCAGACGAGAGTGCAGATAGACTCGCTCCTTAAACCCTCCTGTAATTACTCCAGGTTTTCAGAGGTGTATGAGCAGAACTGGCTGTAGAAGCCATCAATCAACCACATTTTTTTCTGGCTCAAATGTTTATCACTAAACTCTTCTCAGAACTACTCTCATTGTCTGTCATCTGACAAGTAAAACCTAATTTTAGTTTCACTACCACTTCCTGCACCAAGGCATCAGCTTTCATCCTCCTAATTACTCTGGACTGACACGTACTTTGGATTTTATGCACTTCAGTCCTCATCCATGGAGTAACAACATAATAATGGCATTTACCTCCCAGCTACGATGCGAGATGTGACTAGCATTTTCCGTCATTGCTGCAGCTTCACACTCTGTTTCTAAATGGCTCACTCCACTTTGGGAATCAATAACACCATATATATATATATGCCTTTTAAATTTCTCACAAAGCAGCACTTTAATATGTCCCGTAGGGCCATCAGATGACTGAGGAAAACTTACATGCATTCTCAAGCTTGGCTTGGTTTGACCAGAAATTAGTAAATCCCTTTCCTTTTCTCTCTTCCAGAAAAAAAAAACAAACCACGAGCTCTTTCTTTGCCTGGGACATATTTGCATACCTCCTCTGACACCAGGCAAGGCGATGGGGAAGAGCCAGGTTCAGTTCAAACATGGCAAATCTTTTTGAACAAAAATCTTTTTGTGAAAATATTTATATCCTCCTTCCTTATAACAGGAAAATTCTCACGTGGATCCTTTTCTTTCTAGATAAAAATAAATGTAGTCTAGTACATCTGGTGGTATTACTTTAATTAGTACCATAATAATGATTATAAATGATTCAACATCTCATCAATATTCTTAGAAATGAGAAAAATGGAATATAATTTCATATATTGCACTGGAAGTTCACAGGTAAATCAGTTCATCAATAAATAAAAGAAAATTAAGCTATGGTGCTCTACGCAAGCTGCAGATTAGACAAAAATTTATGTTTTTGTGAAAAAGATCCAGTTGATCAGGAGAGTACTCTGTTGGAGAATTTTCCATCCAAATTAGACTTTTCTCAAAACACACTGCCATTAATGAGAAGCAGAGCTGAATATCACCATCTGTAGCTCGGCTTTCATTACCTGCTGACACTGGAGAGTCACAGGATCGTGGAATGCTCTTTTTTTTTCCTGTTCAGCTCTGACATGTGTTTCCTTCATGCAGGTGTTCCCAGGAATTATGGGAACTAACAAACTTTTGTTCACCAGCAACAGATACAAAAGGTCTTGTTCAGGATCCCTAGTGGTTTCTGAACTGTATCTAAATACTTGCCTTTTTAAAAAAAAATAAAATATCAATCATACCTGTGTGAGCTTTTACAACAGTTACAGTGTAAATGTCAAACTTGGGCTATTCCTGTGTGGTAATAGTTTTTCTAAATGCATTAGCGAGGTGCCATGAGGTATGTGCAACATGTGATGCATTCAGAAAAAAACATATATTATGGGAGCAACAGAACAGCTATTCAATGTTGTATTTGCTCGGGGTAAGCCTGTAGGAGACCAGGTACAAGCGTGCACTTTCTGCTGACATCTCGGTGGACACAGGTTCTTCAGATGTGACAGCATTGGAATAAGGATTATTGGAAAGCATTTTATTGATGTGACTTGTGGCACAGTTGACAAGAAACTATTATATTATGGGTTTCAGGCATAGAGAGCAGAAGCTTTTCCATCTAAAGGTTTAGCAATTTTGTGATCGTGTTTTACAAGTAAAAGAAACAAGTGTCATAAGTTCACTTCTCTACTTTTCTTTCTTTTTCCACAATAATGAACAGTTTTTATTAGCATCACTACTGAAGCCAGATTTAAGAACCTGACTCTGCCCTCATCTATGCAAGCCCACCACTCTTGGCATCTCAGAAGGGACACCAACGTCCAGTGGATGGTTCACTGGTGGTCTGGAGTTTGTTTATGTGTTGCTATCTGCACCCAGGCAACTCTCCACCATCAAGTGAGATCAGAAAGCTCATTGCAACTGCAACCTCTGAGTAAACTGCTATATTTTAATTTTCTTTGGTTTAGGCCACAGGACAGTTGACCTGAAATCAAAGCCTTGCAATGTGTTTTAATTCGTCCCTTTACTGCCACCTTTCTTTGTTGCATGAACTCTACAAAGTGGAGTTTTAGACATACTCTCACTTTTTTCTTTTTGGGGTGGGGCCTGGCTTCAGTTTAGATACTAGTTCTTTAGGGCTTTGCACTTCTCTGAAAGCGCATACCTAGCATAATACAGCTCTGATTTTCTAGCCACCCTTCTGCACTAAAATATAGTGTTATGACTACTATACAATGCAATGCTGAAATCAGCATAATGCTTCTCTGAGCCCACTCTGACTGTGGCAAAGCTCAGGGTTAATAAAAACAGATAAAATACAGTTCTAAGAAAGTTCTATTTAACATGGCAGCTATTAGTATCTGGCAGTAGATAAATATCAAATATTAATGTTTTTATTAACCGAGAATTCAGAAAGTAATCTAATTAGTAGCATAATAAAGAAAAATGTTTGCCAAAGAATTAATCACACTTTGCTATAGTTCACTCCATTAGTTTTGACATCTTCATTTTAAGGAACTGCCTCTGCATCCCATTCCGAGCACCAGTAAATGCAACTAATTGGGAGGAAACAGCTGTTGTTGTATCATTTACTATGACCAAGACAGAGATGGGTTGCAAAGCTTTTCATTACAAATATTTTCAAGACAGGTTTTGGTAATTCCAAAAGTCAGCAGGCTCTTTCAAGAGAGCACAAGGAAATATATTCTCCTCGGTACGAAGACAGGGAGGGATTTCTTCACTGTCTGCTGGCTCTGAGCCACCCCTTGAGCTTGCTCATGCCTTGGGGTCTTCACAGCAGCTGTTATGGGCTTGATGGGAGCTGGAAAATAATGGCTGTAAAAAACAGAAAGATATTTTCCATGTCACATATCTAGACCTTGGTTGCAAACAGAAAGAACATGCATGGTCGTGTCTCAGAGAACAACAAGGCAAACAACAGGAAAACAAAGTGATGCGTTTTTTCCAGCCCATCCTGCGTAAGCCGGCAGGGTTGTTTCCTAGAATAGACACTGAAGTCAAATTTCCAGAAGAGTTTTAAGACTCCCAAGTGATGAGATACCCTGGGGGACTTTTTTATGATACTTCTTTACCTGTTGTCCTAGTGTTCAACTTCCATATTTCTTTCTCTTGTTTTTCATGAAATTACCCCAGGTTATGAGATTAAGCATATTATGTTATTTAATTGCTCTCTTCCCTTACTCTGCAGCATAAAAAGTAGGAAAAAATACTAGCAAAAGAGAACTAACAGATGTTGTAGTTGAAATAAAGCAAAGATAATTATTTATAGTTTATGAAAAAGTTGCATTTGGTATTTGTAAGTTTAGTGCCACACCTCATGTAAATATAGACAATAATAGGATAAAGAGCCTTCATACTCTGTAGGCTTTTTTTGGCCTTTACAGATTTTTACATAAGAGGAAAATCAGTTGCAGATTTTAAATGAAGAGTGTGAGGTTAGCAATGCTTCCTCTTGCTGAGTGAGGAGTCACTCAGCATCACACAGTGAGGAGTCACTCAGCATCACACAGAAAATCATTGTCTGTTGCCTGTCCCTTGGCCCCAAATACCACTCTTCTCTTTGCTACGCTATGATCTAATTAATATATATGTGCATGTCAAACACAGCACATACCATGATATAAGATGTGGTTGTGTTTTTATTAAGTAGGACAGTAAAAGCTAAATGCCTCTAAAATGCCAAAAATGGGAGTAAGCAGTATTATATGGGTATGGGTTTAAACAAAACAAAAACATTTTTGTGAGATGACAGAGAAGACCCAAGGAATGATCTCCTTTGCCAGGCTATAAAATGAAGTGGAAAGCAGCAGACATAAAACACTAAGTAGGAAAGGTAATTTCACTTCTGCACCAGTGTGTAGAGCTATTAAGTTGTGTACATTTGCGACATCCCTACATGGCGTGAGTGCTGCCAAAGATAGAACATTATTTAAATTTCCTCTGGCCTCCCCATCCTTTAAGCATCACTGATAGGCAGTGTAACAGTAATCCTCACCTTCTGTCTCTTGCATTTTCTCTGAGTCTCTTTAGTAGCTCATAGTCGTGTGTTTCCAATAATGAAGGCTTTCTGCTGATAGAACTCTTACATATTTAAATGACATTTTCAAGCAAATGTAGTCTTCTCTTCTAAACTTCCAGTCAAGACAAGCAAAAGAGAGTCTGATTTAAAGGAAACAGGCTATCAACCAGATGGGTAAAAATATGTTCCCTATGTGCCTGCACTAAAAGGAGAAGCTATAAAGCAGGATGAATTGGTTTTTTAAAACATGTTAATGTTGTCTCTTTGCTGTCCTTTTTCTTTCATTTTTCTTTCATAATGCTCAAAAAATGCTTTTTTTTTTCTTTTTTTTGTGTAAAAGTCAGGCTGGAAACCAATCCTTCCCTCCATCCTGGGAACTGAGAGAGCAGCGGGTATTCTTGAGAAATTTTGCCTTCAGATTGCCAGAACTAAATCAACCCCAGGACCAGTAAAACCAGGGGTTTGGAAAAGTAATTCAGGCAGTCATAACTTTGTGTCTACATTCAAACATCTAAATAAAAGGTCTATTTAGTGTCATGCTGAGTAACCGATGTCCTCTTTTTGGATTTAGTCAGACTGTTCAATAAGATGCCTCAGTGTAGCTCAGGAGCATAAATTAAGGCAATCATTTTTCAAAAAGTTTCTTCAAAAGCTCTGATTGCTTAGTGGAACCAGAAATCTCTGCAATGTTCACTCTTTATTAGGGCTGCAGGAACAACATGTAAGAGCTTGTTATCAAGTCTAAGTTAATGACAGCATTTTGAAGGAGAACCCACAGCACAATTCAATGCTTCTGAATGGTTCACCTTAGGAAAGCAAGTGCTTCAGTGCTATTTGGTGTTTCAAACATATTCTATGTTGGGAATGTTGTGAAGAAGGAAACTGCCCCAGGGGCACCCGCGATGCTTCAGCCAGTTCTTCAGGGTTTTTCTCAAACCTGGGCTCAACACAGAAAGAACAGAGATTATTATGTGAGGCGCAAAGGTGGAATGATCAGTCTTCCCTAAATCGTGTTCATAGAAATATCTGGGCAATAAAGGATAACAAAGGAGTATTGAAGACTTTTTTCCCCAGAAAGTACACGCACTTTTAGTATGAGAGACTAATATCTTTTCCACATCAGAATAATGTGGACTGACATAATCAATCTACTAAAATCTAAACAAGCCCTGAATGATGGTGCAGAGCTTTCCTTACATCAAAGAATATAAGGAAAATATGTTGAAATCAGAGTAAACACCCCAAAATCAGCCTCCTTACAATGGTGTAAACCTAACATTAGTGACAATAGAATCAGGCCAAGTGAGAAAGAAAAGAGAGGTCAAAGTACAAACTGGCTCCAGGGAGCAGGGAGGGGAAAAGAAACTCCAAAACAACACTGAAAAATGTTTTTTCCTTTCTTATCCCTACTACTGAACAACCAGAGTTAAAAAAAAAAAAAGCCTCCCAAGGGACATTCAGAGGAAGAGATCATTGTGGAAACTTCACAACACTTTAAAATGCATTTTATTTTACCCACATTCATCTGAGAGACTGGAAAAATGAGATAAGAGGAGGAGAAAAAATGGTATGAGGACTAAAATATTAACATATACACAAAATGTCAGGAGCGCAAATAATTGAATATTTGATATTTTGACACTTTCAAGCTTTGTGATTCCCCCAAAACACTTCTAGGTGCATTCATTTTTAAGTGAATGAATTAAATTTACATTCATATCTTTCCTTTCACTCACATAAGATCTTAAAGCATTTTACCAACTTGAGAGAGAAATCACCAATAATAACAAGCCGGTATGAAAAGGAATATCCCCATTTTTCACTCTTTTTTCTGACATTCATTATTTTTTCACAACTCACTCTAGAAAGAGCAGTGCACAGACCAAAGGCCTAATTCACCCAATAGAAATTCAGGTGGGACAAGAGTTCCTCTGCTGGATCCCATCGTACCCAGAGGGATTAAGATCCTCTTTTCACTGTGGCATTGGGTGTACCGTTGCCACCTTCCCATCTCTGCTGAATGTGATAGTTTCTCATTAGAAACATCTGGAAAATACTCAGCTGGAGTTGTGGAAAAGTTATCACAACCTGAGGATTTTTTTTTTCTTTTCTTGACAAAGTATTTTAAAAAATGAATCAATAATTAATAGGGGTTACAGAGGAAGACTGTATCTGCCTGCCTGATGGCACAGGAAACTCTCTAGAGAACATATATTAATCTAATTTAAAATTTTAATTTTGTATGTGTGGTTCATTTCTACATGTTTTTTCATGTAGCAAACTATGAAGCAATGAGATTCACTTTAATTTTCCACTTCTCTTGGACGCAATGACAAGCTTAGGCTGATTCAGCAGAGTAGAAATAATTTTGACACTTGCAGTTACCAGATGAGGTTTAATATAGGGATTCAAGCTCTCATGGGAAATCTGCAAGTGCTTGCAGATTCCTAAGTTTATCCATAAATGTTTAAGAATTTGCAAGTATTAGAGGCCCATTTTCGAGTAAAAAAAAAAAAAAAAGAAAGAAAAAAGAAAACCCTTTTAAGCGTTTCAAGAATTTAACATAACATGTACAGCTAACAAAAATTCATCTCATTGATAGTAAAGCTGGTCCACAGTCAAATGTTTTGTTAGACATATTACTAGTTCTCCTGTTAAGAATAATGATTGCGCCTCTCCACGAAGCCCGCAGTATGTCTGTGTGCAGATATGTGTCTCCTTCTCCAAACATAAAAGCAGCCTGGTTTGAAGGCTAAGTGAGTAAATCCTTCCCCTACAACGATTCCCCAGGCAGATCTGTTCTGCTAAAGCCCTTGAGCAAATCCAGATTATGGTTTTGGAGAAAATCTGCCAAGCGGGGCCGTGTCTGGGGGAATGTGTAACATGTTGATGCCCTAACTTTCCCCCAAAATTTGAGGTGCCAGTAACCTGTGGATATGGGTGCTTGTGGCTCCCCTGAGACCGCCAGCATGCAGGGTGTCAGTAAATACACTGATAAACCATGCAGGGAAAAAAAAAAAAAAAAAGATAAATGCCATTGTACCACAGCCCTTTTGGATCTGAGTGTGGATTTGCCAGACCAATTTAATTTCATTTCACAGAATGGTTTGGGTTGGAAGGGACCTTGAAGGTCCTACAGTTCCACCCCCCCTGCCATGTGGAGCAACACCTCCCATTAGGTCAGATTGCTCAAAATCCCATCCAGCCTGGCTTTGAACACCTCCTGGGATGGGGCAGCCACAGCATCTCTGGGCAGCCTGGGCCAGGGTCTCACCACCCTTACAGTCAAGAATTTCCTCTTAATATCTAATCTAAATCTACACTACTTCAGTTTAAAGTAGTTTCCTCTCATCCTATTGCTCCACTCCCTGATCAAGAGTCCCTCCTCATCTCTCCTGTAGCCCCTTTAGATTCTGTAAGGGGCTCTAAAGTCTCCATAGAGCCTTCTCCAGGCTCAACAACCTAAACTCTCTCAGTCTGTCCTCATAAGAGAGGTGCTCCAGCCCTCTGATCATCTTTGTGGTCACTATCTGGATGTCTGGATTCCTTCAAGGGCTGTGAGTGTGTGAGTCTGTTGAAACCTCTCTTATCCCCCATTCCTCTATTTTTATCCCAGCTGGATACTCTTGTTTCGACAAGCCAGCTGTGGCTCAGCACCCTGGTAGTGGGTGTCAGTGTGCTGGAGCTGGGCAGGAAGGCAGCCTTAGGGACATCTCTGGCCACAGAGCAATTGTGGACTGCTTGGAGACCACTAACTCCATTGCAATAGCTGCTTAGGGCTTTCACAACCTGCTAGATTCAAATCACCTGTCTCTGCAGAGTCCCTGGGGATAAGTTCCCCTCCTGGACCAGCTCTCACCCCCTTTCTGCCCAAAGTGCCTTTACAAAGGTGTTCTGCCATACCAGATCTTCAGTCAGCTTTGGCCACATTGGTGTGTCATCATGTTCCTCCGTATACCACAAATTAGTCTGAAACACTTCTGAAAGCAGGCTGCTTTCAAAGCTAACCAGCGAGGGTGGTGTCCTCCAAGATCCCACACAGGGAAAACATTGGCATCGTGTGTTGTTGGCTTGCCTAAAGAGATACCTCAGTCCTTGTTTTACACTTCAGTTGCTGCAGAAGATGCTGACAGGTGCTAACATTTTTCAATCCTGGTATATTGTTTTTATTGTCATGTAGATTACAGAAAGCCTTGGCTGAACTGTACACCCCCACCCCCCCTACCCCCTCCCATTTCCTAAACTTCTTTTAAGCACTTAAAAACTGCTGCAATCAAGATTTACCCTACTCAATGTATCTGAATGGCCTCATCGTGCTCCAGAAGTTCTCCAGATGACAATCCAGTCTCCTCAAACACCTAAACTACCCATCTTAAGATGCTTGATGTGAATATACTTGATAATCTTCTATTTGGGGTGACAGTATGCAAACACACAGTAAAGAAGAGAATCTATAAACGTTTAAACTGGGGCAGGAGGGTGTGGGTAAAGAATGGCTTCTATCACCTGTGCTGCAGGTATAACATTTATGCATTATATAGGTAGGAGATAAATTTTAAAACTAAGCTACAAGTCTAAGGGGTGGAGAATTAAATCCCAGTCTCCTGGCCTCAATACGTTACCCACAAACTCATCTTTCCCAGCAAGTAAATATTTGTAAGCAGAGTTCTTCTGTTTAGCAACTTGATGTTTTGTATGCTAAAAGATTACACTTCCTATCTGTGAATTTCTGAGTCCCGGGCCCCAGAGTCACAGCATCTTATTATGAACAAGAAGTAGCAGGCAATACATTGGAAGATATTGCTACTTTTATCTTCTGCAAGATTTTCTCTAGGATCTGTCATCCATGCATCAGCTTATTCCCCAGTGGGAGCAGGTGGCTGTTTCTCACAAACGTGCAATAAATGGTATTACCAAAAGCTACGTAAATAAAAAATAAACACCATAAGAAATTTTGTGGCGTCTCTAAATACACTGAGACAGGGAGGGATTTGTGATGGAAGGGGCTGGGCCGGTTATATTTTAGCAGTGAATAAATGAAAGGATTAATGCCTGGGGTGTTGTGGTAAGGGATCAAAGTGTTTGTCTGCAGCGAGAGGAAATAGGCTCCTGGTTTGTTCTGTTTTCCCAAGCACAATGATAAAAATGTGAATTCAGTCTCTGGAGACATTTCCCACTCGTAACATACCTCCAGAAAATCTGCCTTGGATTACTTTGTCGTGACATATTTACATCCCCATTCCTGATCCGAAGCCTGGTATAGAACTATCAGGTCAAAGTTAAAGGTTTGTTTAACCTTTAGGATGCATCTAGAATTAAAAACCAAAGAAATAATTTAAGGCTCCCCAAAACTGTAATAATTCTCATCATGAGATGGCACATTTGGGAATAAAGTCTAAATGTTTTGTTTGTTTTTTTTTTTTTCCCTAAATTAGTTAATTCTTAATATAGAATTTAAAACAAAGGTGGCCTTGCCACACAGAAAACCTGTCTGCAATCCTTCCTAAGCAGTACAAAACAGGAAGGGTGGCTGACAAAGATTAAGGCAGCAACACTGTCTCAGTGTTTTATATATCAGCGAAATTTTGGTGTGTGTTTATACAGGGCTATGACTTAGACATTTCAAACACTAAGTGCAAATCATTTCTTTTCTACCACTGACTGTTCCTATTCATCATATGCATTACCCTTTCCACAACTGGGAAAAAAACTGTTTAAAAGAATTGCACAGCCATGCTCAATTACTACTTTTTAATGCTCTTGAAAACAAAGTGGGAAAGCTGTTTGCTGTGTTCACAGAGAGTACAACTAGACGTAATGAGCCTCAATTATAGGGACGGTGAGTCGGCTCAGGCATTACAGAATTTTTCTGAAGCACGAGTAAGCTGTAGTTCTTCAGCATTGTACAAAGCTGCTACATAGACAAGGATGGATGTTTAATTGATCAGGTCTTCAGGAAGACAGAGGGACTAGATGACTCTTGATTGCATGACATTTTCTTAAATTATGCCCTTAAAACCAATTTTTTTTTCTGTCTTCCAGCGTGATGTCAAATTGCCTCAAGCAAGCTAAAAGGGTTGTAGGTAGGAATGTCCCACTCTTCAGAAAGAACAGGGCACTAAAAAAGGTAAATTCAAGAAAAACTGGTTTTTTAGAACTTGGCTGGATAGAAAATAGTGAGTTGGACTTCTTAGCATTTTGCTACGGGACCCTATTGCACTCTGTAAATTGCTGAAAGATTGGACTGATAAAATCTACTAATGCTAAGATGTCCAACTAAAAGGAAATATAATAGATCAGAAAAAAAAAATAAATAAAAAAGATTCAATTGTAGCCATCCAATAAATAGTTGTCTGTAAGCAACAAGAGGTTTTACATAGACATGGTCCTATGTTATTTTAAAATGGTTTTTTATATGATTGTTATTTTTAAAAGAATGATTTTATTTTACAATTGCAGAATTATTGTCAATGAAGACTCTTTTCTTTCTTATTGAACGGCGTGTCACCCCTTTGCTGATCGTAGCTGATGCTCCTGAGATTTGTGGCATGAGGCATTTTTGGAAAGGGCTTCGAAAGAAAGCAGATTATGCAGAAGGTCCTTGCAATCAATAGGAGTCTTCATATTGATTTCAGGTAGTTTATGTATTATTTAAGGATATATTTGCAAACATGTCAGGAATCATTTGATGTGGCACAGACTAAAAGCAAGGTAAAGTAACTCCTCTCTTACAAGAAACTCTCTCCCCTTTAATTTTGGTCACCGTTTCTGCAGATATTGCTCCTTCAAGGGAGTAGCTGATACCACCTTCGACCCCTGGTGTATCCAAAGCAGACATAGATCTGCATGTCAGAGCTCCCACTGGAAATCAGAATACATCTCATAATTTGAAAGAGAAACCAGCAATATGAAATACTATTTTTTCTATATTTGTATCTGCCAAGGTACCATGTTGCCTAAAAGAATGCATTTTTCCACATCCAGTAACTACTCCCATTTTCATTGTTCATAAAGCAGCAAAAATGAATGAGAGAAAAAATGAATCAATTAATATCTGATGGGGAAATTGATCTGTGAAAAAAATATGTATTGAGCACAATGAGGTCTTTAATTTGATGCTGTTCTACTTACGAAGCAGGGAAAGAGTCAGCATGAGAGAAAATCCCAGAAAGATTAGAGCTTCAGTGAGTAAAGCATTCTAGTTCCCATCCACTAAAAAATAAGATAAAGTAGATGTATCAGTGATTTGCTTCATACAGGAACATACAGCTTTATGGTGTATTAAGAATGCTGAATACGGAAAATTAGTAGGTTCTTTCTGCTAAATTGTTTTAATTATTCTTGGCAAAGGCAGAATAATTCTACAAGAGCTTTTTATGACTTTTTTTAATTAAATGAAGAATTTAAATGAGTCACTTTAAGCAGCAGTAACTTAACCAGCAGTGCACTTTATTAAATAGGTACAGTGCAATTGGCACTCAAGTTAAAAACTGGTAGTCCAGCCTCTACAACTTCCATATTTCCTTCTGCACGCAGGAATTTTAAATGTGTAATACATTTGTGCACATAAATTCCACTTGCGGAATGCTTTACTTGAAGGTTTAAAACAAAAAAAAAAAAAAAAAAGTCCCTGATCCATCAATAAATTCTTGGAAACCTCCATACACATTGCAGATGAGATTTTTCAGTGTCCAGAATTTGCCTTGGTCTCCTTCCATTCCAAATGAATTACCTATTGATTTTGATGGGAGCAGAATTAGGGCAATGCAGTGGCTTCTAAAAATGTCACCATCTTAAAAATAAGGATGGACTGACAACAGAGCCTTGTGGTGAGAAGTGTTTTATGACAAAAAAAATAATAATTACATCTTAAACTAAGAAGCCCTAATTTTGAAGGACTCTTGACCTTAACCTTATTCAGGATCATTTCTTGTCCTTGAAGAGAGTGGGATTTTAGTCATCAAACAATTAATTGATCTTTTTTGTTTAGATGAACCCCTAACTTGCTATTGAAGGTAGAGCAATGTATACCCTTCTGTGGGTTTTGTGGTATTTTTTTCTCACAGAACAAATAGCTTTATTTTTCTTGTTAATTTTCACCAGGGTGATTCTTTCCACTGACATTATGAAAACATCCATACATTTTCAGTGAAGTTCCCTGTTTGCGCCCAGTCAGAAACCAAGGAAATATTAATTTATTTTTTTCAGAATGACAATATTTTTGCTTCTGGCCAAAATAAGACAAGACTGTTAATTATAAAATCCACTATTTTCAGTGTATAGCTGACAACTGCCAAGATTTGGATCACATATCAGCTGGGTTGGTCCATACAACCTCACAACTGCATCTTTCTAAAATTAAAATAGAAAAAAGCAATTCCTCCACCAAAGAACTTAAAAGCTAAATAAAAACTATTCCTATGATTTCTATCTTCCTTCAAATAGATTTGTACTAGTTAAAATACTGCTATTCAAAGCCTGTAAAAAGATCTTAGAACAGAACATTGCCTTGCAAGATGCTGCAGGCTACTGCAGGGTATAAAGCTTGCAAGAAAGAAAAGACTTTGAGACCCTAGGAAAAAAAAATAATCAAAATTTTGGGTTCTAGATGCTTAAGGTTAATACAGAAAGTAGAAATTAATTTAACATTGTGTGGCCCAGAAGTGTAAGACGGTGACAGATTTGGGATGCAGTTTTACTGTTTGAAACAATTTTGAAACAGTTGTAGAAACTTTTGTGGAATATTTTGACTTTGTTTTCCTGGTAATAAAAGTTTTAAAATTACTCAACAGCCAGCACTGGAGGAGTATGTACCTTTCCGTTTCACCAGTTTTATTTTCCTCTAATCATCAGGTTTAGTAGCATCCTTCCACTGCCTCCAAAATCTAAAAAACATAAAAATCACTGAGTTCTAAAAAAGAGCTCTTTGGCTTCTCCGGAGCTATACTGGCTGATGATTTGCTTTTGTCTTTCTTCTCTGACTAATCTATGACCCAGACCGCCATTGCAGTGAACAACCCACGTGTGCCACAGTGGGGTGTGTGAAAAGGAACCCCTCACTCTTCCCATGGTCCCATCCCCAGCTGCTGCAACAGGACTGGGGCTCAAGTGGGTCTCCAGAGTGGCAAAGAACTTTTCTCTTCTCTCCCAACATTCAAGAGACCAAAGGTTTTAGTGTATTGGGATGGTGGTTTGGGGCATTTTATGCTATTTTTTTTTGTTTGTTTTTAATGGAGAAACACACTATTAGCTGATTATGCATGGGAGACTTTGCAACAACAAGAATTATTCAAACAAGTCAGATATCTCAAAATCCATTCATCTCCAGCTAGGAAGCAAGAAGGATACATAAAACCCTGGGGATGCATAAAAACCTGTATGAAATATCTAGTTCGCCATTGGTTTTTTGCTCCTTTTTTAACCTTAGGGCATGCAGTATTAGCTAATGGATTTTAAACTAGATATAGCTCAGTGGAGAAGGCTTTTCAATTTTATCTGCAGCAGAAAAAGCGAGTTTTTACACAGCATTTATATTCCTTGCTGAATTGGAGTCCATTTGCCTTTGATCATCATAAAGAAATATATATCAGCTGTAGCATTCCTTTTGATTGTTTACCCTTTTACACAGAACCGTTAGGAAGAAGAGACTTGTGTTTGGTCTTGATTAATTTGCTGTTATATCTTTTAAAGGCATGTGGTGGTTGTAGATGGTTGTAGCAGAGATAAGAGGTTTTTTATGCCAAAATAGTGGACAAGTCATATCATTTCCTCTTATTAGTCCCATTTCAGGAGAGATGCAGACAAGACATTAAGCTACCAGGCTTTAAACAAATGAGGTGGGAAGTTGTGGATATGACGGGGTTTTATGGAGCAGCTATTATTTCACATTTCTACTGAAAAAAGAAAAAATCCACTGTAATTTCTCAGCAGTGCTCATAGTACTATCAGACCAGGAATTACTTGAAGTTAAACCACTGCACATTAATTGGAATTTGCTTGCACTAAGTTAGATGTTTCTGGAATCTTTTTGACATATGAAAAAATATTCTTAAAAAAATTCAGCTTCAGAGAAAATGTACAGAAAGAGTTGCCTCCTTCCCACTAATTTACAAAATCTGGTAAACCCTGGGTTTAAGGGAAAATCTTCCAAAATGAGAAATGGCATCTTGACTATAAAGACGAGAAAGACTTGGTCTCTTTTATGTATTATGAAACCAGGTGGAGGAATGCAGATGGAGAGAAGGCATGGGAATGAGTGAGGGGATGCTGATCACAGGGAGCAGACAGCCATCTGTCTCCCAAGCCCCGAGGGTTGAAAGTGGGGGACTTGAGGCCACCTAATACAGGAAATGTGATCTCCAAACAGCCAACCCTCCTTGTCTCAAATGAGAAAGAAAATCTGGGATTCTGCATTTCTTAAACAGGCCAAATACAACCTCAAGGACCTGGACCTAGAGTTTGTGTTTCTGTCCTGGACTGTTCCACATGGAGCTCCCGCTTTTGGTGCAATCAGACGGGAAAGCCCCTTTTATTTTAACTGAACTTTATACATGACTAAATACTAGGGGGGATTTGGTTGGGTGTTTTTGTTATTCGGTGGTGAGCAGGGTGGCCATGGAGTTGGGTAGAAGTAAAGAGTAGGTGACATGGTTAGAGACGAGGTCTAGTGCTACATTTCATTGCTAATACCAGCCTCAGGCATCTGGCAGGAGACCAGCCATAAAACAACATTTGCTTTCATTATTATTTTGTTGTGTTCACTGTTTTACACCTTGCAGGTACACATGAATCACCAAACTTGTGCTTCTCAGGATCAACCTTCAGTGTAAAATATAAAATGCCCCATAACAAGGCTCACCGTAGTGTTCTGCTCCCAAGCCAATGTTTTGACTCTAACTCCTGCTGCAAAAACTAATTTGCATAGCTTTCTCTTAATTGCAAGCATTAGAATCATTCCAGATTACCTCCTCTGCTATCTTTTTTAACATGAAAAATGTCACCAGGTGGTAAATGTATTTCAGATGTGCTGACCACCCTCCCCAAAATCCTTGGCAATAGCTGGGAATTTTATTTCTCTTTGCCACTGCTAACAGATGTACAGTAGAGAAGAAAATAAGTTACCAGATGATGGATGGATGGGCATGTACAAACTGTTTGAATATGATTAGCCCTCTGCAGTTTTACATAGATCTCCTTCATTTTAGGCCACGTATCTGTATTGTTGATATAAAGAGTATTTTAGGGTGGGAAATTTATTTTGTGGGTGTTGCCTTAAAATCTAGAAAACCCTCCTATGTCTTCAGTGGGTCTGAAGACCAGCAGGTGAAAACCATTGGCTGGGGTGAGATAGATTGTTGTTGTGATACTCTGTGAAACTCTAACCCTCTGCTTAACCAGCCACAAGATAGAGTATCAGCAGAAATAATCAATTCCCGTTACTGGGTTATTTTCAGTGAGATTAAATGATTTATTTTTTTTTTTTACCATAGTATGAAAAAATTACGGTTTTGCAAGCTTGGCATTCAAAAAAAGATCAGAAAACAGAGAGATGTTAAACATACACAGCCAAGCCACATATAAGGAATAGAAATGTTTTTATACTTGGCCTCATTGTTTGCAGTAAAGACATTATTAATGCATTCAATTTTATTATAATATAAATGTTAACAAATGTACTGGTATTGCAGACTGTCAGAAGTTACTCCTGCAGTGGTTAAATATTTGAGGTTGCATTACTGGTAGCAACAAAAATATTCAAAGTGCAGGGAAGTTACACGTATTCACAAGTATTTTATGAAGTTAATCTAGAACATTTAAGTCAAGTGACTGTTTTGGATGTGAAGGATAATGGGTAATTAATAAAGGTGAAATGGAATTCAACTTTCCAGTAGGCATGTCCTAAAACAAAACAGAGGTCTTCAGCTGCTTCTCAAACCATTAAAATGCACTTTGTAGTAGAAAATATCAGTCACCTTTTGAATAAAAGGTAAAGATCCCAGATATAATTTTAAGTGGGGTTTTTTTTGTGGCTGCTTTTTTTAACCATCAATATCTGCCAAGAGCACGGGACAGGCAGGCAGGATTTTGACAGTCAATGGAAATACAAAGAAGGTTTTTAAAACAGGTAACGTTCAGCCTGGCAGGTATGCCTTGAAAGTCAATGCCAGATGTTCTCATTGACTTCGTCAGAGGAGAGTCGGCCTGGTTATAGACTCTTCTGGAAAACTCCTCCTTGCTGTTTATCAGAACCTTGTTTGAACTATCAAACACTTGAGTGGGCAAAACCAGTTCAGAAATCTCTTGAGAAATAGGATTTACTGTTGACGGAAACAATTGTTGTACTCCTTGTTTTAGGTTATGACAGGAAACCCTCGAAACCATCCTTTTTTTTTGCTTTCTTTTCAGGATTTCTACACAGCTGCTTCTGGTCTTCAGGCCCTGAAGGCATTTGTAAGCCCTTACCCATGGATACATCTGCAGCCACAGCAGCTGGACTAGCACCGCGATGGCCATCTTTCACTTCATAGCAAGCCTTCTAAAAGACCTGAAAGACTGTGGAGATGTTTGGACATCAATATAAGGAAAGCAATACTGTACATATGACATCTATTCAAAGTAGTGTTTCTATGGTCCCTTAGGATGTGTACTGCTGTCACATTTGGAAGATAAAGGTGTTCTGGGAGTTAAAAACAGTGCACGTGTCCCTGGGGACACAGTTCCTCACCTCAAATATTTGGAAATTAAGCAGAGACGACTAAGGAACCTGTTATTATCTCCTTTCTTCTCTCTTTTGGTAAATCAGGGGATGGATTTGAGACATTAATTTAAATTTTTTGAGAGTCCAGACCAATGACCGCCCAACCCACTGCTCATGCATTATCTGTGAACATGCCAAATTGCTTAATAAAACTAATCACAGAAGCTGGGAAATTTTACAGGGATTTTAAGACAGTATTTCTGAACACAAGGCTATTGCTTGCCAGCTGCTGTGTGCTTTGTGGGTCAGACGTCTGTCTCCACCAGCAGCAAGAACAAAATACTGCGGGGTCAGGTGGTAACTGTGGCTCTTGCTACTTTGCAATTTCTTGGTGACAGTGATAGATTCTAAAACAAATTGGTGCTTAGATTCCAGGGGAAAATTCCACAGCAGATTACAGCCCTGTCAAGAGGGGTCAGAGCCAGAGCCTAATCTCTCTGATGGTGTGTTGCTACTGTCTACCTGTCCCTGTCAGACAGCACCAGGCAATGCTACCCTCCTGCCCTGCCCAAGTGGCAGGGACTATTGTAATGCTGAAATATTGTCCCATCCCTCTCCTATAAACATCTTGGCACACTTCTAGTACTTTTCCTGTACCTGTGGAAGATAAGAGAAAAAAGGTAAAGAGGAATCCTATCACACATGAAGCTACTTGTTCTGTCTCCACCAGGTATTTGTTATACCACAGGTCAAGACCAATAAAAAGGGAAATAGATATCTTATCTAGGCAAGACCCATATTGTCAGAGAGGTCTTCCTGTTGAAAAACAAATCCACTGAGGACATCCAGTCTTGTGGTAGACTCACTGGCTAGACTGGAATCTAAATACCTTTAAATGGCAAAGAGCTCGTATAGATGTTAATGGCTTTTTTTTGTGATATAGTGATATAAGAATAGCATAAAATATTGGAAAGCTCTCCTTTAAAACACATGCATTTGGGGCACTGATCCAAGATCTGCTTACTCGCTGTCAGATGTGTTCTTTTAAATAGTGCCCGTCCATACATAACTTTCTGATGTAAACGTGAGTAACGAATTTGTCATCACCAAAAATCTTTCAAACCTCAGTCCAAAAAGCATCAGAGATTAAAGAAGGCACCTAGAAATTAGCAGACTAAGCAAAGGTATTGACTACACCGAGGACAGAGATAGCTGTTTCTCTCTGCTAAAAAAATAAATCTGCCATCAAACTCAGAATGTATTATTGCCATGTTATAATATCAAAATTAAACTGTATTTACTTTTATTTCTATAGAGCAGACAGCATTGATGGTTGCTATACTTGAGTGTAGTTTCCAACCACATTGCAGCAAACAGAGAAACGAGAAGAAAACCTTAATTAAATGCTGGAGAAACTAAGATGATCCTGAGACTGGGACTTTGCAGACACAGTCCCTCCCGGCAGTCAACATGGAAAGCATCTGCTTCCAGGTGACCTGTAGTTGATTCACAACGTTGCCAAAACCCCAGAGAACCAGAAAGCAACTGCTGAGAAAAAAATTGGTCTCAGGGGTGGAAAGAAAACATCTTTTCTTGCAGGGTTTTGAATTTATCATTAAATAAGACAATCACAAATTTTGTAATTTTTAACCTGTTTGTAATGACTCCCATCTACTTTGCTGTGAAACTGCAGTAAGCATGCAACAGAAATGACACTCTGGTTGCAAGGGGAGTTAGCACCGTTGAGCATCCTGCTACCGATCCGTTGTTGTAGACTAAATCAGTATCCTTGGGTTTCAACTGCCAATCTATTTAATCAGATCTACTGTCACTTGCTGTCATTTCTACAAGTACTATAGGTCTAAATTAGAGGCTGGATCTCTTCACCTTGTCATTAAGGAACCGTGGAAGAGCAATGGCCATGGCAGACTGTGATTATTGTGACAAGGGGATCATATTAAAGCTCTATACTCTCCTGGAGGAAATCGTACTTGATCATTATAATTGAGAAGTACATTTCTTTAGACTGATGACTTCTATCTTTGTAGCATTACTTTTCAGCCTAGAATATTACTTGTTTCCATCCTTCACTGATGCTAAGCTCTACACTAGCAGGTGTAGAGTTTTATCCTTTGCCATCCCTATAATCTACTGTTATTTCTGCAAGATAGTCCTTTGAATAAGGTATTTCAATTGCAGTGATTTGATTCCTTTACCAATGTTTACATAAATAAAACAAGCTGTAACAATCCAATTTGGAACTCATGTGATTGCATTCATTTCCTTTGATCCCCAAACACACAAAATGTGATTCCTTTCCTCAGCACAGATACTGTCAAACAGAAGCATCTCTCAGCTGTATTCAGTCCAAGCCTATCACTTTTAACAACCTGCACTTGAAAAAAAAAAATAAAATTAATAACCGTATTCCTAGCAAAAGCATGAGTGGAACCATTTTGTGTGGCTTAAATTATTGATTGCCCTTAAGCATCTCATTTCAAACATTTTCAAAGAGAAAGAAAACATGAATGTATTTTACAAATAAAAATCAGTTTAATGAAAAATTCCATAAGACAAATTGATTATGATTCCTGCTTGGTTTTGATTAACAGTGTTTTAAAATTATTTTGGAGACTATTTTTCTAGTTGCACTCCTGAACTGGTTATTTACTGAACTTTGTAATGTACATATGGATGAAAACTAAAAAGAGAAAGTTGATTACAGAATGACAGAGATTTTTCTAAAAACGGGGATTTACTGAAATGGATCCTTACTTGCTAAGACTGCAGAATGTATTTATATAAGTGATTCACCATACGGATGTGGGAAAATGTTCAAATATTTGTGTATCAAGTTTCAGACTTTCATAAATGTTTGCTACAGAAAGTAACACTGACTATAAAATATCTTTTTGCTATAGAAAGTAACACTGACTATAAAATATCTTCTGGCTTCAAATCATGCATTTAATTCAGGAAACTCAAAATGACAGAATAACCAAACATATAAGTAAGACGTTATTCCTGGGTCGCAAGTCCCCGTCGTGACACTGAAAACATGATATGACCCTTACTGCCATGTCCCCATTTAAACAGCAATTGCTAAGTCCATCTATGTCATTCTTTGTGTGTTTCACATCTTGAAATTGTATAATATCCTACTAGGATTTGGCCCAAAAGATGGTATGAGCAACAGCAGCTTATGAGCGCTAGCATCTGCCACAAGCAGTCCCTATAGGTTTGCTGGCAATTCCCCATCCCAGTCCATGACCAAAAATGTATTTACACTGATGAACAAGTCTTAGCCATGGCAGAACCATACATATTTTAGTAAAATTATTTATTGTTAGATTTACTCTTTTGTTCTGTTTTTGTTTCCTTTCACCCTGTAATCTAATAGATTGTTTTTCTCAACATAACGAAGCCGAATGAAAAGGAAGAAAATTCATTAGCAGCTACTATTTTTTTTTGGTTTGGAAAACAAGAACTCGAGGAGAAAAAGCAGTATGACATACCATTGCTGCAAATGCTGCCTGCTAATTTAAATAATTGAAAAATGTAAGACAACTTCTTTATCTGACATAGTTCATAAAAATTGCTGCTACTGCAGTGTTAACTTAAAAAGCGAGTAAATGCAGGCATACCTTTCTTGCTCATAGAGGTCAGGAAATGGTGCTACCAGCTGAAAATACTGTCATTATTCATAGTTCTGCAGTTCAGCTGGTGCAAAATATGATGCACTGTCAACAGGCCCCGCAAAATCATAAAAATCCGTTTGAATCCTGTAATCACAGGTACCTCGGGGACAGCATCTTTGTCCTAAAGAAGAACTGAAGATACTTTGGCAAGCACATCCACTTTATATCTTCATCCAAGGAAATAACCACAAATCAATTCGATTAGGGCAGTGTCTGGGTGATACAGGAGTTAAGGTTGTGCATGTCAGCATTTCTATTAGGTTGATAAGTAACCTGCTGTGAAAAATCCAAACAGTAGCATAGACGGACTCTGCAAATAAGTTGTCTTATTATTTTCTCTAAATTATAGATCATTGGTCATTTTGAGCTCATGTCAGCTTCATTTTGCCGCCGTGCACCTGCCAGCTTCAAGAACATCCTTGTCCAGATAATAGTACCCAAAATACCATGTATGAATTTAATTTATCTGGTAAGGTTGTGAAAATAAATGCCCAGTTAGTCCCTGTTGGTGGTAATGGAGGAGTTAATGCTCCCAGCAATTTTGCAGAATGTAGGCTTTAAATATTTATTAGTAAAAAACGATCCAGCAAGTTTAGTCATCTCGGGTTACTTTAATGAAAAGATGTTTAAATATATAAACACTTAATGTAAATATTCAACTAAAAATGATTCACAGATGCATTTGTAAAGCCTCTGTGACAGATTTTAATATAAAGTTTAAACAAAATTGCCAGAATAAAACTTGTTGATGTTGAAGTCTTGGCTTTGCTATTCTTTTAAGAATATATGATAAGTTCAGTAACAGAGATCCATCCATAGAGAAGTCTTGCAAAATCCAAAAGACCTTAAATAGGCCAAATTAACCTGGAAAGACCAAATTAACCTGCCAAAAAAGACAAAGCCACATATACTGCCAGTGGAAACCCAGAAGTCTTAATAATTCACAATGACATTGTTTCATTGCAAAACTACCTGAAATGCCATTAGTCATGCAGGCAAACTGTCCCAAGGTAGATTTCTCAAAAAAACATTTTTCCAGCTGCTCACCTGGAAATCAGGGTTCATTTTCTTTGTCACATCCGAGTTGCAGAGGGGTTCAGCTTGAAGGCATCTATGAAGACCATGTAGCCCAAACCCTTCTCGAGCAGGGACAGCCAGAGATGCCTGGGCTTTAAATAAGCCCAAGGATGCAGGCTTCACAATGTCTTTGGAAAACCTGATCCTGTGCTTGACCACCCTCTACTATGAAAAAGAATCTTCCATTTCACCTTGTGCCTGTTGCCTCATCTACGGGGCATCACTGAGAAGAACCTCTGTCTGAACAATCCAGGCTCACTTGGCCTTTTCCTCCAATCCCTTGATTATCTTCATGGCCTTTCACTGGACTTGCTCCAGCTTGTAGTTGTCTTGCTTGTAATGGGGAGCTCAGCACTGGACCCAATACTCTGGCTGGTCTCCCTAGTGCTGAGAGGGAAAGGATCACCTCCCTCCACCTGCTGGCAACACTCTGTCTGATACAGCTCAGGACATCATTGTTCACCTATGCTGTAAAGGCATATTGTTACCTTATGGTCAACAGGGTCTGTCAGGATCCCCATTGCATTCTCTGCTAAGCAGCTTCCAGCTGGTTAATCTCAATGTGTACTGGTGCACATGGTTGTTTCTCTCCAGGCTCAGGACTTCCCCTTGATTAGCCCCATGAGGTTCCTGTTAGCCCATTTCTCCAGCATGTCCAGGTCCATAGGGATGGCAGCACAACCCTCTAGTGCGTCAGCTGCTCCTCCCAGTCCTGTGTCCTCTGCAAAGTAGCAGAGGGTGCACTCTGTCCCATCCAAGGTCATCAATGAAACGGTCAAACAGTATCAGCCTCAAGGGAGGTAAATGCTATACCCTCAACAGTAATGAATTAAATTTCTTCGTGAGATACATGTTCACTGAATGAAAATGATGCATATTTTTTCTTCCCCATTTCCCCCCTCACTAGCAGTACAGATTAGAACAGAAGTGCACCTCGGGGAACAAAATTATTATATTCAAATAATGTTTTCTGTATCCTGAAAACAAGTTCTAAGTATCTTTCACGATACATTCAGTCCCTTTTAAAACTTTACAGCTGTATCACAAAAGAACATTCAATTTGTTAGCCAACTAACCAAGCAAAAAAGAATTTACCAATAATTTCTTAACAGTGCATTTTGAAATTAACTCTTAGTTGTGTTGACTCCAGTGTCTATGCTAAACCTAGGGACTAGCTCTCTTTTTCAATGGGTCTGTAGCAAGTTGAATGTCACTACCAAGACCAAAAGTATTTTTGCCAGTTAAAACTGTCCATATAGCTTGAATAATAAAAATGTAATTGCTTGGCTTTCAGTTAACCCAGAAGATTATTGATACTAATATTTTATCTAAGATAGTTATAATTGTTTTGTTTCTGGATCCTGTTAGCTAATCACATTAAGACTTCACATTTAGACACTTCAGGGTGTCTACCCCAACAATAGCGTGTCCTGCTGTGTCTTATTACTTAAATGTGCTTGCAATTTGCTTTCCCTACTGTCTATTCATTTGTCTTTTCTAAGCATAGATTGATAGCAACTTTTACCAAGTTGTATTTATTTTACCAGGAAGAGTGTTGATCAATACCGTATGAGATGAGACTATCAAATTCATTTTTCTAATGACACTCTTTGTCCAGAAAGCCTGATGAGATGTATTTATTTGTACCATACCTTACAATCAATTACTCCACACAGATAGCTAGCGAGATAATAACTAAATGATCAAACAAGGATAATTGTTTCCCCATCAGGCAAGACTGGTAACTCTGTGGGACCATTCGAGAAGTCCTGGGAAGTTAATGTGAGTCCAGATTCATGGACCCTTACTGCTCATCCCAGAAAACCAAGCACTTCCAGTTTGGATGTTTTGGGACTGTTGTAAGACACATCCACTTGCTGGGAACAAGGTATTGGAAATACAGCACTAAATACCATGGGCAGAAACTGGCTACTGTGGCAGCCCTGTATCATGAGAAGATATGAATTTATTGATGCAAAAAGGGGCATTTAACACTTCTTCCTACTGATAAATATATACTCTATATTCTGCACTGTAAAGGCATTGGGAGAAGCAATCAACAGCCTCAGAAGTGTCCAAGCCAGATTTTTGACACCATTCCTGTACTGAAATTGCATTAATTTAGTCAGTTTTCTTAAGATTACTCACATGAAGACAGTAAGTAGCCAAACATGATAAAATGGGAAGAAGAGCTTTAAAGTTCTTTTCAGATGCTTCAACTAAAACAATTTCCTCAGTGAACCAAAGTCACTCTGAGTTACATCCAACATCCCTCCTGAGTGGAAATCTCCCTGGGGAGAAAGCCCAAGCTCTGCAACGATAGCCCAGGGGCTTCCATTTAGTTCTGGGGAAAGGGCAAGCAGCGCTGGGACCCTGCACCTCCCCTCTGCAGGTATGCAAGCTTAAGAAAGAGATATATTATCCCCTCATTGAATATTAATTTCACTGCAACAAGGTCAGGCTACAGTGTGCATTTCCTGATGCCAGTGAAAAGGGCATGAGGAGCAGCTGAGTTCATGAGGGTGGTTTTTTACACCCATAAGGATTCTCTGATGTCTAATAAAGGGTGAAGTTATCTTTCTCCTCAGTGCCAGCAATAATATCCTCCCTCTCCTCCCACTTCTGGCTTTTATGAAATTGGAAGAAATTTAATATCTCCATGAACTCCATCTCTTTGTTGAGTTTCATTATAAATACTTAATGGCTTTAAAAAGCATTAGTACAGATAGCTGGAAAGGTAAACAGACACATTAGTGTGCATGTTTATATATATAACTTACATACATAGCTCATACATATCTAAAAATAATTTTCTCCTTGGTCATATTGGCAATCTTTTCCTACTTCTTCAGTAATATTTGAAACAAAACCCCTTATTAGGAGAAAATACAGTTAAAGCTAATTATGCCTTAGGTTCATTTTCCAAACTGACACAGCACAAAGACTGCATTTTGTAAAGGTGAGCTACCAACGATTTGGTAATTGCATGTTTAAATAAATAATGAATTTCCTCTAGATTTTTTTAACTCAGCATGGTGTAAATAAGTGATATACCTCTCTTGTATCACAAGCATATTCATCAAATACCTGTTTGTATGTAGAAACCTAAAGAAAACAATGCAGCACAAGGTAGATGTGAATTCCTTACGTTACACTGAAGTGTTGCCGCTCTTCTGATGTTGCAATCCAATACAAACGGCATTGCTTTTAAGGCTGAAAAGAGCAAAAAGCATACCAGTACTGGAATAAACAATATTGCCTCTGAGAGTCTTCTACAGAGAAAGTAAAACCGAAGCCACGCCTAATTAATGGAACTTTATCTGAGAGTTTTCTTAATATTGCAGGATGCAAGGACCCAAGATCCACATTAATATCTGGTTTATGATTCCCCCTGCCCTAGAATGAACCATAATTTCATTATCAATTCCAGACATCTATGTCTGAGGTGTATTTTCAGTGTTTACAATGCTTTTCAAAACAGAACTAATGAACTGTGTGTTTTAAAGGATTCCGTGGGTTTTGTAGGCAGGGCTGTTATTAGAGATAGAAAACAAATGGGAGCAATAAAGTTGAAATGATGCCTGGTGTACAAATAAAAGTTGTAAGCAGCAGGTTCAATATCTTTGCATAATCGTGACTCATCTAGGCAAGATATCTGCAAGCAGAAAATGCAGGATGTGAAACCATGAATTGCTATTTCACGAGAGAAAGGAAGACATTCTCCATGCTGGGAGCATGCTTGTCACGAATTCATGTATATATAGAACCTAGCATCAGAGGGAGACAGAGTGTCCCATCAAAGAAAAGGCAGTGTGTTCAGCCTGTACAGTCACCCAGCAGCCATGCCCTCAAATTCAAAATACATATATATATATATGTGTAAAAAAAAATAAATTACAAGTATTTGCAACTATTCTAAAGATTTTTCATGGAAATCACTTTAGTGTGATTTCTTCCATCTCAGGTTGTTGTTTATTTTCCTTTTCCCTTCCTCCTTGTTTGACTTAGCCACATCCTGCAGATTCTGCTCCTTGTCTGTTGCTCTTTTGCTCAGACATATTGCCTGATTTGATCCCAGCTAGTAACAGAGATCCCACTTACATTTCGGCATCTGATCACTCTCAAGTCTCTATGTATGTCCGTTTTTCAAGTCTGTACAGTCAGATATCTACACGTGCCTCTGATTATTTCATGCTTGGAATTATTTTGTCTTCTGGTTATGCAAGAAACTATTCTTTCCTCATCCAAACATCTTCTCCAGAACATCCAAAACATATCTTCACTTACTTTAATATTTTACTGATAAATCTTACACTGGTTTACATCCTTTTGCAGATCTAATTGCAGAAGTAGAAATATTCTGCACAGCTTCAAAGTAACCTGTTTTCATACTTAACATACACGACAGTGTTTGGGCAGATTAGATTTTTGTGCAAGCAAAGCAATCTGTATCATCCTGGACGCAGAATGTAAATGCACACTAGTGAAGAAGGTGCACATTCAAACCAACCAAAAAAACCTACAGACAGTCTGGGAAAGTCCTGAAGACCTTGAACTGCCTGTGATTGGTAAGTAATGCAACAAAATTGTAAAGTTTTGGCATGTGCTCTATCACAGCATGTCGTAAGAACTTTTGGAGTTGACAAAAAGGAACATGTTCTTCAGGATCAATCCAGTCATGCTAAACCAGGCCGTTGAAATAAGTCAGCTTTAAGAGTGACACTGCTTACCAGTTATTCATTTCTGTTGAGAGCAGGCCCTTTAAGAGGGGTTGCTGGGAGAGCACAGATGCAAATGAGTGGAAGTAAGTATAGTGAAAGTGAAACTGGGTGTAGGAAGCAGCAAATGAGACAAGGGTTGTAGCCAATGATGGGGAAACTTTAGGCGAGTGGAAAGTGCGTGAAAAGCTCGTGGGCAATTTCCCTCTCCCTATCCGAAATGTAGTGCTTAGCGAATGAGGACCTGTGACTTTGATTCAAACGGGTGCTTCCTTCTGACTGGATTGTACTGCTTTCTGGTTGGAGAGCTTTCTGAATAAAGCTGAAGCTGATCTACCAATCATCTGGATTGCGTCTGGCTTCACTGCTCCTGGCCGCAGCACATTTCAGTGATTAGTTCAAATGCAGATGTCTGCACTGTCCAGGTATAGAGTTTGGTGACACGCCACCTTACTCACTGGGATTCCACTCTTCCAAGGTTTTGTTTTTTTTCAACTCATCCAATGAATGTGTGCTAAATAAGCATTTGTCCTTGGCTTTATGGTAGAATTCTTTGTCAAGACAAAGATTGCTATTTCAACACCCAAGACAAGAAGGGTGTGATTCATGTTAGAGGAGGAAATGAAGAAGGTTGTTCTCATTACCAAATAGGGTAAGGAAACAGAAAAACAGGATGAAGACCCATTGTAAATCAGTAACCAGGCAAAATTGCCTATCCTAATTGACAGCCTAACAAACTAAGCCTGAGTGGTCCATCTGGAGGACACAATAACTCAGCCTGAATGGGTCATCTAGAGGACACAATGAGGAAGACCTCAGCCTTCATCCAAACGACCACCAGAGGGACTCTAGGGGGACACACACACACACACACACACACACACACACACTCACACATGGCCTTGAGATTGTGCAGATAACAAGTTATAACGAATAACTGGAGCTGGATTGGACTTCTCTGAAAGAGTTTACATGACTGTTAAGTACCTATTGCATATGCATAAGTAGAGTTGTATAAGAAGCAAAGGGGTGAGATAAGAGGTGCTTGTTGATAGAGCTGATGCTCCCCTCGCGCCCAGCGCTGCTTGCTTATTCCCCATCTAAGAACCTCCTAAAATAAAGCTCTGCTGCTGAAAATCTGTAGCAGTATCTTAATTTATAACAAAGAGATTGCAAGTGTAGTGGGATACTCCAAAGCCTTTGCAGAAAAACACTTCTGTGCATAACCCCTTTTCCTCCTTTCAGGATTTATCCTGGGTCTGACACCCAGACAGAGGGTATGTAAGGCTTGTCAACCCCCTCTGTGTGTGCTTCAGGTTATTTTATCTTCTTCAAAGCAGATTCAATTTCACCTGCATAATTACACGCTCTTTTCCTGGTGGACAACTGTCTCACATTTTGTTTTAAGGTATGGTAGGTTGATTTTTAAGTTAGCTATGAACACGGTCAGAATAATGTTCTGAAACGTTCTGGGTCTATTTTTTCAATAATATATATGAGCTATTTCCAGAGGAAGTAATTCTTCAGGTTCGTTTGTTTTTCCCTGCTTGCTTAGCTACAGAACTTCTCCCTGGTGGGCAAAGTCTTTGAAGGTCATTGTCTGTGCGTATATAAGCTAAAATCGCTCCAAGATCTCACTGCTTCATTCTTCCACACCTTCGCAGTGGAGCATTCTCTTCCAGGTGTGCCCAGGTCACCGAGAGGTGACTTCCAAGAAGTGAAGAAGCCGAAGGCAGGCGGAGAAGCCCCTAATGACACCTCCTTGTATGCAGTGTGATCAAATGAACTCTCTGCTCAGGCACGTGGTTGAACTGAGGGAGGTGGTAGGAAGGTTAAGAAGTATCAGAGAATGTGAAAGTTGACGTGTGGAAATAGACTCCCCAACCTGGAAAGTTGTAAAGTAGGTGTGTTTATTCAGTGCTGGGTAGCACGGGGGGTCGCGCCACCACAAACATGCTACCCCTGGCGCAGCAACTTGCCCTTCATTTATACAGCAATGATACACATATTCATTATGCCTATACATGTGCATAACCTGTCCCTGCTTTGTATTAAAATTAGACTCCTCCCAACTGCACTTCACTTGTGCAGTGTCTCCTGGTAGTCCTGGTAGTGGTCGCCGAGGGTTGTGAAGATGAAGGCCGTATGTCTTCTTCACAGATGCACTTGTCACCTCTGGCACAGGTCCAGCTCTCGGTTGTTCTCTTTCCCAGCCAGGATGGCAGGTGTAGCCAGATCCTCCTTATCAAATGTACCTCCCTGTCTGCTCTCAGGGCTGGAGAGTTGGTTCTGTATCCTGGGGTGTTCTCCTTGTTCCCCATTATCTCAAGGCTGCGGCTCATCTCGACCTTCAGTTCTTTTTTAGTTTTGCTTAAGCGATGGCCTCTGACGGCTGCATACTCTTACACAAAGAATTATTTCTATATTCAAAATTATTTCTAAAAGCTTATATGCTTCCTTATAAGTATAAGGCAAAAATGTTATTTTAATTACTATCCCCCTTTCAAAGTGAAATAGACTGGTGGAGCCATATTTTAAGGCAAGGGGAGCCGGGGCCTCCCCATGAGATGCTTCCTGCCACCAGGCAGAAGGATGGGACTTAAGGGATGGGGAAGGAATGGAAGGCCCCTTCTCAGAGGGGCAAGCCAAACCCCTCCCAGCCCCCTCACCACTGCTGCCCTTGGACAATAAGTATGGTGCTTTGGAAATTGAGGACGAGGTAAATGAGGATAGAAAGGAAAACTCATCCAGTGATTGAAGTGGAGTGATAGTGAAAGACACAAGGAGTGGTAATAGGTTGGCAACTACAGAAGGGTCTGAGCATGATGAGGTGGGAAATAGGGCTGGTCTCCCCCATAAAGTGTCAGGACAATTAGCCCAGCTGAAGTGCATCTACACAAATGCATGTAGCATGGGCAACCGGCAGGAGGAGCTGGAAGCCATTGTGTGGCAGGAAAGCTATGATGTAGTTGCCATCACGGAAATGTGGTGGGATGAATCACATGACTAGAGTGCTGCAATGGATGGCTACAAACTCTTCAGAAGAGCCAGGCAAGGAAGGAGAGGAGGAGGGGTGACCCTGTATGTTGGCGAGGGTTATGAATGTCAAGAACTAATCGAGGGTCAAGTGCCTGTGGGTAAAGAATCAGGGAGATGGCCAGCAAGGCGGATATCGTGGTGGGAGTCTGTTACAGCCTTCCCAACCAGGGTGTAGAAGTTGATGAAATGTTCTATAAGTGGTGGGCAGAGATCTCAAGATTGCTCATCCTGGTAGGAGACTTCAACCTACCGGATATCAGCTGGGCACACAATGCAGCTGTGAGGGAATAGTCTAGGAGGTTCCTGTAGTGTGTGTCGGGATAATCTTTCTGATACAGCTGGTGAGGGAGCCAACTAGGGAAGGAGCCCCACTGGGTCTGCTATTTGTGAATAAAGAAGGACTTGTAGGGTTTGAGATGGTTGGAGGCTGTCCATGTGACCATGAAATGATAGAGTTCTTGATTCTCAGGGAAGCAAGGAGGTGAGCCAGCAGGACTGCCATCATGGACTTCCAGAGAGCAGACTTTGGTCTTTTTAGCCTGGAGAAAAGGAGGCTGAGGGGAGACCTTATCCCCCTCTACAACTACCTGAAAGAAGGTTGTAGAGAGGTGGGGGTTAGTGTCTTCTCCCATGTCACAGGAACAAGAGGAAATGGCCTCAAGTTGCACCAGGGGAGGTTCCGGGTAGATAATAGGAAAATTTTTTACGTGTGCTGCCCAGGGAAGGGGTTGAGGGGCCACCTCCAGAGGTATTCAAAATACAGGTTGATGTGCTTAGGTATGTGGTTTAGTGATGGGTTTTTTTTGCCAGAGTTAGGTTGATGGAAGGACTAGATGATCTTAAAGGCCCTTTCCAACCTGGATGATTCTATGATTACTCTAAGTAAGCCAATTAGTGATGCTTTCCCATCTGGAGCACTCTACTAGCTAGGATGCAAAATCAAATCTGAGACAGGATCCTTTTAACAGATTAGGGAGCAGACTGGGAGTACCTGTGGGGCTTTTCTCTTTGTGGTGGAATATAGGAACGTTCCTTAAGAAATTGATTGTCTCGGACAACTGGGATGGATCCTCTGAGGTTAGGAGCCTATCTGCTGTCTATTACATGACTTGCAATTTGTCCAAAGTATAAAAGAAGATGTGGAGTCTACAAAGGGAATACAAGCAGGAAAAGCTGTTCATGAAGGGTTGGTTGCAAAGATCCAGACCAAAAACACTGCTGAGGGAGAGCAGATGGTGGGTCCACAGTGTGGTTGCTCCACAGAAAGAGATCTGCTCTAAAGAGCTATAGAAAGAGGTCTTGAATTGCAGTAAGTATTTTGGCGCTGGTGTCTATATATTTATTTTAATCCTCTTTCTTGAAGGAGATTACTACTTAATTGTATTGCAATGTTCCCAATCCAACTAGGTTCACATCAAAACCAACATAAGACTCCAGAGTGAGACTCTTTTGGCTTACACATGCCAGGTATGTTAGAGGTGAGAGGAGAAGCAAAAGGAGAGCACAGGGTCTGATTTCATCTGGATCCTGTTGATTCTGTAATCCAAACACAATCCAGAGTAACTAATCACCCTGTACAGCTCCATTAATTTCTGTTGCCTCTAAGCACTTAAAATCTTTAAAAATTCTTGCCCAAATGCATGTTTTGAGCATGTTTTCTTAATGCTTTTCTTTCTCCATTGAAAATATTAACATTCCATTCATACTGTGAACTCTGCATTAAAATGTACAGGAGAAAAACAAAAAGTCAGTGGCAAAACAGCCCTTCACTTTGATAGAACTTGCCCTGAATTTACTGAGGTTTCTGTTCACAGCTCTGCCTTCCCTCCTGCTAGAGGTGACAGTGAGGGGCCTCAACCTCATGGGAGCATGGGGAAGGCATTTTCCTTGCAGTTCCTTTAGTGAGGAAAACCCTTGGTGAATATCAACCCAAGCTGACAAGTATGAAATTCTCATAAACCATTATAACCACTAATTTATAAACTAAAGTAAGCATACTGGGAGAACTGGTTTAAAGAAAGACTTTGAACTTACATGCATATGTGATGGCATACACCAATACAATTTTTATTACTGTTTTCAAGCAACGATCTGAGTGGCTTCAGAAGGCGTTTCTGGACTCAGGATATTTTAAGTCCTTCCTGGTTGGATGATGACTGGTTTATTTCTTCTGCCAGACCTTCAGGAATATTACTTTTACAGAGAGAATTTTCATGTATTCAAATTCTTAACGGGAGGAGTAAAGGTCTTGTTATCTTGCTCAAAAAAAAAAAGCCTGAAAACAAACAAACAAACAAAAAAGAAAATTACCAGCTGGATCCATGGAGATACCCGAAGGAAGGGAGCAGTAATAGAAAAAAGATGCCTGGTGTGATAAATATTCTATATTGTCCATGCTGATCTTCATGCACACATCACTTAAAATGCACTTTGATTTTGATGTTTTATTACAGATGTTTGTTTGTTATTATTTCCAGTTTTTCAGTAAATTTTACTGTCGGTGGAATTTTGTTCTTACATGATGTTGCTGTCTTAGGTCATTTACTGTCCTCAATTCAGAGAACAGTCACACACAGCACTGAAGGGGAGTACATAGCCCTGAGACAGAAGTCTGGCAGAACTAAGAAATAGCTTGTTAGGGTTCTTTTTTTTTTCCCAACGTAGACGTGTCTGACCTACTGCAGATTACAAAGGGAGCCTTAATGGAAGCTGGTTGCTGTGTTTACTTGAGAAATACATCTGATAATGCTGTGACTGTAAAAATAGATACTTTAGTTTAGTTGACCTGTCCTAATTTAATTATGTTACTTTCCAGAGCCTTTCCTACACAGCCAGGCATCCTTAGCAATCAGCGTCAAGGCAGGCAGCTATCACTCTCCTGATGGCCTCCCTTGGCATTAAGTGTACCTCCAGGTCAAACTGACCTCTGTGCCTCCATCCATGCTGATTGCCAATGATGTACAGAAAGGAGGGGTGAGTCTGGGATGCTCTACCCATTCTCCCCATTGTTGTCCTTGGGATGTGGGATGTGTCAGGGCTGCCCCTGCTCCATGTGCTGTTGAAAAGTTTGGAAGTTTGTATAAATGGCGGGATGAACTGTGAATTCGTGCTTCTGTGCAAGCTTGGGGTATGGCTGGGCTGAAGCTTGTTTGGAGGAGAGGTGGGAGGGATGAGGAGGGCCAGCTTTACTGGGTGCTGCCCTTTATGGAGTGCTGCATCAGCCTGGTTGCATGAGGAAGAGCCAGAGTCAACAGGTCTTTGGTGAGTACGGACACCCAAAGTGACCCAACACTGGGTCCCCAGGGCCTTTAAGGGAATGAAACCCCAGAAGATTTGGAGATACTTTTTTTTGCTTGATTTGAAGCTTATGTTATTTTGCATGAGGTTTTAACAGCATCCCAAAATTCTTAATCTACTGATTGCAGGCCCTCTAAAACTAAGGGGCTTAAATCTGGCTATTTAACTTAGTCCAAATTTGAAAGTTTTTGTATGATCTCCTTTTAATTCATTTTTAATTCCTTTATACATTTTTAATTACGTTATTAGAGAGCTTGTGTTGAAATTCACCTAGAGTGCTGCATAGAGATAATTAGTTAATATATAAAGAAAAAGCCTATTGTATTTGGTACAGTTGAGGATTACTGGAATTCAAAATATTCTGGCTTTTTAACTTTTAAGATTGTACACTAATACAGTCCAAATGAAAATTTGCATACACAATATTAACCTAGCAAATGTGAATGGGAAAGAACCAAAAGGCAAGCAAACGCCCACTTTCCCTGGTAATCATATAATGCTCATTATTAGGCTTTAACCAGTAATGACAGTGTATCTGAATCTTGATTAAAAAATTAATTGCTGGCGTACTATATATATATATAAAGGAATAAAGCAAACAAGAAAAGAGATGGAATTAATTGTAACACAATGAACTCACAAATTCAGCAGTGTAGTGCATGTTCTAACAGCCTTAACAAACTGTCATTTCCCATTCCAGCTCCAGAGTAGAGGACAATAAACTCTGGTAATGGCAACAATACCAGGCACATTCCTATTTCAAACAGTAAGTGGTAATTTATTCTTTATTTATATATGCAGTTGAGAACAATAATGTTACATTTATGCTGTGGAACTGTAAGTGCTAGATTACTGGTTTGTCTCTTTGAGTTTTAGGGTGTCTCTTATTGAGCAGTGGAAGACAAGTTTGACTTTTGCTTCACCCAAGAAAAATTTATTGCTTGGAAAAGCTCAATTAATTTTTAATTCTTTGCTATCTTGATGGCCATGGCTCATAATTACATATGAGACTGTGGTCCTGTTACGCTGTGAATTGTGCAGATGCATTGAAGAGCCAGCAGTCAAAGCAAGCAAAGTAGAGAAAGAATAGAAGGGGAAATGGGCAAAGGGGTGATGTCACCTGCTCAGTGGCAGAACTAGAAAATAAAAGCCAGATCCAATTAGTATTACCTTGGAGCACTGCTCACAAGAGAGGAGTAAAGTACAAATCATATTATAGAATGGACTTCAGAGAAAGGCTGGAGATTATCTTGCTGAAAGGTGATATTGTGCCCAGTTAGAAACTTTAATACCACTTTGCTTCCCTGAGAAAGCAATTGATTTCACTGCAGTGTGGAGCACAGGCTGCTCCAAACCTGGGAAGATGAAACTGCTCAATTCATGGTTAAATGCATATGTGATAAATTCAAGAAAGTGTATGTCAGAAACTTCCCTGACACCCTGGTCTCTTAAAAGAAAAAAGAAAATTGTATTAGGCTGTCTTCTGTACAAATGTCCTCACATGCTGCAGGGAGGATAGAATTTCCCTTTGGGAGCGAAAAAGCAGTAATGGAAATGGAAAATAGGAGAATTTAAAAATCCCATGTAGCTTGTTACTTACTTATACCATAAAATGTTTTTACAAAATTAAAAGCAGGTGACAGTGATGAAAAAGGCTTTTGGAAAAGGTTTGCACATATGAAAATTTGAACTTCTCAAAAAAATGTGAAGTGACATGTTCTAATCGGAATCTACCCATTGTCATGTAAGGGTGCAGTGGCTGCTTCACTATTACAATTCAAGCATTTTTTAGTCACTCTATTTTCCATGAAGCTTCAGTGTAGTCTTCAATTTTGGTACAATGCTGGTGATAAGGTGTGTATCAGGAAACTCAGCAAGTCCTAACTTTCCATGGAAAAAACAGCTTTGATCATAAATTTGAGACTGCCCATTCCCTTCCTGAGTATATTTCACTTGAATCTAGGCTTCTTGTCTGCTGGTTTCTTATTTAGGCAGATAACATGGTAACTTAAATATTTTTTTCTTTTTGATATCAAGCACTTGCTGAGGATAAAGATCATATTGGAGAAGGAAATTCCTTGTCTTCAGAGACTGGGGCTAGCTGTATCCCACACAAAGATCTCAAAACTATCTTCCTTTGGGCAGTAAGATGTGAAAGTATCCTTGGAGAATGCCTTTATTCGGGATTCATTATTTGTTTTACGTAACAGTCCCAACAGGCCAAAGGTCTACTTTGAGAAAAGCAGTAGTCCAAGCTCCTATAATTAAAGCCCATCAGTTTCTAAAACAAAAGCATATTAGGAAGTTATGTGGGTAGCATCAAATTTCTTTGTCTTTTGATAACACTGCCTGTGGGACTCTGAATCCCAGATAATTTTAGTTCAAGCAGAGATTCCATTCAGCTCATGGCTGCAACGTGGAATTCTCAGAAACTTAAATGGTACCTTCACAGTTCCTTCTGTGTAGGGAGCTTGACCGATCTTCATTTTCCAGGCTCTCTGCTGGACCATCCAGCTATGATTCCAATTATCTGACGGACATGCACAAGGAAAAGAAAACTAAACCACTTCTTTCTTTCTTCATTTTCCCTTGAGGTAGTTTGCTTCAGTTGTACAGTAAAATGTCTCTTTCAAGGACATTATATATTTGCAGAACAAAAAAAAAGTGTTCCTTTGGGGGGATGAAGGAACATATCTGAGATGGGAGGAAATCTCAAGTTCCTGAAGGATCTTACCAGTTTCTAATAGCCTCGTCCTTCTGAAGGGAGGGAATAGGTGGTGCTGCTGTGTCAGTCAACAAATTTCAGGGATGTTTTTCAGTCTGTGCTTGACAAATGCTGAAAGATAGTAGAATCGGGATGTGTTTGTTGTTGATGACATAATAAAAATAAATATGCAAAACTAACTTTGAATTGCTGACTTGGGTTTGATTAAGAACCTTTTCATGTTTTTACAAGACTTGCTCTTAAAGATATCTGGAAAAGGGGATTGCTTTTCTTTTTTCTTATGTTCTTTTAAAACATGCTGGGTTTAGTTTTTGTATTTATGGTGAACTCAAATTCCAGAAAGCCTCCATCAGGGACATCATCAATAAATTATAATGATCTAAGATGCTCATGGGTATGCTTATAGAAACTTCTAACCCAAACAACTCAAGCACAGAGCGTGCCTAAAATATTTTAATCCATTGGTAGTAAGAGAAAATAATTTCTGTGAAAGCATGATTATAGTTGAAGTCTCTAACCAGTCTTTCTTCAAAAGATCTGTGTAAATGAAGCTTCTCTATGCATTTCTATGTGATTAGAATACTCCTTTTATTTTGCATAATGTTATTCCGTTTCAAAATATCATTCCCATCTCTTTAGCTGAATGCACACTGCTTTCTTGGTCATTCTTCACCCTATTTGGACACTGACCTGCCTAGACTGCTGGTTTAACCTCGTGTTAGATGTCCCTGCTACATACACATGGATCAGCTACAGAGTATTACAGCTTTCCAAGCCTCAGCTCCTAACTTCAAACAACAACAGCTCAAACTTCCAACTCACAAGTTTGTCATTTTGGGTGCTGGCCAAAAATGATGCTGTCGAGCTGATATAAACCATCTGCTATTGTATTTACCATTATTTTGGCTCCGTATAACTCTCTGGTTTGGAGGCCAGTCCTTCAGCATAGTCCTTGAATACCAAGACTTTGATGGAAGGGACAGTATGGTCATAAGCCATCAATTTATCTGACCTCAGAAAAAGTGCCATTAAAATAACAAAATACCTCCACACCACCTGTGAGATCATGGGCCTGTTGCAGGTAGAGAAGGGGGCTGTGCATTCTTGGCTACCAGCGACTTGGAAGGGAAATTGTTTTTTTGTGATGGCAACAAAGACACAAGCACGTATTTAGAGCTTTATCTTTCCCTTATTGAAATTTATGTCAGAGCTTTCTTAACCAGATAAAAATGTTTCAAACGTTTATCCATTTTGGTTGAAAGCTATTTCCTTAGCTGGAGGATTTAATCAGAATGCTAACATTTCCACAAAAGAGAAGATAGGGAAAAGTGTTATCATAGCATTTTGGCATGATTGTTTCTCTTCTCGTGTGGAATCAGAAAGGACAAACACAAGCAAAAGGCAATAATGATGTTACTTGCAAAACTAGCTTTCACAAAGGGGGCCTGTCTCTGCCTAGGTATGTGGCTTTTCAAAAAATGGCTGTGGATAAATGGATTATCATATCTGACCTGCTTCTAAATGGGGCAAATACCATTAATTTGTAATGACTAATTATATTTTTCATATCCAGGATGACTTGATGAGGAGTGCAAGTCAAGCCATGTTGCAATTTCATTCAGTTCATGAAAATAGAACAAGAAAATACCACTGTGTTTCTGTGCAGTAGTCACAGAGCTGTGTTAATGGCCCAAAGGCATGACCCAAGCTCCTCTATTTTTTGTAAGCACGGAGTTGGAGTGAAGAGGTAGCCTAGGAAGTAAGAAACATTATTATATTCAGCCAAGTCACCTGGCTATCAGTTTTCGCTAGAGTTGACAGAACGGAAAGGACAGCAGATGCAAGATGATGATTCTGGAAAATCCAGATAATAATAAAAATCCACTAGAAGTAATAGTGGTTTAAGTAATCTACTTCACCAGACTTTAGAGCATGCCACTCTATAATCTCCACGAAAATAAAACATCAGTGTTTATCTGTCAACACTGCTTAATATATAGTCAGCAAAATCAGAAATAGGCCTACATAAAATAGAATCTGGCAAAAGCACAGAGGCTGCTTTCTATCCGGCACTTTTCAAAATGTCACTGAATGACATATTATTGTATTTTGCAGCAGAAAACACTGCTGTCCAAGTACTGTGATTAAAACAGACATATTTATGTGCTATTCCTGATCTTGCCCATCAGCTAATTAATTTTCTCTCTTTATTTAGAAGTACGTTACAAAACTTTGGAGAATATTGATGAATTTGTCATGGGGTTTTTATCCACAGATTCTACTGTGCTTTAAGGAATCTTTTGGCTAAACAAAATTTCTGGCCTGTAATAAAAGCGATGAAAGAGAATACAAGCTTTTGAACTTCCAATCCTCTCCATGTCATGAGATTATGCATGAAGCACAGAAATTATTTCAAGACCAAACATTGTCTCTGTGTGTAATAGATGCAAAGCCAGAGCCCTTTGGCATCTATAGTGCTCATCAGCACAGCGGCCTGAGACTGCAAATCCTTCCACAAAATTCCTACAAACCTGATTACTAAAAAGCTGTCAAATCTTTCCATGTCACGTGCAACCCAGCAATCAAATATGAGCCTACAACAGCTTATCTGATAAATCGTATTTCTCAACCTTATTACCAAAGGATAAACTGCTAAAACAAAACCTTTTCTTTTTTTTTTTCACTATTGCCCTGAGTTTTTAGAATAAACAATATATCTATGTTTATCTGAAAATAAACAATAGACATGACTAGGGATTAAAAAAGGAAAGGAGTAATTTTAAATCTGAGGTTTAAAGAAACTGTTCAGTAAAAAGACCCCAATGCCATAGAATTGGCTGAGTATAAAGATCAGCGTCTCTGCTATTTCCATCTTAGGCTCCTTTCTTCTTCTACCCCTCACCCACATGTGTGGCTCCTCTTGAACCCGTGGATTTGATTAAGGGCCCATGCTTAAACGGAATCTTCAGCATCATTTAATATCATTAAATCACACAGGTAATAATGAAGAGTCACAGCGGTGTCATGGAACCGAGACCCTGGGAAACAGTGTTAAATGAATGGCAAATGTTCTGCTAAGTGTTGTATTTAAATAAGCTTTATTTGGTATTGCTTAGGTAATATAATTTTTTAGGACTGGGGTTATTGTTGTTTAAGTAATGTTTTACTAAGACAAACGTCCAGTCCATGGAAATAATTTGGAAATTACTGGTGTTCAGGAAACCTGTTTATAGATAAAAAGAGTGATTGTCCAGGGACTAGAAGTATTTGTATATTCAGGCTAATCAGTGAGAAGGATGTAGCTGCTAGAGAAAGCCAGAGATAAAGGTAAACAAACTCAACTGGTAAGTTAATTCAGAATCTTCTTATAAACAGTCCTAGGTAAATTTTTAAAGTTATTATGAGAAATATTGAATTACAGTACAGTAAAGACACTATTTTTCATTGCTAATCATCCAATAATATGTCTACCAAGGCTGAATCTTTGTCTTTTCCTTGTACACAGATCGTCTGTCTTGTTTTTTGAAAGAAGGTAAAGAATAATGTTGAAAATCTCATCTCAGGAAAACATTTTCCATTCTCTAATCATGTTAGTTTTATCCCCAAATAGTGTGCTGTATGCATGAATTGGTAAATCACATTCATTGCTTATGCAGCACACAATATATTCACCACATGGCATTCAATTTATCAACATTACAGTGATTGTTTTATTAACATTAACATCATATTATTAATGTACAATATCAGCAGCTTCTTTATGCTAATAATGATTAATTGTATTTCTATTTTGGAACACAGACTATCTGCAGTGATCTATTAGAATACCATTTGGTGCTAGCCTGTCTTCTGAAAAGTTTACAAATAATGTGGTATAACAGATAAATACATGACAAAGTCAATCAGTGTTATTGATCTCTTAGCAGATTTCATAACACCATTCTCTTATAGAAGTCAGTCATTATCTTTTTTTTTACTGTTTTTCATTGAAGAGTTTCTCTCTTAAATTCTCACTTAAAATCACGCTACATCAGGATCTCTCCTAGGTTTATCTCATTGGCTTCCACCATGTTTCATCAAATCCAAATGTTTCTGAAGTTCTGTGCCTACCTCTAGTTTAAAGAGGAGAGTGTGGGGAAATTTGTTCTAAAACTAATACATGCAATATGGAAATGGAAATATTTTTAATAGGAATTTAATACTCAGTACGTGGTCAAGCAGGGGTCAACCCTGGAAGGAGTACAAACACCAGAAATTCAGATTGGATTCTTTGAGACATGCAGAGAGAGTCAAAATAGGAATTATTAAACACTTGTCATAGAATTGGTCTGTGAAATGGTGGGGAAATGTTTTCTATTCTCAGAAGTACACTTCCAAATTAATCTTATTTCTGAAATATGTTACTCTTTCTTGTTAAATAACTATTGCTCGCTTGATTTTTACTTTTAGAGAAAAACTACAAGGCTGATATGAAACTTGGGAGGTATTTTTGACTGCAACGTACTTTTAAATGAGACCTACTTCTCCTCCTCCCAGTGCTTTTCCATGTATTGTACTGGTTCCTCTTGTTGAATACTCAAATTCAAGGTGAGATTATGCCCTAATTTATTTCTTCTTGCTCTGTGTTTGTTGCAGAGCCTTTTTTCCCCAATCTTCTCACTCTAATCACTTTCTCAAAAGGACATGGGATGAAAGGGGTATATTTATGGCAGTCCCCTGTCATATATATTATGCTTTTTAAAATGTGTTGCCTACTGGACCAGGTTCATGGACTCTGCGCACACGTACAGAAAAACTAAGGAGCAAGAGAAGCCAAACAGTGTTGGCAGGTGGACAACAAGTACATTTGATAGCACCTCGAGGGCAGGGATAATTTTTTACCTAGGATATCCACAAGCAATATAATATAGATGCAAGAAGTATTCAAAACACAGAGTAGAAGCCAATGAGACCTTAAAAAACTCACTGAATTTATAAGTGAAAACCTCAAATGAGACATGGATGGAGATTATCCAGATTGTGGAAACTGTAGAGTCAATTCCTCTCTGTGGGACCTTTGTGAGCTGCCCAGCCCATCAGTCCATATGCAGTCCCCACACTGTATCTAACCCAGATGGTTACAGGCACTGTGACCCACCGGCACTGTCCCTTCACCCCTTTCCCCACCACCTGCACCCCCATGGATGAAGATGTGCCTGCTCCATCATGGATGCTTTCAGATGGGCATCTTCTCATAGATCCCCCGATGAGGAAGGAATTTATTACTGTGGGCAGCTTGTCCCTCTTCTTGCCACGGCACAAGAGCATCCACTGTAAAGATGGCAACCATGGTAACTGTAGCTGTATAGTTATATAGCTCACAGTTCTGACAAATTGGCAGCAAAGTGCTTCCTATATCTTTACTAAAAGCAGCAATTATGGTATCTCCTGCATTTTATCTTGCAATAAAACACCTGATTTTAGAAGTTTTTAGAAAATATCAATACATAGTGGTTGCCACTTGGTGTTTTTTGGCCTCATAAACCCTGTTATTCTTCATTTTGTTTTGTGTAACGGCATGCTAATTAATTTTCCGTTAAATGAATTTACCTGTACAGGAACAGACAATCCCCGACTGAGTAATACTTCTTTGCTTCCCCTGCTCAGTTTTTTCCGCAAACGAGCTGCAGGTATTTTAGATGCTCAGTATAACTGTAAATCTCCGAAGCTGTCTAGAAAAGGTCTTTAGATGTGAGAATGTAATCCAGAATTTCTTCTAAATGAGCTGGGATCGAGCCATGAAGATGAATTCTTGCAAAGCGCTCGTATTTGAAAGGGAAGCTCAACTACATTGCCTTTAATGTACAGAATTTAATGCTCCAAGTTTTGTATTATTTCATAGTGTTGTCAGGTCAACTTTAGAATTAGGTGACATATCAAGATATGAACAAGGACCTGTTTTCACAGACCTCTGCCAGCTAGAGGTGATTGCAGAATATACATATGGTAGCCCTTCTGCTCTTGGTACAACCTATAGCAGGACCAAAGTATTTATTGTATGCAGTGTCTTAGGAAGTATATGGCCCTTGAGACAACTGAGCTGGCGCTACTGCCAGAATAAGTTATGGTACAGCTAAATAATGTCACAACCAAAAGAAGATCATTGTGGTACAGGAAGCGGTGGGAAAAGGTTTAAAGGGAACTTTTCTTTCCCAAAGGCTCTATGTTTCTTCACCTTCCATCCTTACAATCTAAAAATGTTATCTCTATTACCTCAACAATCTTTTTTTTAAAGACTTTACAGTTATTTCTGGCGCATGTACATTTTTGGTGGCTCTTTTCCTCTTTGCTCTCTTTTATGTGTGTGTGAAAAATGAATAGAAGCTAGGTGATAAAATAAAATATATTTCATTAATAAAAGCTTTTCAGATCTTTACTTTATTAACCACAAGTACCATTAGTCGGGAAAAAAATAATCCTTCTCAGTCAGAATTCCCAAGTGGATTCTTTTAGACAGTAAAAAAGGGCTGCATTAAAAAAAATATGGAAAGTACCAATCTACTGCCTTCATTGCCTCATGATTATGTTACTTTTATCTGATGAAAACAAATACTTGCTATAAATGTAAACAAACATAATCTGAAGCAGAAGTACCGGTAGCCTGGCACTGAATTGAAGCATTTCCATCAAATACATTGCAGTTATTGCTAACGTACCCAATTTTCCTGTCATATTTTGCATCTTTGTGACTAACTGTGCTAAAGAGCTGTACACAGATGCTTCATCTCAGAACTTCTGATTTGTCATGAATGCTCTACAGCCATCGAGTGAATTGCCAAATATTAAAAACTTTTGCAGTTTCATCTAAATATGAAAAAGAATGACATATTTTATAGTATTAAATAATCACATCCTTTTTTGTATATTCTTCATTTTGGAATCTTCTTCACACTAAGAAATATTTGTTTTAAGTTTCCTACTCTGCATTTGTCAGATAAGTTTTTATCATCATCATCATTTACATGTACGTGATACTTGGCACCAACATACAGAAGACCAGAAGCCATCTTTCAACGGGTGATCATTGCAGTAAACTCTATTTTTGTGTATTTTCTGATGTCACTTGAAGCCCTGCTGAGGCTGTTTAGTGCAGCATTCTCATATTCATTTTGCAGCTCTCCTGCAAAATCAGTCTTTTTTCACATCTACAAGAGAGCTCTTTAAGGGTATAGGGTGGAATTCCTAAAAATACTCATTAAGTACTCTTAAAAGGAAGAAAGTTCCCAAAGTTTTGATGGTTCCATGACCTAGAGGATATGTTTCATATGAGGTGGCAAAAGTGACAAGGTGATATCATGTCTATACTTTATCTAGGCATCAATGACCAAGGTATTCTGGGGGTACTTCATGTGAAAAAGATGAGCCCCTGGTTGCCTAGAAATCAGACTTGGACTTCAACTGTGCTCAATCCTGGGGCATCGGATTTGATCTTAGATGGACTGGGGGTGTCATGGTGACAGTTCTCATCATGGTAGTTGGTAATTTCTATTTCTGGTGCAGGCTGGAAGTCTGAAGTGAAGAATCATATGAAAAATATCCCAAGGTAAAAGATTTTGGTGCTCCAAAAATCAAGATTATGTTGAGGCTCAAAAGGATGAAGAGAACCGCTTGTAACAGAATTGATAAATTAGTCTGAACATTTCAAATATCCCTGGTTTATAAGTAACAATTTAGGTATAGAAAGAAATTTAAACCAGTACTGTTTGATTTCTCCTGCTAGTTAGTTTCTCTTAATAGAGGACATTAGACATCTATGGTGATGCTGTCTGACCCTTTGTACCCAACATGAAGGGAAAAAAAAAAGATGCTGCAATGTTGTATTTCAAAACTGGAGTTTAACACATACATTGTAGACACCTCATTTCTGAAAAAACAGGACTTGATTTTCCACTAAGGTAATTTTTAAGGTCTCAATGCCAACAGTCTTTACTCATGCAGCTGTTAAAAAGGAAGGTCCACAGGGTTTGCCAGAAACTTCCTGCCTAAAGACAGAGCAACCAGACTTACACTTGCAGCAGGAATAACCACGGCCTCCATCCTGTTGGTTTTCTATTCCATTACAGATCTGGAATATTGTCTGTTCCCACCCAGCTGGAGGTGTTCTGTGAATTTCTGAGATTTAAATATTTATTGTTCTTTCAGTAATTTCTCAAAGTTTCTCTGAGGTTTTCAGCTTGCCTGATCCTTAGACAGTCCTCACTTATGAGAAGTAAAATTTTTAAAGATGCCAAAACCCCGAGTATTTTTAGAGAGAGCATCATGTATTGATTATTGCCAAATCTCGGTGGACTAAGACGCTATGTTATTGTCAGCACTTTTATTGCTGCCATTGCCTTTTCCTCTTTTCCCTTTAATAGTTACAAGTGTCTGTAATATATTTTTAGTTCAAACTGTTCCACCAGCTAGAAGGCACTGAAAACATTTCATAAGAGCCATATCTAACTTTAAGAGACAGAAAAATGAATATACTTGCTGCATTTCTGTTTCTATCACACATTGTCAGTCCACAAGCAAAAAAAGAGAAATGCTGTTTCTGTTGGTTTTGATGAGCAAAGGGAATAATCTTGTTCTTTTCTTGATCTAGCTATCCCATTGCAGACTATAGATATCTTATATGTAACGTAAAAAATGTTAGAGAAAAAAAAACATGTGAAGGGTAGACAGAAATAAATATATCAGGATGCATAGAAACAGGATTTATGAGGAGAACTGGGTCCAGAACATGCACAGATGATTTGTACATGAAGGAGATTCTTCCCATCTGGAAAATTTTATGAAAAGTTCAATTTGATGAATTGTCCAAGAGGCAAACCCCTCCTCACTTCTGCTATCCTCTCTCTCAGCTTGGTAAATATTTACCCCCTTCAAACAACCTTGCACTTAGCCCAAAATCAGAAAGAGTGGCTCAGCCTCTTGGTCTCAAACTGTTTATGGCACTGTTGGAGCCAACAGGAGGGATGCAAAGCTGGTGATAACCATTGATCACAATGAAAATAACTAAATTAAAAATTCTGAGAACAATCTACCTGTTCTACACATAGCAATGAATCTTCATGGCTAACAAAATCTTACTTCACAATTTGTCTTTGATAAACAGCTTTTTCGCTCTCTTGCTTTAGCTGATTCAAGAAAGAAAATCATATCAGGAGATGTTCTTCTTTCCTCATGACATTATTTGGCATACTCCCTGATGTTAAGCAGACCTTTTGCTTAGATACCCCATAGTACATTTCTGTTCCCAAACAGTCCCAGATAATCAAGGCCACTGCCAGCGAGAGGCCTATCTATGATGTTTCTACCAGAAAATGTGCAGAATAACACAGGTCAAGTAAGCTGGGCCTCGAGTGAGGGCAAGGGAAAATTAACAGAAAAGCTCAACTTACAATACCTTAAATAAAGCACTGGTTGTACTTTCTGTTCTCTCTGATTTTAATATTCAGGAGGCTTGAGCTGGCCTGAACCTGCCGGATTTAGGCTGTGCATGCAGTACTTCTCCCTCCAGGCATGCTAAATAGCATTTTTATTTCGTCCACTCCTCTCCAAGGTAGGGTTAGTGTCAGAGGGGATGGTGTGACAGTTCAGACAGGAACCTCAAGATCCCTGGATTTCCTCCTGCATTTGAGACGTGCTGTTCCTGTGTCTTGGTGTCCCTTGTAAAACACGCTGGGTTGGAGGGAGGGTACCAAAGGAGTCCCTGGGAGAGACAGAGCTGAGCAGGAACGTTGCAGCTGCTTTCCACCAGCATGTGAAGGAATCAGAAACCACTTCAGAAATGAGATGAGGAGATAACTGATCTCCATTTGAAAGGACTTTAAGAAAACATGCAACTGCTCAAGTTACTGGGATCAGTGGGTGACAGGGAAGCGAGCAGCCCCTCAGCTCCTGATCACACAAGGCAAACACGCTGGAAAACATGATGGGATGTAACCCAGCTACACATATTATCAACAGCAGGATCTTTTCTCTCCTCTTCTGTGATGTCTCAAAATGCTTAAGTAAGAGGACACAGGGAATGAGAGTCACAGCTATACAAACTCCAAGGATGTTTCTGCATTATATGAACCGGTTTGCTAATCCTCACTTGATCTGGAGAGCACCCTTCAAGCCTTCTCTGCAAAGGCAAAAATAACATTGTCATCACATTCATGCTTTAAAATAAAGCAGATTTTTTAGCAACGTTCTAAGCAAAATCTAAAGTCTTTCATAAATTCTGTATACCCAGAGAGCTGTTACAGAGTAAATATGGATCACATTGTGAGTGCCACAGCTACCTCCTCCTAATGTATAGCGCAGGTCAGCAGAACAATACTGCTGTGAATTTAATTAGCAGAGTTCTCCTCTCTGCATTTGTTCCACACAAACACTTCTCTGTACAAATAACATTATTTTCTTTTTTTACCTTGGCTCATGTTATTCCCGGTGGCTATCTTTTTAGTGTCATTTCACCGTTTCTTACAGGTTTCTCTGTACTGTAATTATGCCAGTCTACTTTCCAAATATACTTTGGTTGGTACTGAAATACAAAGGTTGGGACTGCATGAAGAAAGGCAGAATAATTTTCACAGAATTATTTCAGTTACTTCAGAGACTGCACATAATGTTTTTATAACTTTCCATAGATTTTCCTTCTCCCTATACTTGCACATATTTGATGGTCACTCAGACGGTAAGACATCCTGAGTATCACGGCATAGGAAAAGAGACTGCTGTGCCTATATCTATTATGAGCACATAGTGCAGTCTACATAGATATTTTACATGAGACAAGTGGTTATTGTCAAAGAGACTGGTAATATCTTGCCTGAACATTTTCAAGCTGGCTCCAGGACTGTATATGCAATGCTAGCAGTGATGGAGTAGGTACAATATTCCTACAGTAGCATAGTTCCCTGCAGACGTCAGTAGGTTTTATCAGGCTCAGAGGGAACGTCTGACTGTTTATTGCACTGGTGAAGTTCTTCTGCTTTGAAGAGCTCAGGCCAGATCATGCTTTTAAAAAAGCACTGACTCTTTGATTTTATATTGTAATGCTTTTTGACTAGGAGTGGGTCTGAACTTTTTGCAAACTTTTATCAGAAACAGGCAAACATGCAAAATATTTCCCAAGGATTGCTCTACAGTCCATAATCTTGGACAATTTCAGGTTTGAAATGCATAAACAACATGATTAGGCAACATGACAACAAGATAAAACTGCAAGAATGAAGTTTCTAGAATTCCGAGCAGACTTTGGGACTGGGGGGTAATAGTTAAACCTATATAAACTCCAGCTCTCTTAAGATAAACCACAGCAATCCACTGAGGCTGGCTGCACTGATGTACTGGGTGGATAATCAGTGATACCTACTTTAAAATATTTGTTCATCAGTATGGGAGGCCAGCTTTCTTGCATCAGCCTGAAACTCTCCCTCCAGCAAGGTTATAGAGTGGCATTATAATTTCATAATAAGATGTAGTGAGGCATGGGATGAGCACAGTCTTCCCAATATGTATAAGACTGTTCTGAACGGAAGGTACAAGGAGTTGCTTCACATTAAGCGATGGGAAATTACACAGCCCAGTTAAAATATTGACTCAGAACTTTATGCAGCAAAGGGCTTCAGCTTAAGTCCATCCTTTTCCAGCAATGCACTTAGTTTTGTGGGTAGCTTTAAGCACCAGCATAAGTCAGTTGATTTTAATAAGGGCTGGCTGTGTAAACACAGCTCGTTGGAAACTAAACCCAGAGAAACAGTTTAGCAAGGGCCATTCAGTTTTCCTGGCAGAGGCCAGGAGATATTAGATCTTTCAGTAGCTTCCCTCTCTCACCTTTGCCTTTCTCCGAACCCTTGGCTCATTTGCTGGCCAGCGGACGGGTCTGTCTCTGTGCCAAGCTTGGAAGGAGATGCTTCTATCAGAGCAGCTTCACTCTGGTATGTGACACAGGGCAATGGCATTTCTGCTATTCCCTTCCATTTCCCACTTGCATCTACCCCAGCATAAATCTTCTCATCGCTCCTCAGAGCACAGCAGGGACAGCAATCAGATACCTGACTCCATTTCCTTCCAGGCACCTGCTTGACTGAAAACTATCAAGGGCACCAAGCACTGTGAGAGGATTTAGGAGGATAATGAGTCAAAACCTTACCCTGCCAGATCTGCAAGTAACGAGGTTATGAAGGAACTAGGGGGACTTAAATTCCAAAAACTTGTACTACATATGACCCAGGATTGCAGTAAACCTGTTAGCAGCAATTTACTTACACAAAGACAAAAAAGGAGAAAGGAAAATATATATATATTTTTAATTAAAAAAATAAAATAAAAAAGAAGAAAAACCTAAATTCCATATTCCTAAGATACACACCTGTGATTTAACATCGTAGTGTTCATCACAGTGTTGAAGCTGCTGCAAAGCAAGTAACCTTTGTAGGATCTCCAGCCAACACACTGGACTGTGCAGTGCCACATGTCACTGTTGGTGAGAAGGGAAGCAGGACTTCCCACGATGAAGTTTGGTAACGCAGGCTGTGGAGGAGCAAGCTGAAGCTGCTCCTTTCTGCTTTAAAAGCCCCTTGTGCAGTAGATAATCTTGTCTTATAGTATATTATTGATATTTCCCTAAAGGAGAGGGATTCACCCTTTCTAATTATGAGAACCTGCTAGAAAATAAATGAAACCAATTAGTAATAAATGACAGATCTCAAGAGTGTTGAATCCAGATTATCCATTGCAGATGTGAACTGGAGGCAGCTAATGGCAAAAGACTTTGGTCTCTGACTTCTCAATTGAAACACTATAGCTGAGTTGGTGGCTGTATTATAACACTATTTACAGACACTGTGTGAAATCACAGGCATAATAAATCCAGAGAAAGTGCTAGTGAAATTGAGAGAGAAATTCGCACTTCATTGAATTCAGTGTCAACTCCCATTAAATTCAAAGGGACATGAGAGTCTTCATGGGGTTAGTGAGCATCTGTAAACATTTGCAAGTATGCATGGAGTTACAGAGGGTTTTTTTCAGTTAGGAAAATATGGCCAGGCAAAGGTATGTTTATTTCTTATTATAGAAATAGCAGAGCAAAGAAGAATGATACTAAAGGCTTGATGAGAGAGGAAAAGCATTTTCAAAATTGATCAAAATCTTAGGATAGTTGGGGTGCTACACAGTTTGGGAATGAGGAACCTAATCTAATATTACTTACGCCTTTTTGTTAATGGTTCTTGGCAACATTTATTTGCTCTAGTGTGGCTTCAAAGGCCCTCATCATCTCAGGTTTCAGGTCCGATCTGCTTCATGTTGGGGCACTGAACTCAGGAGGACCCTTTGCAGATCGTGTTCAACTCCCCTGTTCAAGCACGGCTGGTTGCTGAGAACGGTGTCCAGATGGCTGTTAAATATGTCCACGGATGGAGACTCCATGACCTCCCTAGGTAAATGGTTCCAGTGCTTGGTCACCTTCACAGTAAGAAATTGTTTCCTGATGTTCCTGTGTTTCATTTCTTGCCCATTGCCTCTTGTCCTGCCACTGGAAAAAGCCTGTCTCTGTCCTCTTTGCACTCTCTCTTCAGGAATTTGTATACATTAATAAGATCCCACTTCAGCGTTCTCTTCTCTAGACTGAACAGTCCCAGCTCTGTTTGGAGAGTGCTTTCTCCTTAGCTGTCTTCACCAAAAGGCAAAATGTCAACTAATCTCAAGGCAGGGGCAGCAAGATTGCTGGATTTTATATTAATGAATAAAAAAATTGAAATGAGAATAAAACCCTCTGTGATGAGGCTAAAGAGCTTTTGATTAAATAAACCGTCTTGCTTAAATAGCACAGGAAGACAAGAAGAGAAGAAGGATATCTAAACTTTTCAGTGATAAACAATATTTAAAGTCTGTGGCCCTCCCAGCAGCAGTAGGAGAGGCAGTTTTGTGTGCTTCACAAGGGAAGTTGGCATCTCACTCTGCTAAATCACCCTGTGGTGAAGGTTGCAGTCAACAAAGCACTGAAATTCTGGGGCATGTGTGATATGTTATTACTCGTACATTTATTTTAGTTCTAAATACTTAATCGTTTTGGAGGTTTTATCTGCATATGTGGGGAAGCACAACCTGTATATTGACTTCTGTTGATAGAGTAGGGGCTGGCTCAGCTACTTAATTCAGGTTAACTTTAAAGCCTACAGACCTCAAGTGAAAGACTCATTGGCTTCAGTCAGCTTTCAATGAAGTTTTGAGTGCAAAATATTGAACCTATTTGCAACAACAAAAAATAATCTTAGAGAAAGAAATCAAAGAATAATTGAAAATAGAATTATATAGTTTTCTTGAAATACAGTGTTTTAATTGCTGCCCAGAGCTAAAAGTGTAAACACACGAGCTGGGGTAAGCTCTGTTGGCCCAAAGCTTTAATAGTCATAAACAGCCTGGAGTGGTAGGAAAGGCAAAATGATATTTGTTAAGAAATGGACTGCAGCTGAATGGGAACACCCTGGCTGGAAAAGACTATGGAGAATCACCATGTCTCCTTTATTTATGATAAACAGAGAAATCCTGCAGAATTCCTTCAGGTTTCATAACACTGAATAATAGTCGGGGCAAGACGGAGAGGCAAACAAGAGGTGGATAGAAAAGGCAAAAAACCACCTGGGTAATTCAAAACTACCACATGCAATTTGCTAGAGGGATACAAAGGGAAAATAGAGAGATTAGTTAGTTATTAGTGAGAGATATTAATTAATGGCTTGAAACCGGAGATTAAAAAGCATTACAGCCAGGTGAACTCTGGATCCCGGTGTAGAAGAAAATCTGTGTTCACAATATGTAGCTTGCTGATTTTACCAATTTAAATATTGACTGGGATAAGTACTGCACACACACACACACACAAGATAGGCTATTTGTCTAGAGGAAATGGTACTCCTCTTTGAAGATTTTCTTGATTAATGGGTTTCTTCTTTTACTGTTGTACGTTTTGGGTTAGTCACAAATCCAGTCTGAAGTTAAGTAGCTACTTAATGTGGTTGTTGGCAATGTTGCTTCTCAGGTTGGAATACTTGATGAGACTATATTCCACAGAAGGAAGCAGCAAAAAGTTTTCCTTCATAATGCAGGTGGTAGTGAAGAAAAACTCCATTGTCAGCAGTTCTGACCACCTTTCTGGTTATGGCTGGCAAATCTGAGATCCACAATCAATCAATGAACTGAGCTTCCCCATATAGCGGTGAATTATAGTGTGTCTCAGAAGCAGCTAAGATACCTGGCTAGGGGACTATAAAGTGAAGCCAAGCAAATAAGTCCTGATTCCCAAACAATGAATGAGAAGTTCTATAATTCAAACAGAAATACCCTTGGAGCAGTACACGTATTTATTGCAAACCACAATTCATTTCTTTACATTTTATTTTACAAATTCTCCATTACTTGCTTCAGTTACAGTGAAATGGCCTACTGTATTTCAAGATATTTCAAGCTGATCTTGTAGTTCACTTTTCTATGTCAAGAAATATTCAGACAATTGAACAATCAGATTACCTAAAAACTGTTAAGTGCCTTGTGGTGCAAGGAAGTGCGAACTATTTAAGAACTAATGTGAAAAATGGCAACTTATACACTATCGGGTAGGCCTAAAAGGGAAAAAAGGGAGAATAATTCAATGTGATTAGACATGACTGTATTCAATAAGCACATTTTTGTTTAGAAATTATGAGAGAAGAATATTATTTCTTAGGAGATTTTCTTCCAGGTTGTAGAGGAAGATACCTCTACTCTGTAAGATGCATTTTGTCCTTGCAGTCTCCATGGTTTGTAAGAGTAATCTGATTGAAAAGAATTGAATGCACAGAAATGAGACATTTCTTTTTTTACACCAGAAATGCTAAAACGAATCCTCTATATTAAAAATTGCAAAGATTATTTACACAATAAAAGAGGTGTCCAATCAATCATTTTTAAAGCAGAAATGAGGCCAAAAGGAAAAGTGTAGGATTAATGATAGCTATTTGTCAATTCTGCAGTGAATGCTCTGGGATGAGAAGCTGTTGAGTTCATTTGAGTGGACACACCACAAAACCATTACTTTAAATGGGTGATAGCTTTGGCCAAAGGACTAAGTGAGCATTTGCAATTAAGTGCCACGTAAAAACGGAATAAAACTTAGAATCCCAGAATGTGTGTCTCACTGTGCTTTATTGACTAAGATTTCCCAAGCCCTCAGTACTGATCTAAATCTGCTCACTCTAGGTTAAAAAGGTAGGTAAATATTAACAGATTAACTCCCATAGCACCAACAGGCAAATTGAGACACAGGAGGTTTACACGAGTGTATCTTTTTGAACAGTTTAAAGAGAATCAGCTTGTGTTCGGCTGCTTTCCTGTATGAGGCAAGCAAGAAGAGCCACTACTGTCCATTCTGAGCTTGTATACTTTTGTCTGAAAGGTTTGCAAAAGGATAATTTAAAGCAGAAGTAACTTTGCTGTCAATATGGTGAGACACCTTCCTGCCCAGGTTGCCCAGAGAACTTGAGGATGCCCCATTTCTTAAAGTGTTCAAAGCCAGGCAGTATGGGCCTTTGAACAACCTGGTTTAGTGGGAGGTGTCCCCGCCCATGGCAGGGCATGGTCTTTAAGGTCCTTTCCAACTCTGATTATAAATAGCTACCTCTACTGCAGTGTCAGAGAATACCTGGTACAAAAAGCAACTGGTGTTAATTTTTATAGGATACCCTGATCACAGTAAATTAAATCTGGCTTTCAAACACAGTGACAGGGCACTGGAAGAGGCTGCCCAGTGAGGGTGTGGGGTCCCCTTTTCTGGAGACCTTCAAGACCTGCCTGTTTGCAGCCCTGAGTGATGTGCTCTGGGCAATCCTGATTTAGCAGGGGAGTTGGACTGGAGGATCTCTAGAGGTTCCTTCCAACTCTGACAATTCTGGGATTCTGTGATATTTAGATTGCACTGAAAGTCTACATCTGTCTTAGAGGGCAAAGGAAATTGACAGTGCAGAAAATTCAGTAATTCATGTGTCATGTACTTGTAAAGTGAGGAAAGCCTTATATCAGAAAATAATCCAAAACATAGCAGAAACTGTGTTTTTAGTAGAGTCTCCAGGATGGAAATGCATCCAACTTTTATTAACATTTGAAAAAGATCTAAGAATGTATGGTAATTGCAGATGGAATACCAAGGAATTTAACAGAGATGAGTGCCCATTTCCATCAAAATTTAAGTCAATGACAAACTATTAAGATGTTTCCATGAAGTCCAAAGGATTGCAAGGAAAGTGTAAAGATACTTTTAATTAGAGCATGTCTTATCAATATATATTTACAGAGGTAGATATATCCTACAGAAAGATGGCAAGTATCTGTATGAAGAAAGGTGAAGAGGGTCAGAAAAAATGCACATTCTACAGAAAATAGGGAATATGGGTACTGTAATTAACAGATCAAATTGCCAAGGAATTGCAAAGAGGATCAGAGGGTAAAAAGATAATTAGCATATCAAAGGGTAAGAAGCCAAGTGTTGAAATAAAGTGGTAGTGATACAGACAGCTAAAGAGGAGTTATTGACCAATAATTGTATTGCTTTAGGCAATGTATGCTTTGCTAGAACCATTATCAACCAGGGTTTTAATGGACTAGTCTATTTTTATAAATGTGGAGTTATGAATGTCAAATGCCATGAATTAATTGTAGAGCCACGATGCACTAGTGCAGTAACCTGGTTTTTAGGAGTTTGTAACTGTAATACCAAAGGGAAATAGAAGGAATTCAGGCTCCAGTGGCTGGTTACATGGTCAATGGAGCTTCCTTTGAATACAGAAATAACACAGACCATGATTTTCAGAGATTTGGCATTAAGGCTTTTTCTTATACCAACATAAATTGCATAATTTATTCTGGAGCGGGTGACATCCTGGGCTAAAGCCTCAGTGAATCCTCTCTATTGCTCTAAGGGAATTTTATTTCCTCCATTACTCAAAAGGGTTCAAAAGTCTGCCAACAGAAGACCATCTGTTTTCATGCTACAGCACACCTGCCTCACTAGTAACAAGGCTAGATTGACTGAGTGGGAAGTTAATGGGGATCCAGGGGTTTCCAATTGCCCCCTGAAGTACTGTCTCACCAAAAGAGCGAGACCTCTGCCTAAGTGGAGATTTCAGTCTTGTTTTCATCAACACAAAGATTGGGTCCTACTATGGCTGACTCCATGGGGTGTGTGGATAGCAAGAGGTTAGCTAGAAGGAAAAAACAGGTAAGTTCCCGTTTGTACTTTCTACTTACTGACTTCAGTATAAAATGTTGTAAGAAATCTCATAGCATTGTCGTTTCAGCACTGTTTGAGGTAGCTAAAGCTGTTAAACCTGCCATTTTCTGTGCCCAGGAATAAGGAAGAAAATTCAGTGAGATTTTCTTTATTGCTTTCCTTGCTCTGAAGTGCTGTCAAACTGCATTGCTCAGACCAAATCCAGCTCTTTCATGAAGTAGGAGACCTGGAGGCTGAGTTTTCACTAAGATCCCTCTTTGCCATTCTGGACCCACAGGGAACAGTCACAGGCTTGGGAGCTCCAGCAGCAGTTGTTGTCAACAACCTTTCTAGAAAGGAGTTCTTGACTAAACTGACCTTACTATTTTTAGTAATACATACGCTGTATGAATGGGGATATGGATGGGAACTGCTCCAGTGGGCCAGACTTATGGTACAGTCAAGCTGATCTGTTGAGAGCCTTGATGAGAGAGCAAAGGACCCTCAGGTGAGGTGAAACCATGCTGCCAGTTTTGCCAGGGGTTAGCAGAGGATAACTTGGGTTTCTGCTTCAGTTTTTCAGAGTCTGTTCATTAACAAAACAGTAGAAATACTTAAAATGTAAAGTAAATGAGTTGGTGATGGTTTTAGTGAGGATCTAATGGATTTTCCTCTGCAGAGAGGAGTACAGAAATACAGTTTGTCCACAACTCTGGTCTCCCACTTAGCTTCTCANTTTTTTTTTCTTAAATTGTAAATACATCCCAGATTACTAAGTGATAGTGAAGATTGAAAATGTCAGTCAAAGTACTCTTGTGCTTCTGCTGAAGGCAATGACAAAACTTTAATTAACTGAAAGTCACCCAATGGTCTAATACTGGAAATACTGAGATCATTCCCAGAGAGATGAAACAGAAAAGTCTATTTGAATGGAGTCAACCATATAAAGAGAGCATCTGTCATTTTAGTGGCCAGCCCAGACCACGAGAGTACGTAATACTTGCACTTTTGGTTTGTAATAATCATTCCTGGAACCAGAATAATGACTGCATTGAGCTACAAGATCAGGCTCTTCTAAAGAGCAGAGATGGGGAAGGCTATAACTATCCAAATCACTGTAGCAAGGAAAACAAAACATGAAATGAGTATCTAGATAAAAAATGCTGGAAGATAACAAAGCAATATTTTTCTGCAATTCTAACTCCCAATTAAAAAAAAAAAATCATTTGCTTTAAGTCAAGAAAAATGAGGTGTAGTTAATGTTATTTTGTGACTGATATAACTTCAGCCGGTAGTACCTATAAAATTTGTAGCTCTTTAATTAGCGAGTGGGAAAATTTTAGTGTTTCAAAACTATCACTTTGGATGTGTAATTCCAGCTGCTTCTCACAGTCCTAAATAAGGTCCAGAGTCAATTTCTAAATAATATTTGATAAATGATCAGTCTCATCTCTTGCTGCTTTTTCTGGGTTGAGACCTTAATTGTCTCACATATGAGATAAGAAAATAAGATCAATCCAAAAAACCTCAGTTGAAATGTATCTATTTTGTAAGAAATAGTCCTGCATAGCCTGTAATGGGGAGAGGATGATGAGGTACCCTGAAGTGATTAGACATGCTGCAAGAGTGAATTTAATTTGGAAGATTGAGAGGTGTGGAGATAACTGCTTTCTTTCTGCCTCCACGCTTTTACCACTACTCAGTATAACTGAGGACTTATAAATACTTTATAAATTAAAGAAATTAACCACAGCGCTCCCAAACTGCAAGAACCACCTACACCATTTGTACATTGTTCTATTAATAGTGGCTAAAACGTTATCTCCTGCAGCCATGCCGTATATTAAAATGGAGCAGAATTGAAAAGATCAGAAGCTGGTATACTTTTCCGGGCAAATATGTGGATTTGGAGGGACTAGAAACTTTTCAGTTTTAAAACAACAGTAATTTCCTAGCAATCTCCAGACCCCTGACCAGAACGACAGTAGTTTACAGAAGACAGTAATATATGTAGCAGTCAGATTTGGTAAATCCCAAAAGGCAAACTCCTCCCCAGTCTCCGTAAGTGTCCTCAAATGGCTGTGATGCTATCAGGAAGGAAACCTTTTCATCATTCACTATTGTGTAACAGACCCTGTGCTGGAATAAAGCTTCATTTTTCCTCCTAACTATCGGAATATTTCCTCCTAACTATTCCCCCAAACTATTGGAAATCATTATGCGACTCAACCCTCCCCTTAACCTCCAGCCCACCACTTCTGCTTGTAATATGCCTAGAAGCTTTATTTAATCTCACCTGCAATCCAATTAAAAGCCTCTCAAAAATTCACACCTGTGCTAATTGTAGATTCACATCACTGCTTTGTAGTCATTAAGTCTATGAGTTAACATTTTTATGAGTGCAACTAATCTAGTTTATCAACAAAATGCTGGAAGGTTTACGTGCTAAAACAAGATAATCAGTATTCACGCTTCAAGATTTCAGCAGGGGTCAGGAAGGAATTATCTTGTCTTATGAAGCATTTCAAAATGGCTAATTATGTTTGTTCATAAAATTTGGTCCTAAAACAATTGAAATCAGAGTAAAAGCTTTTGAACTTTTAACTGTGAATGACTAATTTGGCTGAAACATTGGTTTATATCAGAAACTCCTGTGATCATTTCTTTTTTTTTCCTGTAGTAAAGACCAAAAAGATACACTTTGAAAATACAAACCCAATAACATGAGCCTCCGTCTCCAGGTTACTTCCAAAGGTTGGAAACATATTGCCGAGAGGCAGTTGCTGATGAACCTCTACTTCTATGTATGTATGTGTGCATGGGCACCTAGTGTCTAAGAAACACGGGATTTTAAAGCAGTGGTTATCTCAGCTCACAGAACTGAGTCAAGGTTGCTAAATATTAACCCTGTGCACACAGTTTTCAAATACCTTTTGTAGATCCTGAAGATATGGTATGAAAATAGTCCAAAAAGCTCTATTTTGCTAGAGACTTTTTTTTTTCTTTTTAAAAGGAGGTTTCTTCACCCACATATAACAATAGAAAACCCACCTAGGACCATAGACAGATGAGGACAAATAAAACCAGAGCAATGAGAGAGAGAAATAATTGTAATTCAGCCAGAAACTCTTTTTTTTTTTTTTTTTTTTTTTTTTTTTTTTCTTCATAATGGATTCTTGCTCCCAGTTCACCCATAGTAAATCAACGGGCATGTGGCATGTACTACAGATGGATCGGCTGTGGTAAACACATACAGCTGCACATATCTGTTACACAGGTGCTTGGTGTTCAACTGGCTGGCTAGCCAAGAGCAGTCAGAGCTTTTGGCAAAGGCCCGTAGTTCCACACGGATTGGTAGAGAAAAGCCAGCGTGAAAGTAGTCAGCTGGCACTAGCACTTCCCATAGCAGCCCCCGAGCCAGAGCCAAACCTGCCGGTCTCATTCCTCACCCCGTATTCTGAATCGCTGACAAATTCCTAAACTTATTTTGCAATTGAGTGGGAGGATTTTTTGGCTGGAGTTACTGGAATGGGGACACTGGGGCATTTAGTACCTCCGTGTACAGTATTAAGCCCTTCAATTGTTCATCATTCCGGGGCAAAAGTGCTTGTGTGGGGGGGGGGTTGTGGTTTTTGGTTGTTGGTTGTTTTTTTTTTGTCATAGGGTTTTTTCCTCCTTATTGTTCATTTTCTGACTTGATGTTTGGGTTGTTTGCTGGATTGTTTTTGGGTTTGTTTGTTTGTTTCCCCCCCAGTGTTCTTTGGAGTAGTTTGGGGTTTTTTTCTGTTTTGATTTTTTTTCTTTCTTTTACCTCCCCAAGCAAGGGGGCAAGGAAGGGCAAAAGCCCTCCCTGGACAGGCTGGCACTTGGCAATGGCAGCACAGGCTGCTCTTTACTAGCTGGACATACTGCAGGTGTAACTGGAGTACGGTAACGTTTATTATGTCCCTCTAAATAGCTGCTGCTGATGTTGCAGAACTGGTGCTGAGCCAGTAGAAATACATGAACCGAAATCAAGCCCGAGAAGGCAGCATTATGATGTTGACAGAGGCTAATGTAGACCTCTCCACTGTTATTGTTACATTCAGGTTAATCTATGTGATATCTGCATGTGACAGTGGGCCAAATGACTTGCTGATGATCCGTTGTGAGAGGAACGTTAGAGAGGCCTACAAGAGGTCATATTAAGCTTGTACAACATGAAATATATATATGTTTTTCAGACAATTCCATCAGTGTTTCACAATCTAAAATAATTTTCTCCCCAACACTCTTCTCAAATCATTAATAAAAAAGAGGACTTGTATTCCTAATGTTGCAAAGAGACCTTTCCAACTCTAAGCTGATAAAGATTTGCCTCTGCTCCTTGATATGAAGAGACACAGGCAAGTTGCTTATTCACTAAGATCTAAATTTTGCACATATATCTATGTGACTACAGAGCAGTAATCTCTGCTCTATAAATAGCCTGAGCTTCTAGTGACCAAAGAGGGCCAAAAACCCAGGGTCCCACTTAAACAGAAATTTGGCTTTATCGGTATGATAAACCTAGAGCAACGCCCAGGGCTTAGGACAGCAGGGCATGGGCACCCGTCCCGAAATTCCAACCTATGAGTGTAAAACCTGCAACTGGGAGAAAGCCTGGAAACCCTGGGGGGATTGGTGTCTTAGTTCTGCTAGAGATCACTATGCAGACCACTAGCTATGCAGACCAGCCCTAGACCTGGACCAGGATGCTGAGACTAGGTGCCTTGAACATTTCAACTCCTGGTTTTGATGCTCCAGCAGGAACACATGGGATTTCACTCAAATAATGCTTAACTCCACTGAAAGCTTATTTATTATTTTTGACAAAGCATTTAAAATGCAAAAACTGGTGGTTTTAATTAAACAGAGTTTTGCATGGAATTTTCTGACTTCAGTCCTCTTATGATTATCTCTAAAATATGTGTGAAATGTTTGTAATATAATCAGTGTGCTGTTAGCTTATAAACCTAATGAAGACTGGGTTAATGCCAACATTTTTGTTGGCACTGCAGTTCATTTTATTATACTCTGAGCAATTCTGGGACTAAATTCAGAATTCTTGCTTCAGTTATCAAGAATGGCGAGAAGGAATCAACACATTTTCTCTGATTTCACAGAGAAACCCTGGTTTCTTGCTTCTTTTGAGCCAAGAGAAACCATTAATTAGCAATGTTACATCTTCAGTGAGGTCTGAGTGAAGATATCACTCTAGTATGTAGTCATTTGAAGTAATGACACAGTATCCTCAAACAATTTCCAGCACAAGTTTGTTTGACCTTTAGTTTGAAACTACCCATGATGGGGACTGATCTTTTTTCACTCTTCATTAACTTAGCCACTTACATCCAACTACTTAAGGCTTTCCTATTTTTGCATAAGTGTGGGATATGAATTATGACTACATGATTTATTGATTTCGTATGAATGATAAATGGAGATATTATTTCCCAGCACATAAAAAAATACAAAGCTAGCAACTTATTCACACCAAGATAATCACTAAAACCACCCTTCAAAAAGTGGCTTAACCTTTATTTTACTCTGCATTGCTTTTTCTCATCCCTCCATCCTTATTCCTTCTTAGGAACATCACAGGCAAGATATGCATACTGTGGAAAGGATATTAGCGTTCAAATAGACCTTAACTATAGGGCTGGGCTAAAGCACATGCAGACAAAGGACACCTTTCCAGCAAAATAACTGCTTTGCAACTTGCCCTTCCCAAAGGTTATTTGTGCATTTTAATTAACTCAGATTTTTTTTTTTTGTCCATTGATTAGGCTGATTAGACAGATTGTGAAATATACATTAAGAGGAGGATATCAAGAGAGACAAATGCTGCTTTTTAAATGTGCTTAGGTATTGCTGGTGCTGTCAAGGTTCATTGTGGCAGATCAGCACCCAACGTGGCTATGAATCATATTCACAAATATGAAATGGGGAGTGCCATGGGCAGAAAGTTCATCCTTCCATGTCTTTGTTTGGGTTTAGGGTTTTTTTGCTTATCACTGCCATGAGGAATATCCAATGATTATCTGATAAACACCTAATACACTGTAGACTGACACAACTCTCCATGCAACTATTAATACCACTAACTATGCTAATATGTGTAATGAGCTAATTACCTGTGGTATAAGTGTAAAGTATTGCATAAAGAGGGCATTTTAAACCCAGATACTTGAAGTTTTTATTCAGCTTGCTCAAAAATGACCAGGTATTTTGACTGTGCAGGTTTGACTATAGTCTTTGGAGTCCTTGAAAGTAATGTCTTAAAAGGTAGTTTTTCATCATTTAATTGGGAAATAATTGTAGTCTCTTAAAAATACCTGAAAAGATGACAAGCCATCATCTCTGTCAGAATTTGGCCTTTCTGCAAAAATAAATCTTTCAGTTCAGGGATCCAGTGCAGTCAAACTGATTGCCAGAAAGAGAGCACTCTCTGTTCGTTATCTAGATCTCTTCAGTCTGCTCACTTTGAGAAGGAATTTTGCAAGAGATCACAATCACTATGACAGAAAATAGGTGCACAGAAATGCTATTGCATTTACAGAAAGCTTCAGGATAATTTATTTATGAGATGGGTTGTTGCTTTTACATTCTCCTTATGTTTATCAAATTTTTGGCATTTATTCTTCCCAGTTCGGCCAGTGAAAAGCAATTAAGGTGTTTTTCATGCATACAACTTCGAACCCCATCCAGAAGCAGAGAAGTAGGAGGAAGAATTATCCAAGGTTGTCGTTATATATTTTATTTTTCAGAAACTTCAAAAAGATTCAGCACAGGGATGTAGAAGGGGGTCTAGAAGATGCCTACTTGCGTGGCAACTACAGTTTGCTTTACTGTGGTAAAGAGCCTTCCCACCAAGGTCCCAATGTCCCTCTGCAGTGTTTTCATTCTCCAAGAGGAGCAAGGGCTTTGTGGCCAGGTCCTACTCTCTTGCTGAGAGCTGGCTGGCGGAGCAGGGCTTTCGCAGCTGATTTCTGGTGAACCTGCTGATACACGGATCACTGTTCTTCTGCAGGTTTGTTAGTCATGGCCCCGTAAACATGAGGCTGTCCCTTGACTAGAAGGCAACTTAGTGGACAAAAAGAAATAATCATAATTGGATTTACCTCCATGGAAGAGACTTTTGCCAGTTAGAGACAGTGGGTGTCTGAGCAGGCAAAGCCGTGAGTTCATTAATTTGTGAATCTATGGGTCTCTTTTTCTTGAAAAATGAGAATAGCAGAAGCAGAGGTATCATTTTTTCTGGCTTGTTTCACCATTGGACTTGGACAGAGTGCCAATGATTTAGGCCTTCAATATTTATTTGAATACTCTCCTATGGCTTTGTCCTACAGATTTGGCCACAAAGAAGTGATGATTCAGGGTTTCATGACAATTTTAAAACTTTTTGGTCTAACAAGCAGATATCATTTGGTGTGTCCAGAGTTATTAACTCTTCACGTTTATGTCAATTAAATTATGTCTGAAGCAAGGTTTAAGGATGGTGGTGGCATTGCAGTTGCAGATCAAAATCGATTGTGTTTTGCATGGCGATACTGTAAAACACTGCTATTTCTATTAAAAAATAAATAAATCCATTTTTCTATAACAGATTACATTGTTTCTTTGAAGTGTGATTTTTAAGCAGCTAGTGTTTATAATATGTACAGCATTAATCTTCAGACTTTAATCTCTATAGTCCTGTTTAACACAGTGAAGCTTCAAAGGATACGGATGCCTTATATTGCTTATTGAGATATGATGTAAAATATATATGAAAGATCTGGGGAATCCAAATTATATCCATCAAATTTTTAATGTGCAGAACGTATTTAATGCTAGACGTGTGAGAAAGCTACCTGTATATTTGGCTGATGAACAGTACTACGGACATACTGGAAAGGGTAAACATATTAATTAGAGCCTGCACATTTCTCCTTCTTGCTAGTGTAATCATTAAATTGATTTTTCCAGTCTGACATGTAATTGTTCCAGCGATGGAATCCTGCTTTCCACTCTCGTTCTGCTTCATCAATATTTCCTGTAAAACATGAAATGGGTTACATTAATCTAAATTTGAATCTCTTTATATGCTAATTGAAAAATAATTGTGATTATCAATGTCGTTTGCTCCAAGTACGTTATAGGATGGCCTTTTCCTTCTTTTCTTTAACCTGGAATGAATGAAATTCCAGTGATCAACACTTTATCTTTACATCAGGAAGGAAAAACTGCAAACATATGTTTCTGTAATACCACACAGTAATAAATATACTTATGCATGAGCTTTTTGCTTTTAGATTATACTTCTCTCCACCAAATGAAGATTTTTATCTTTTTTTTTTTTTAAAGCCTCAAAAACATTACTTTTGCTCAGTATACTTTACAGTGAAACTTACAGAGCCCAAAGCCTATGGTATGCAAACTGAGATAGGTGTTTGTAAAGGTACAGTGAGAGCACAGCTTTTTCAAGGCAACAATAGTATTGCCATTAGTTTTAATGGGTTTCAATGGATGGACAGGATTTTACCCCACTGTAGAATAAAGCTGGAAGCTTAAAGTGTAAGGGGCACAAGTTTGGAGAAGGATACTGTAAAATAAGTTCTAAGTCAACATGAAACCATCTTGTCTTTTCTTTTTTGTTCTAGCCCATAAAGCATTTGCCAGCTAATCCTGTGTCCTGAGGCAATATACATTGCCAAATTTGTTATAGGTATCAGAGCAGAGGGCGAGGATGAGAGAAGTAATAAAAATATATCATTTTAGAAGGTTCCCAGAGTACTTTACGGACAGGGATCACTTCCTCCAGTCCCCCAAAGGTAATTAATGCTAGGGAGAAATGCAGTGATCTTGCAGGAACAACCCATACAACAAGTACAGGATAGATAACCTATGTAGGCTGTATTGCATACTGTGGCTTATTATTTTGGATCATTCGTAGACTGTTTGTTAAAGTTTAGAAACCATTTATGATCTGTGAATGCCTTTATTCATTCTGGACCTAATTATTTCAGAGTCCATATTGACATAACTTGCTTCCAAAAAAATTTGGTAATTGTGTTCACGAGATAACAGTGCCATGGTTTCTTTATGCTCTTTTGACTTTATGTTCTTCTGTTGCAGTAGAGCATAGGCCCTTTCCCTCCATAAATATACCCTTTTCTCCTTTTTTATGATCTGCCAGCACTGCAAGTTTAACTGGTTATGGGAAAATGAAATACTTTTGTGTTTACACATCAGTAGAGAAAATACTCTGGAAAAAAAGCTAACAGGTTCAGAGATTTAGTTTGGAGAAGCATCGAGTAATTTGGTTGCTTATCTGTAGTTTAGCTCAATATTTCCAAACCTTTTTGCTGTGGAAATCCAGATGGTAATTTAATGAGACTTTGAAAGGAGGTTTACTTTACGTGGTTTCAGTTTGACCAGAAATAAAAACAAGATATTTTTTTACTTGGGGAGATTCTGTAGTTCTGGTTGTAGTCAAGGGGAAAACTGTGAAGAAGAATTATAGGAAAAAAAAATATTAAAAGAATTAACCACATGCCTCTCCCTCAGTTCCAAGATGTAAATAAGCTTGGTTACATTGGAGATCAAAGAAAAACTCAGATCACTTTTGCATTTTTTCTGCAGGCAGCAATTGTCATTAACTCAAAGAGGATTTGTAAATGTTGGTAACAATAAAACCACCTTTGGATTACTAAACTATGCAGATTCTCAGAGCTATGGGGTGAAGACATTCACAACATTTTGCTCTCCTTGCTGTAAGAACCCATCTTTGCACATTTCTTAATTTAAAGATGTAGTCAGGGTCATGGGTAAAGCCAAATTTTCCACATATATCAAATGCATTGGTAATTTAGTGTAGGAACCAGTATTAGTATTTGTTGGAGAAGAATGCCTCTACCAAATTTCTTGTCTTATTTAGGATTGTAAGTATCCAGTTTCATTTACCTAGGCAAAACCTTCACTTCTGAATTCAAAACGCCTCATTCCTTCTTTAATTATTCAGGTTTAGATGTGTTTGAAGTCTGCCCAAGGACTTCAGAAAATAGTATAATTCTACCACGCATGCATTTTTCAATTAAAAGTCATTGTTCTAGAGTATAAATTAATGAGGCATTTCAGAGCTTCTTAAGGATCAGGGAGAAGAAGTGAGTCTGCTAGAGAAAGCAGAAAACGAGAAATTCAGAGTAGCAACCGTTATGAATCTAAAAGACAGAAGGAGGAAGGAAATCACTGAAATAAGAACTTGGATTCCCATTTGTTTGCTTTTTGCAGTGATAAGATCCAAATTGAAGTTACGAGTCAATGCATCCCATTATCACCAACATCATCAATCTCTTTGAAGCAACCACCCGTGACTTAGATGAGCTGACAGCTAGAAGGCGGAAAAAAATAAAATAAATAAATAAAATAGTAAATTTGAGAATTCGACTTGACCGATAATTACAGTTCAGAGCACTGGGATACTCCAACATGCTGCAGAGCTACGGAAGTCAGCTGCTAATACAGCAAGGTTCTTTTGCTGCAAGTAGCCGTTTAGGCAATCCCAAACTTTCTAGTTAATACCAATTAGCTTAATGCAAAGCCCAGTGAAGCTAACAAGGAGAAAAGGGGAGGTTTTGGTAGGCAGTGCTCAGAAAGGTCCCAGTTTAACAGAAGAAGAAAATGAAAGGTGGGGTTTTTTTTTGTTTGGTGGGTATTTTTTTGTTTGGTGGGTTTTTTTTCTGATTCTTTGGCAGTGTCAGCGCAGACAGCTGGCATTTCTTTTCTTTCCATGCAGACCTTACTTTAATGTCATTACAGCAAAGTTAAACTTATCTCCATATCATCATTTGTTGAACTCATAGCTGTGCCAATACAGTGCTAATCTTGAATGTATTTTTGAGCATTAACATAAAGATTGGGACAAAGGCCATATAGCTGTTGTGATACAGTGTAATTAATGCAGGATGACAAGTTAGAATTAATTTTTCTGTCCTCAATAGCTCATAAATGTGGGGACCCACAAAGTTCTTGATTCATTAGTATGGTAAATGCTACAAGTTTATCTATGCTGGAGATTCTCACAATGATAATTTCTACCCAAATGTTCAGAAAGAAGGAGAAATAATAATATTAGCTTGACTTCAACATCTCTATTTGATGTTCTTTAATCACACTCTGAATATCAATAGTTATTTAACAAAAAGAGTATATTTGTTTTCATACGTATTTTTAAGGACTTCAGAATTTCTTTTTTAATTTTATTTATGTATTTATTTTCTTCTTCCAAAAGTAAACAGAGCTCCCTGGGAGACAAAATATTCTAAGGGCTGTTATCTCTCCTATGACTTGGGATGCGAGGGACTAGAGTTAGAGAGAAATCAGATTATTAAGGTACATAAACTGTTGCCCATAGGTGCACTGAGTTTTAGTTTGTCGGTAGGTGCAGCAGTACTTCTGAGGTTACTTTTGACTAGTTCACTTTTCTGCATGCACAATGAGTCCAGCATTCTGCATTTGCTGCATGAAAACTAATTCTGATGGCGAATTTACTAATTAGCCACAATTTTATTATTCTTACAACCCTGAGTATATAGCTCTATAGAATCCATATTCTGCTTGGAGAATCATAACAAATACAATTATTTTTGTTATTCACTGGCCAAGGAGTTGAACTCTTCTCTGCCTCCACATTTGAGATATTTTTAGGGTTCTTTTAATATATAATGTATTTATGTTACCTACTTCTCGATTACTCTATAGATGTTATATAATGCAGTAACATCAAATAAAATAGAAAAATATGTGTTGGGCATACCAAAATAGTAATGGAGCAATAAATGGAAAGCTTGACTGCCTGCAGCTTTCTATAATCAACAGAAATGGGTGTACATAAATAGTTAGGGCTCTAGATGCATTAAAGTTTGCATTAAGGAGGTAGAGTCTAACATAGATGCTTTTATAATTAACGTATGATTGCTCTAAAAGCCACTTACGAGTCACTTACTGTTTACTATCCCTCTGGTGGGTTTCTTTTAGAAACGGTCATCAGAAAAAGATGTGGTGATTGTAGTCACGCCCTCAAATGAAACATCAAATGCTGAATTCTCCCAGCTTATCTTGGGTTGAGTAGGGATGGAGGGTATTTCTGGTACATTTGCAATAGGGATGATATCCGGGTAGAAATTGTCTAGTTGGAATTAAGAGCCCACGTAAGGCGTGTCTAGGTCCAGTTCACAAATCCAGTGATGATTATTAAGCTGGACACAAAACTACAAGTTTTCACTAATGTCTTTGATTATACTTTTATATATTGAAATGGAAGGAAAAGACACTGGAAAATCTTCAAAAAAATCATACAAAGTACTCTAGAGGCATAAAGGCCAGTATTTTATATATGGCTATTACTGTTGTGTTAGTGAGTGAGTGAGGCTTATTTTTCTCTTATCAGTTTTCTCAATCCATATCCATGACAATTTTTCTTTTTCTTTATTTTTTTGCTTGGAACATATCGGATTTGGCTTCTTGAGGAGAATAGGAAACAGCTAACCTTAAAAATGTCAGGGACTAAATATTTTCCTCTCTCGTATATTTAACTGCCTCGGGGAACTTCTCTTACCCAGCCTGCCATGGGAACAGGCTTGCTCAGATGCTGAACGCATCTGGAGCCAGCCATTACCTGCCGAGAAGACCTCAAGAGGATAGCAAGACTCTTGCTGGGAGCGGATCAGTAGCTAAACAAGTGGTTTGTTACCAAGCACATCCATGTCAAATTCTGACCGCTTGGCACAATGAGAAATCCCCTTGCAATTTCTGCAACATAAGTTGGTTTGATTGTTCTCTTTGGATTCTACCTGATGTAATTCTGCTTTGTCTTCCGAACCCTACTTGAGCTATAACTTGCAATAACGATAACGTAAAATTTCCTTACTTCTTGCTCTTTGTCATCTTATATCACGTTAAATTAATCTTCTCTTTCTAAGAATATTTCAACTAAAGAAGTAATAGAAAAGACAGATCCTCACAAAATGAGGAAATACATGTATTTATGGCACACAATCTCCTTTGGGCATAAAAATAGATAGAAAAGGGCATAAAAATAGATAGAAAATGCAAAATATTATTTCTGTGAAAAGAATTATTACAATATAAAGTATTATATAGTGTTTGTAAGCAGAATCTTAAAGGTTTCTTTGTAAGAATTGTGTAAGATTGGATAGGGAACTTAAATACAAAACTATCGTAATTCTGTTGCAATATTTCAAGGACTGTTAGATGTAGATACACGACAAAGCAGCAGTTCTTATTGACAATATTCTTGTCTCGTTCCTATATTGGAATCCAGGCACGATGATTCTTGCCTTTTTGCTAAGAATGTGTTCAGGAATTTCTTTTAATTAAATTATGTAAATTTCTGTTGTAAATTACTGAATGTGGCAAAGTGATGTATTTCTGTGTCTTGGCAGATCAAAAGTGTTGCTTTGTCACCCCTCACACACCACGGGACCGTGCAAAGCAACTCTGCTGTCCTGCCAAGATGTGTTGAACTATGTCTGGTGATGTGCTCTCTTCTGCTCCGCCACAGACCATATCGTTATGCACAGTCCATTAGTAAGATGCATATTACTCAATAGGGGTTCACAGCCAGGTTAAAGAAATATGTAAAATAGTTCAGTTTTCCTGGCTCAGCATAAAGGGTTTGTCATAATTTGAGAAGCCTCTGTTAAATCCATCCATAATTTGGTATACTGTGAGTTTTTTTTTAAAAATCACAGAGTATGCTTTATAAATTATTCATTTTACCGACTGATTCTGTTTGTCTTGATTCAATTGAAAACCATCTATTGAATTAAGAGGGGACAAAAGTTGAGCCATAATAGTTATAGGTGCAAATGAGGAAGGAATTATTTCAGAAAGAATCATCTGTGCCCTATGAAAGCTTACATATTTTTAAGACTTACATTCAAACTGAATCTACAGAAATCCTGTAAATTACTAATTAACATTTTGAAAGTGTATCTTATTTTTTAAATGAGACTTTTTTCTTTTTTTTTTTTTTTTTTTTTCCCCTCTCAGATCCAGAACTGCAAAATCACTTTATAAAATCAATTCCTTTCGAGGCACAGAGGCTTGGTCTGTTTGGTGGGCTTTGTAAAAAAAGTGGCATGGAGCTTCTAAAGAAAATCTGAGTCTTTTGTGTTCAACTGAGTTTGGAGTTTCAAACAGCCTGTTACATTTTTCTGGGTAGTGAGATTTCATAAACTCATTGTATACACAGTCAGGCACAAATCAGTTCTATTTTGCATAGGCAAGTCTTGAAGTCTCTTGATTGTTGTCAATGAGTGACTCTCTAGAAATAAAACACAAGGCTCTCTCATGTGAGATGTAGAACAGAATCCCCTTGCAGCAGTCAGTAGTAATACGCTTCATATCCTCTGTGGATTAGCTGTGTAGCAATACAATCCCATAAATAACAGATAATATAATCCCAATATAACAGCCCACAATGTACTTTAGATACATGAAATTTATACAGAACTTCTAAAGCCTCCAGAAATCCCAGTGCAAGCTTCCATTTCAGTAATGTCTTCCCTATTCTTGCCAGTACCCTAAGGAACCCAGACCCAGGCACTGCTGACCCTCATAGTGGGGGCAGCTTGAGAACAGAGATTTGCAGCACTCCAAAATATCTCACCTTGTGGTTGCCTCTCCACTTTGGGGCAGAGAAACTTTATACTGTGCAAGTCTCAAGCCGCAGCCTGTCCTCAGGCTTTGTCCTAGGGCATAAGAGGGTGCTTCAGGCTGGTGAGCCCATGGCCAGAAGCATAGGGAATGTTGTGGGGTAAACCCTCAGCACAGCATGAATGGTGTTGTCCAACATCTGAACATCTCATGGAAGTTACAAATAGGAATGTAAAGATTTTTAAACTCCAATCTCATGTTAACATTAAGTAAATGATCCTAAATGGATGTTTAGATAAAGGTATCTATAAATGCATTTTTACCTGTCATTTCCAGGACTTTGGGAAAAAAAATATTCCAGAATCGACATTGCTGAGCACGTAATTTTGTCAGTATCTCCGAAGTGTCGGTATTTAATGTCAAATATTTTTGTTCGTTACTGGTGAAGACTGGCCATCTTGTTCCATTAATCAGCGTCCCATTTGGAGTTCTAAATGAGAAAAGAAACCTTTCATTTAGAATGAGAAATTACCTCAGTACATTGACAGTGTTGTTTCTTTTTTATATAACAGTTACTTCAGCTTAAGCATGTTAGTTTGGAATTAGTGAAGTATACTTCTGTAAGTAACACAATGGTGGAGAAAAATAAGGTAAATCTGATTTAACTTAATTTTTAAAAAATTAAAGTATTTATTTTCCTATTTTGGGGGTATTCTGGGTCCTCCTAAAGGAAATGACCATAGAGAAACTACACTTGTTGAATTTGGAGACTCTCACAGAAGTTGTAAATTATTATGGATGATTTAAGAACAAACGAACCTTGGGAGGTTGAGTAGTTAATGTTTTGGCGTGAATGTTGCTGTTCCCTTCAAAGAGGCAAATAGATTGGACTAAATAACTCAGATAAATATGCAAGTAAAGGTAAAAATAATGTCTAGACTTTGGATGAGAACTATGTTGGGAGAGAAGACAATTATTCCTCATTTAGAAAGAGCAGCTCCTTCTTGAAGTATGCTATGTCCCATCAGTGGCATGCGAAACGAGCAAACTCAAATCTCTCAGAACCTGGGAGGAGGTACAGTGTTTGGCCCTTTATGAAACAGGCTCTGCATGTTAAAGGATCACAGCTGTTAGTGTTAAAATAGTTGTGATAAATATTTATAATAGAACCTAATAAATTCTGTTATAGGCACAGACATCCAGTTTTTCCCCTCCAGAAAGGACTACAGGTAGTACCTATATGACTATACAAATACTAATTGATGTAAGTGTGTAGAAAAATAACAAAATGGGAAGCATTGCATAGGCAATAAATGTGATGAAATATGATCTTCAGAAAAAGTAGATGATTTGTGGCTGTTTCAAGTGTGAATCCAGGTTAGTTCAAAAGAGGTTAAAATAATATTAAGCATCTTATTGCAGTGCAAGCAGAAGGACTCCTTTTCTAGGAGTTGGTATCAAGAAATCTTGCGTATTTCATTATTTTTTGTGGGATAAATTAAGAACACTATTAGCTAAGTTAATTTGGTTATCTCTCTATTACTTTTCACCAGGACTCGTTCCAGGAGGCGGTGGCCAGAGAGGAGTCCAGGGTGCGTGGAGCCCACTTGAATTGTGCTTGCCAAGAGTGGGATCAAGGTACTGGGTGTAGGTGGGAGCAGTCAGAGCACAAGACTCAGCTGTTGAAATAATATCAATATCTCTTAGTTCATTCAGAATGAAGTTTTCGGCCCTTGTTTTAGTATTCTGGAGTCTTTGGCATTGGCCGCTCACAGAAACAATGTTAGAGTAAGAGATTCAGCATGTCATTTCCTGAATTGCTCACTTCTTTACTAATTTTTCTTTACTAATTCAGCTCTGATTAACCTATGTCACCCTTTTTAACTGCACATTTATTTGTGGCTCATGAGAACGATGACTTAAGCAGAACTGACTTGCACTTCAGTTCAAGATCAGAACGCTAATGATGCTGTCAGTATTCATTTTAACAGCTTTTATGCTATGAAATAAATCATGACATTCCACATTATAATTTACAGGTGTGAGGGGGATTACACAATGGCTACAGATGTATTTTACTAAAAAAGATTGAAAGGACTGTCAGATGAACACAGTATTTTGAAATAAGTGAACCTTCTGATTATGACATCCTCTCTGTGTTTCTTGGAAGCTTACTGTTCAGAGAAATGGCCAGTAATTTCTTTCTTAGCTCCATTATTGCAAATTTTCCAAGTCAAAAACTAGCTCTCAGTTACAGCAAAACTGAGAGATCACAGGAGTATAATTTTTAGCTGGTAAGAACAAATTATGATTATAACCTCATTGTTCTATCATAATTACCGTTCATTCCTTCTTGCTAATAACTTCATGATGAGAATTGCACTGCCCAGGATAAGATGTAAAATTCCCTGCACTAAACTCAAAGTTTAAAAATTTTCATGCAGAAAATTGAAAACATTGTGAGAATATCCTTACTGAGCAGAAAGGAATCCAATACACTGCACTAAAAGCTCAAAATTTCCATGGAAACTTCCATCCTATCATCTTTATCAATTCCTCAAACATCTGCCCTTTCAGTGCTGTCACTGGGGCTTGAAGGTGTGTCCTGAAAGGGACTGAGCCATGCATCTTCAGGATGGACCTCTCTCTCAGGCATCTCCCTTGTCAAATACTAATTGCTTTTCTTAGACCTTAGTCCATATCTATAAGACCTAGGCACGGAAGACCTTCTTCATTTTGTTTGGAGAGTATGTGAGCTTCTTCACTGAATATTTTGGAAAGACACTAGCTCCTTTGCTACACGCTTTTTAATGTTTGCAGGAGCAAGTCTTGCAGCAATTAAGAAATACAATTATTTGAATTGCTCCTAGAGAAGAAAAGCAAGGGACAGAAAATCCCCAAAGACCAAACTACCTGTGTTTAAACTGATGCAAACGGAATTTGTTTCATTATTTCAGCTATTTTTTCTTTCCCCTTGCATATGCCCTGAAGTTATAGGCTGGACTCTCTCTACTCTGTTAGTGGTACAGCAGCTCATTTATAGTTAATTATTTTGTTAAGATATGTCTTTAAGGCAACCAGACTTATTTTCTCATTAACTCAAACAGGGTATCTTTGTCAGCTCAGCCTCCAGTAAAGCTGCTCTCATGTTCTACCTTTATACATACACATTGACTCATGGAAGCTCCTGAGAAGCTCCTGAGCCTTTTTTTAATCCTGGGCTCATTAGAAGTTGCTTGTAACTCGCTGTTACTAAGATCAGGTTCTTCCCCCTTTGAGTATTGTAATATCTATAACTGTCGATAGCTTTTAGTTCTCAAGACTCATTTTTAGTAAGTATACAAGATTTGACAGAGGAGCAAAGACTGTTTTAGAGGACCTTACTCACTGCTCATTTTTGTATATTTAATGTTCATCTTTAATAACTTTAAAAAGAAAAAACTTAATTTGGTTCAGATGGAAAATGCAAAACCCTGAACACAGTTCTGTTAATCATAATAAACATACTTACAGTACCATTCTCATTAATATGATCGATATAGCCTGAAATCCTGGTTCACTGCGTATTTATTAATACTCACATAGCATTAATTCTAGACATGGTTTGCCATACACATGCACAAAAAAATGCATTTCATCATCTAACTTTTTTTAATCATTCATGATATCAAGCACTGTAAAATATTCACTGTATTTGTGAGTGAACTGCAAATAGTTTTCACTCTGCTGTGCTACTGCTGTTTAACAGAGAGGTTCTTTTGTAATGTTAAGTTATATTTTGATATAATCCACAAAGAAAAATTTTCTCTAAGTCTCTTGAAAACTGTTTTAGGCGTCATTTACCTTCCTAATGAGTGTTGTAAACACTAACTGTACCACATGCTGGCTCAGATTGTCCCAGGCTTTCACTCTGTTCCTATTTAGCTGCTCTATTTGTAAATGGATCAGGTTAACATGTCATGTGTTTCTCTAGAGGAAAAGAAAAACAAAACCCACATCATTTTAGCTGTCTAGCTCAGATAAATTATACCAGCCCAAACTCACTAAGAGATTCACACGCTGAAACACAATTTTACCTCCAGTCCCCGGTAACACCTTCCTCTAGACAGACAAATATTTGTTCTGCCTGGCTGAAGCTGCTCACAGAGATATTGCTCCCTGAGAGGAAGCATGCACTGATTTCACCTGAGCAGTGTGTTATTGCTCTTAATTGTCTTTTCAGTTACTGCTGGCTTCCCTCCGACCTGCTCTGTGGATAAACCCAGCAAGGTCCTTTGCCTACAGCTTCCCTCGTAGAGGATTTCCTGTTCCCCCTGTTTTGTGTTGCTGCAGGAAAGTGGCCTCTCTGTGCCCAGCCTCCCTCCCTCCTGCTCTCACCAGGGTAGCAGCAACCCCACCAGACGCTTGGTAAGCTGATTTCTTTCTCGGTGCCTTATGCAGGTTATCACCAGGCTGGCATTCTGCTGGCATGGGTCTCGTTAGCTGAATGGGTTTCCCACTGAGATTAATGAAAAGTTATGATAATGCCACTGGCACCCCCTGCTCCCCCCCAACCCCCCACCAGCATCAATTGAAATCAAATGGAGACCTGTTCCTCCTTGGTGTGACTTTATAGACTTCACCAGGTTGTAATTGCTGATGCTCATTTTCAGTTTGGCCCCCTTTTCTTCTAAAATAGCTGGTTTAAAGGGAGAAGAAAGTGAATGTGAATAATTTTTATTAGCTTTCATGATTCCTTGGAGCTATCGGGCAGTGTTAGCAATCAGATGTTTTTCATGGGATGGCGTTTTACAGTGTGTTACCATGGGCACAAGAGAACAGGGAGAGGGAATGGCCTTAGAGCCAATACAACAGCAACAACAACCTTGTCTCTTGCAGCTTTTCTACAGGTAAACGAAGCCTTCAAAAATTATGGAAATAGCTTGTTCATCATGAAGTAAGAGGCACACTGTCGATGTTTTACCCCTGGGATGATAGCTCTGGGAGCGAGGGATGGTTCTGCACATGCCTACACTGCAAATGAAGGGAGATGCTGAACCTGTGGTTGTACTCAAAGTGGCTTCAGAGCAGCCACATGAAGGCTACCAGCAGCACAGCTGGTACAACCCAGCATGGGTATAAAACCTGATAGGAATAAATGCAATTAATAATGTCTTTGTGCTTGTAGAAATAGATAATGAACTGCTTTTTCTGCGGCACTGTAGATTTTGGTTGTGTTGTCTCCTATGTTAAGCTTTCCCTGCAAGGTGAAAGGGAGCAAGATAGCACAGGGCAGAAAAATCCAAGGTTCAGGAAACATGAGAAAAAGGCTGAGAAGACAAGTGGGCTGTATTATCAGCAGCTGATCTTGGTGAGTCGGGGATTGGAAGTGGAGTTATGTGGTTTACAAAGATGTCAAATTCTCAACCCATAATACAGAGTAAGCAGTCACTGCACCCCACGTACACATGCCTGCTTGCTTTAATGGAGCTACAGGTAGATTTTAAAAACATGATGGGATGGTGAGGGCTCCTGGAGAATATCATCATGTGACAGGTCCCTGTCAAAGCTCTGACCTCCAACCTTTTCTCCTTCAAGGGAAGAGCCAGCCAGGGCTCTGCCAGCCCTTTGAGATGCTTTCTGCCATACAGCCAGAACCTGAGACCTTCCTGCCAATGCCTCAACCAATGAGTGATCCCCTTGACTTCAGAGGAGTCGCAGTGGGGATACCCTACACTTTGAGGAAAAACCACAAGGTTTGTATCTTACAAAAAAAAAATCAGTTTTACAATTGCTTTATAAGTGACTGTGTCATGTAGAACACCATTAATCATGCTGGCACTGTATAACGTTATCAAGGTGTATTTATTTATCTAACCCAAATGGATGATATCTTTTAATTTTTCTCCCCCAGTCTGTAAGAAAACATTTTGTTGATTTTTCTCTCTTTTCCACTAGGACAGAAGGGCACTCCTAATTAGCGAGAGAGCTGATGAGGAGCACCAGGCGTGCCTGTGCTGCCCCAACTCTATGGAGCGCTGCTCGCTCAGAGGGGTGGGAAAAGTTTGCGGCGTTAGTCAGGCAAATGGATCCAGATGTCTCACATAATTTCTAAAGGCCACAATGTATGATATTTATACCTATATTCATTTTCTCATCGCAACACAACAACTGCAAGGTTCCTATTAATTCTGGGCAGTGTCACAGTCCTCAGGGGGGTGGTGGTGTAGCACATGTCTGTGTGCTACAGACAAAGCTCTGTAAGGCTTTGGTTGGATGGTATGACTGGGAGCTTAACAGATACTTTCCAGCCCAGTCCTATTAAAAAAAGAGCAGATTTTATTAACTGCTGGCTGAATCTTCTCAAACCCTCAAACAATTTGGCTTAATGCTGTTTTTTTTTCATACCAGGCTATTAGTTTCAGATGACTCACTGTTAAATAGGCACTGGAGAGGGCCGTGAGGTTGAACACTCAAAGTCCTTAACTTGAGGAGCGGTTATAGCTACTGGAACAAAGGAAATGAACCTGTCTGGGAAATTTTCTTTAGGAAACTTAGCAAGGGAAAGATTAAGAAATATTTGTAACACCTACTAAAAAAAAATAAAAAAAAAAATTATTAATTCTAAAAGCATCCCCAGAATCTCTAATTACCGTATAAGCTTTCCATTCAGAGACTGGGGCCTGTATAAATTTGAAAGGCTCTCATTGTGTGAATACATAGATTGCATCTGATGCAATTGACTCTGCCTGTGTATGATTCAGTATCATGAGTTTGTTCTTAGATTTTTTATTTTTTTAAATTCAGATAGTTATCCAGAACATTTTCCCAAGTCAGCTAATTGTTTATCACCTACTAAAATGATTTCATGGACTCCCTGGATAAAATCTTTCCATTATGCCAAAATATTTTATGTTAAATTGTACACTTTGAGACTTTTTCTTATTAGAAACTGCAAATGCAAAGACAGGATGACAGGGACATTTTTATGTCCCTTATCAAAGTTTATGAATTGTCCAATTTGGAATAACAAGCAAGGGGAAGTGCCACCCCTAAATAAGTGAATCAAAAAGCTGACGTGCTATTACTTCACAAATATAGATGTTACTATTGATGTGACTGTTGCTGCTGCTGGTGGTCTTTTTACAAGATAATGCATACAGGTTACCTTGCTAGGTTTTATTTGAGACAGCTCTTCAGACTGTCTTTATACCAGCTAATCACTAATCATCCTACCTATTGAGCTGATGGACCCACTCTACAAATGCACTTCCACACTTAATATTTTATTTTAAAATACTTTCTTAAGGCGTTTATCCTCTTAGACTAATGGGAAAGACAGCAGCTCTCTATTAGCTGAATAGGGCGAGTGGTGCCATTTATAATAACAAAGCTCTAAAAACCATCATACTGAAAGATGGCAATTCAGACAACGGTATATTCAGCCTGTGCAATTCTGGGGATACTGGAAAGCATCCATAATTATCTGTTTCATACAGCATGCTTCCTTGCAGCCTTGTGGCATCAGCATTCTCAGGGTACTACACCTGTGCTCCTGTGGTACTATGAAGAACTGGGGAACTTGGATAAAAAAGATTAATATTGGTCATTTAAAAAAAATGTTTTATTTAGCAGAATTTAATTCTTGTGAGGAAAATAATAACAAGTTTCTGAAAAATTGTAGTAATTAAACCTTTGTCATTTACTTGTTCCTTAATAAGATGCAAAAATTGTTGGTCCTGATTCTGCAGTGTTTAAGCCTATTCAGATTCCCACTGTAATGACCAAGTACTATGAGTCTGAGAGAGGTTGCAGGTACTAATCCTTCAAATGACTTTTCTTAAGCAGCTATTTATGGGAATTTCATTATATTCTGTTGTGCTCAGTTCTCACTCACAGATCATGCACGCGAGTTCATAACCAAGTCACTATAAAATGCCCCTGAGCCACAGCAAAAGGAAGCTGCTTTGTAATTTATATCATAGGTAAATATGGTTAGGTAAATATTATTTCTTCTGCTGATCCTTGAAGAAACCCATAGGATCCCACTGGCGTGCTTTTTAACTGACAGAAACCAGAGAAGGACCTTTGGAGCTAGGCTTTCTTACACCTTCACAGGCTAAATAAAGCTCAGGATGTTCCTTCCAGATTCCAGCTTGGTGAGAGCAGTTGTGTGTCTTAAACTATAAATTATTGTGGTATGCACTATTGCAACCAATATCAGTTTCAGGAAATGAAGCAACAAGCAGTTGCTTCTTTTTTGGTCGTATTGTGTTCTGCTCAAAGCAGCCTCACGAAGCACCCATCACATTGAAATTATTCCTGCTTGTGCGTGTCTTGCTGCTTCTTTGTGAATTCCTGCTATATATAAAGAATTGATACAGTAGGTCTTAAAGTATTGGCTATAAATAATATAGTATTTGAGAAATTTAGATCCAGGATGTTCTGCCTTAGCTCTTTGGGCACGCTTGCAATGCATTTAGGAGCTCAGTGCCTCAAATCCCTGGCTCCTGGATTGGAGTCTGCTCTGGTATCAGGAGTAATAATGAGCCAGGTCAGCCAAGCCATAGCTAATGAGCCCTTCAGACCATGCCTATGTATCTCCAACCTCCCAGGCCCACGCTGGCACTCCTGCACACAGGCCTCCTCCACAGCAAAAATATTCCAGCAAAAATTGGTACTATTTCAGGAATCCTTGCCCCAAACTCCGCTATCTTTATAGCATATGATGAGATGTGATTATCATACAAGGGCTGTTCTTTTAGACACTGTTCTGTCTAAAAGTCAGTAGTGTTAAAAATCATAGAATCATAGAATCATAGAATCATTTAGGTTGGAAGAGACCCCTGGGATCATCAAGTCCAACCATCAGCCCTACTCTACAAGTTCCCCCCTACACTAGATCTCTCAACACCACATCTAATCTGCTCTTAAACACAGTCAGGGAGGGTGACTCCACCACCTCCCTGGGCAGCTGATTCCACTGACTGACCACTCTCTCCGTGAAAAATTTTTTCCTAATGTCCAGCCTAACCCTACCCTGCTGCAGCTTGCAGCCATTCCCTCTTGTCCTGTCGCTCATTGCCCGTGAGAAGAGACCAGCACCAATATCTCTACAGTGCCCTTTCAAGCAGTTGTAGAGAGTGATGAGGTCTCCCCTCAGCCTCCTCTTCCTCTGACTAAACAACCCCAAGAAAACTTGAAAGCAAGTTAAAATGTCCTTTTCAGAGCAACTGCTAAAGGTAAACATTACCAGATTTTCTCTAATTTAGCTCTAATCAGTAATTAAGATCCTTCTCCAGGACTCCAGGTTCTGGTGTGAATATCCACAGTTCATATTTATGTCACTTTTGAATAGCCATGAAACAGGCAATACTGTGGCTCAGTCCTTCTTTATTCCAAAGGATTTTTACTTTTTTTTTTTTTTTTTTTTTAACATTCCTCTAAAGTATTTTGTAAGATCCATTCATAAGGTATCCATTTTAGCTTTCAAGGACTGCTTTTCAAAGCTGTTATTTTTTTACACTCTTGACTGCAGCAAGAAATCAGGTGAAATTGAAGTTTTAAGTCTTACTTTGAGAGGTTGAGGGGGTTATTAGGAAATGGAAGAAGGTGCTGAACCCTCCTGAGACTTTGAGGAGGAATTAACTTCCATAGGAGGTAAAGTAAAAGAATAAATAGTCAGAATGGCATAAGGTGCATCCTCTTTTACTCATCCTCTGAAACTGCTTTGTCTCTTCTACAGCTTCACTTCTTCTCATAACCTGGGAAAACATGAGCTTGCGTAGTATCTTAACCAGAATTGCTCTGTGGGACAAGCCTAAAGAGAGTGTGTAAATGGAGAGAAAAATGTCTTTATTGCCATGGAACTATTAATACTCTGTTTTAAACTCCCAGTGGTGTTGGTAAAATTTGTCAGCCTAGTTGATTGTGAGAGTAAATACTGTACTCATATGTATATGATTGCTGTTTCCATCTCTTGCTTTCTTTCCCATTAATAGAGATCTTCCCAGACACTCAGAAATTGTTAGACAAATGGATCCCTTGCTTTCCTTATCTCTGGAGAACAAATTTTCAACACAGACTGTGTAGTAGATAGTATACTAGGATATAGTTTTTGAGATTTGTTTTCGATTGTAATTGCCCTAATCGTGACTTCTTTTTCAAGACAGATGTTCCACATAGACCTGCAGCACACAAAATCATCTAGATTCATTGTGTCCTCAAGGACTTCATCATAGTAGCATTTTCTTGATATTTTCCACTACTGCCACTGTTTTATTTCTGTGAATGGTAGGGAGAGCGTGAGTCACAAGCTTCAACAACTGTACAATACAGGCCAAATTGAGCAGTCCTGTAAATGAAACCATTAGGTAGCTTTCAGTAGTATGAGGATGTGTTATTGCTTCATCTGAAAGGCAACCACTGATACTTCATGAAAATGTAAATGGGAAGCATCTTATATGTTCATAAACACCCAAATAAGGTTTTAAAAAATATATATGATTAAGTTTTTTCTTTTTATTCTCTGTTATAAAGTCATTGTAGGTTTGATCACTACAAGTGATGATCACGCATCTTCCTACAACAAATACATTCGAATTATGTCCCAGCATTATAACATCCTGTGACTCTGTTTTGAACGATATTCTGGCACCAAGAGGGAGATTTTCAAGTATAAACATTTAGACTGAGAATCAGGAAAGGCATGCTCCCAAAAAGAAATAGTACCAAAAGAGGGGAGAACATCTCAACCTATTCAAAGCCATCCTTCAAAATTGAGTGGACTTTTGTGAAAATTATGTTATGCAGACCATATAATTACTGGGGGAAAATGACTGTTTAAACCTCTATGCATTTCCAGATACAAAAATTTTGCTTGGAGGCTACTCCTTGAGAACACCCTGGTGACTAACATTCATGAGAGGCAGGTATTTAAAACTTCTTTAGTTAAAACAAAAAATACAGTATTTGAACAGCAGCCCAAGTAGAAAAAGGATCTCTCTGGTGTAAATCTGAGGCATCACTCTTCAGAGTTGGTATTGTATGAAATTAGGAAGTTGCCTTATGTTCCTTCAAGGAAAGGGAGAGAATGTAGAAGGTGGCTGGAGATGTCTGAGAAAGCAGAGGGTGGCAGCTATTAATTTTACATCTGCACCAGCATGTAATAGTGTAACATCACTAACTGTAAGCATGAAATGTTTGATTTCTACTTATGTGGCTTCTAGATTTGTGGGGACAGAATCTCACCAATCCTGTGACTAAATTGCTAACTACATTTACCCACAACTGGCTTCCCTTGCAGCTGATTGAAAAAAAATTAAACACCGTATTGAGCTGCCTTCAAAAATACGCTGTTAGGTAACCCCTGCTGCTCCTCATTTCCTCTTTTCTCCCCTTTGCCACTTCCCTGAAACAAGCCAATCTCTTGCGTTTGGGAGTAAATTAAAATGTGTACCAAAAGGTTTCCGTTCTTCTTGTGAAATTTCTCTGTAGGACTTCAGATTAGTGTTCCAGAACCACCTGGAAAAATGGGGTTTACAGACCTTTTAAACTTCAGTTTCTGTTTTTGGATGATGAAACAAGGACAAGTTGCAGACAAGCAGCATGGAAGAAGGGTGCCCCTAAAAAGAGGATTAACTGTGGGTGGACACTAATTAGAATTCCACAGTGACTTTTGCAACCATGTATTTACATGCCTGCAAAAGTTATGATATAAGAAAAGTAATCCCTAATCCTAGATTATCTCTGAAGTGCATTGCTGCTATATGTGAACCTGCCTTACACATAATAAGGTCATGAATATATTTATTTCATTTCACTGTTCACAAATCCTTTCACCCCCACAAAAAATGGTTAGCAAGTCTCTTGGACAACTACTTTTATCTTTCCATTCCCTTTTTGTTCTATCTTCTTTATATCTTTTCTTGTTTGTCTGGCCTCTTGCCAGTCAGTTAGCTTTTCTCTCTGTTGTCTTTCCACCTTCCTTGCTCATAAACTTTCCATCAAACACCAATTAGTTCCATCCAGGCTGCTTCTTCCCACTCCCATACTTGAGGTAGCATTCATACCATTATTTTATTTCAACTCTTGAAACCATTCTATCTCTGCATTCCTCTCCTCAAAACATACCTATGTAGGCTTCCTGACAGGTCCAGCCCAGAACAATGTTCAGTACATGCTCTTCTACCTCCCTCTCCTGTGAGAAGAGGAAGGTCTGCATCCAAGACACTTTCCTCTCTTGTCTTAAAAGGTCAGCCAAAGGCAGCATAGCTCTACAAAAACCCACCTCAGAGAAATCTACTTTATTGTTTCTTTTCTTGTGCCTATTTGGGTGTCTCTGCCTCCAACTGCAGACACTGGGAGTTCACCTTGCACAGTCCTAGAGCTGTGTATTGTCACTGCTGGTTTTGATCCTACAACCTTCGACAGTCCTATTGGAGCTTACCCTTTTCTATAAAGACCTGCCAGACTTATATTCAAGACAAACCTTTACATTATAGATTTGGCTTTTAATTTTATGTCTCATTCAATTGCTCTTACAGTATTTGGATGTTTCCTTAATAGATGTTTTCATCTCATGTTTGAAAATAATAGTTTGACTCATCTGTCATAGTGAACAAAATCTTTATGGACAGAATTACATTTGCTACACATATGGAAAGGAACAAGACATCTTCTTGTAATTTTGCAATATTTGTAATACTATTAAGACAATCTAAACAATTTGTATTCCAGGCCTATTTTCAAAAGATGATGGAATCAAATACTCCTGGTTTCAATTTTGAAATTCAATGGCAGCTTGTCAGCTTGCAAGCCAGAAAGGGAGATATGACTGCCAAATGTGAGTCTCTAGTTACTGATTTTTTCCATGATGCACTCTTTGCAAATAGATTGCTAAAAAGATGTTTCCATTACTGCTCCTGAATATCACAATATGTATGGATCCTGGGAAGATGATGACTCACTGTGAAGAACCCAAAAGTGAAGGTGGAGAAACAGGAGTAAATATCCTAAAATTTTACCTTTCTTTTTTGATTTTTTTTTTGTTTGGGGTTTGGTTTTTTTTTTTTCCCCCCTTTTTTTTTTCTTTTTTTGTTTGGTTGTTGTTGTTGTTGTTCATCACTACAATTTCCACTTTTTATTCATGGCTTAGAGGTGATTCCAGTGAAAGACAGTGAGTGTGAGAATGTATGTGCCCTTTTGGGTCAAAATGAAAGATTTAATTTTCCCTAACATGGGAAGGGAAGACATGCTTCCCATATATCTTTTTGTACTTTTAGAAACCTCCCTCATGCCTCATTTGTACATCTGCAGTTTTTAACTCAAGCCCAGAAATGTTCTGTTCTGGATTCTTGACCTGGTCCAGTCAAATCACTAGTTAAGAGGACAAATGATAAACACGAGAAGCCTGCCCTTGGTCCCACTGGTGCATTTGAAGACCCTGTGGGGACCAGCACCAGGTCTCAGCTGAGAAGATCAAACCCAAGCACCTGCCTCTGTCCCTGGGAACATGAGCTAATCTCAGAAATAGAACCCACAGTAAATTTCCTATAGAAAAATAGCTGAATGGTATGTAAAACTTCCTAGCTTCTGAAGTATTAGAAAATTAAAAGTGGTTGGAGTTTTTTATTTTCTATTTTTCCCCAGTGTATTCGTTCCCTTCCATACATAGAGTATATAGGTCCCCAGTTCAATCTGCTGTCTGGACTCTATATGAGGCTGTTGTTTTTGTTCTCACTGTTCTGAAACTACTCTCTATAAACATGTTGTGATAAGTTGGTAAGAAAGGCAGTGAAATTTATTATGTGTCTACCAGTGCAACATCAGGGAAAGGCAATAATAACCAGGCAAAGTGCTTCAGAGCTTGAGTGGGACAATCAAAGCCTCACAAATTCCCCTAAAACATAGGAGGAAATATTTCAAAGGCTTCATTTTATAGAAAAAGCTGCAAAGATTTGTTTCAGCGGTTGTAGAACTGGCAGTGAGACAAGTTTTGCCAGTTTCCTTTTATCCAAAACATTTTTCACAAAGGCTTAAAAATATTATCTTTGTATGTTCCACTGCATTCTTATTTGAGTTTTCATCTCATCTGATTTGTCTATCTCCTTGTCACTTAACGTCACTCATGTCTAAAAAATGCCGTTACCAAATCTAATGAATAAAGTAATGCAGAAGGCATAACCTAGCAACCACTGATTTGGGATGCCATATATTTTTTCATGATAAATAAAACTTCCTCTTACTAGAGTTAGCGGAGCGTTCTGGTGCTTATGATTGATAGTACCTGTTAGTGTCACTTGCTTAGTTCCAAAAGCTTTCTGAAGAATAACAAGAAGTGCAGAAGAGAAATTAATTTTAAAAGACTTTAAAAAGAGATATTTAAATTCTTTCACCATGGGCATCACTTAAATTTAAGTCTACTGGAAAATATTCAGGAGAAAACTACTAAAACTAACTTAATATTGTTAAAATGAACTTTACTTATACACAAGCATAATCATGCTGAGCCTGATCCAGCCCCTTCCATATGATATCACACTATGATTTTTTGCTGGATACATTTTGGTCACTTGTCCTTGCCTGTCTAATGATGTCTGGAATTTTATCAAATGAATTTAGGGCTAACAGTTTATATTCGGCTGCCAATGTCCTTAAATTCAAGAATTAGCTAAGGAAACCCCAGCTCAAGGTAAATGAAGGAATTTTAAATCAAACTGTAAATCAAGAGCATCGATTTTGGAACCTGTTCTTTCCTATAACCCAAATATTTTATTACACTTGATTTATTCAGATAGCACCAGTAATAACCCTCTTTCTTTGCTCACCGGTAGAAGATGTATTTTTGAGGGTATTATGATAATACTGATCTTTCAAGGCTCAAACACACTAAAAAAAAAAAAAAAGTATGTTATGAAATTATGCTAATAGCACTAGGAACAGCTGGGATACTTGGTCAACCTTACTTGATACTAAAAGTTAGTAATTAAAAATTGTAGTGATAATGAAACAGCAGAAGTGTTCCGGCAATGGAAAATGAATTGCCACACCTGGAAATTTTTGTCTTCCAATCCCAGGCATTTATTTGCAGTTTAGCAATAGTTACTTTTCTCTGCACCTTAATGACATTAGTGTCCACCTCAAGACTAACTTCACACTGTTTAGTCAGGACATTCCTACCTATGCACTTTCTCCCTTATTACGCTGCATCCAATTTTTAAGAGAAAAAGTTATGGGAAGATAGAAGCATTTGGCTGCCAGTAGACTTTGCACACCAGTGTGCTGGGGGTAGTGGGAATGCCCAGGCTTGGAGGGGAGGCACTTCAACCATGCCAGGAAGGGCAGGAACTGGTTGCATGTCTCACAGAAGAGTGATCATTAGATTGATGCTTTTCTAAGCACTGTAAATAAGAGCATGGTATTTTTGAACAGCTATGACATGTCCTTGCAAGAGTCTAATAGATAATCTGTACCCCTGATTACTTAGATCTGCTCTTGAAATACATCATATGCATATTTCTGAGGGGAAGAGATGCTGTGAATGTATATCTAGAGGGTAAGATACCCATGTTGCCAGTCTGCTTAGCCACAGCTCTGTAGTAGGTGCTTCCCTGTGTCCTGTGCTCTGCCTACAAGCATCGGGATTAGCATTAGTTAGAAATAATCCAAAGGACTGATCCTAAACATCACTACCAGGAATTTTATGAGCCTCTCAATCTATCCTTTCTTTGTGCCACTCCATGCTAACTCCTTCAAGAGTCAGACCCACAAGGTAATATGTTTTTTTTCTCCCGTTCTTCTCAGACTGTGATAGGCAGCAACATTATTTATATGGGTAAATACTGCAGACAGTGACGAGCAGCCTGTCACTACCTGTAGTAACTCAGGTAGTTATCATATCCACAGTTCCCACAGGTTCCCAAACTGCTGAACCTTCTGGATAATGAATCTGCAGGGAATCTCATGACTGAGCAGCAGCAGCTCGTTGTCAGAGAAGACTATTTCAGCAGGGTCTTCACAAATGTTACAGACCATGTAAATATATGTTGGATTTCTAAAAATGACACTGTTCCCTGGGGTACTGAAGGGAGATATTGGCGTATAACACTAGCATCTAACATTAAACCTCACAGGCAAATTGTCTGTTCCCTCCTCCTCTGAATCATCTACATTCCACATTCATATTCAAAAATAGAAGATCTAATCCCTGTTAATTTTCCAGTGAAAATGGTCAGTTATCACTGATGTTTATTTTTAGTGAGGATCATAAATAAGCAGTGGCTAGAGACTCGGAAAATTGCATCAGCTATTAATGGATGTGGTGGTCGAGTGGGAAACCCTTGGCTGGGCTGACAGTCTCCTTTTGTTTACTGAGAAATGTAAAAATCAAGTATTTGTCGTACACTTTTGGGATCCTTTGAAGGAGTCACTTCTCTTTTTCTCCCTCGCATTTTTCCTTTTGTTCTTACATGATGTTAGGTATTCCTAAGAAAAGAGAAAATGTTCCTACAGGGCATACCTTTGACTTTTCATATCACCGCTTTTATTCCCAGTGCTCATGGGAGAATGAAAACCAGGGATGATTAGGGTCAAAGCATGGCCTTGAAGAGCCCCTGTGAGAAACAGCTCCATAGGCAGTGTGCTGAGCTGCCTCTCGGTCCTTCCCAACCAGAAAGCACCAGGAGAAAACCATTTCTTTCAGCTTTTGTTGACTCTACCTTATCTCCTTTCCTCTGCAGGCTGCTCTTCCCTCCCTTGTGCTTTTTCACATCTGCACATTAGAATATTGGGTCAAACGCCCTCACTAAAAATTGTGCTGTACGATATTTCTGATTTTCATCTTTTTTGCATGATTTTCTCCTCATTTACTGGAGGCATCAATGGTAAAGTAATTTTCCCCTCAGATCTTTGCCCTTTGATCGTGCCGGAGTTTACTATAAACATTATGTCAAACAGGGCTTCCCCAGTTCTTTATAAATGTTTACTGTGTGCTCAAGGGAGCCAGGTTCACTTAATAATTTTGGAATTATTAACATTTTTTATTATTTCCCCACTCATTGTACACTATGAGTAATGTGTTGCAGAGACTTAGGGTTCTGTGCTCTGGTCGATGAGGAAAGTGTCACATAACAGGCCAACACTGACCTGATTTTTTACTGTTACATAAATTGCCTGATTGTATTGTTTACCCTAATAGTGATGGGTTTGATACTTGTGGTGGAAGTAGAAGGAGGGATTATTTGCTGTTTGCTGTGGAAAGCACTTGAAATTTGATCTGTAATCTAATTATAGTGTGAATGATAATCAGACTAGATGACAGGACTGTCTTCTATAAACTTAAACCTGAATCTGCCTTATGTTGTCTAATTTTAGCTAGCTACAGTGGTAGGGACAGTGTACTCTATTTTGCACAGCAGTTTATTGACATATTTATATATATAGATAGATATAAAAATATAAATATATATAGATAGATATAAAATTTAAATATATATATATAATCAAATAGAAAACAATACTTCACAGAAATGTAAATATTGTTCTGCAAGATCTAATATAGACCTGAATTTCTCTTTTCCTACTAAGAAATATTTTGGCTTAATGGAAAGATTGGCTGTCTCTGTTACACGATGCTGATTGCAAACTCCTGTAGGGCAGGATGGAGAGCTGTAGTATATAATAAGGAGCCTTCACTCAGTTTGCTCTCCACTCAGGGCCTAACGACACTGGCTTTAAAGTAATGTTGTCATAGCATGTCTTCATGATGCAGGAATTGTTTCCAAGCTTTACCTGACCTCATTGTGCAGACTTCATCTTGGGAATCTATCAATCAGGTGCATTTTTGGCATTGATAAATCAACCGCACCGCTCAATTCCAGAACATACACCCCCGCTGACTGCTTTTCTCTAAGCTACCTTCTTTCCCACCGAATTCATATGCAGTGGTGTCACCAGGCTCTGAGTAAAGAGGAGGAGCTCATAGATTAAATTTTAGATTGAACGTTACAAGAATAAAACCTGCACTAAAACATTATACGTTGATGAGTATAGTTATCTGTATCGTCTTTTTCTGAGTTTTAATATGCTCATCAATTGTGGTAAAAAAAAAATAAATATTTCAGGCTCCAGCATATAAAGGGGATAGAACTTGTCAATGTTCCTATGTACCATGGCAAACAATCAATCACACCTACCGTTAGTTGACCTTGGAGTGTAATGTGAAGGGGCCATGCAGGGCTTGGGCAAGAAGGGTGTACCATGGGGTCAGGGTGGATGTCAGAGCCACTGTGAACAGCAACTTCTAGCATAACACCACAGTCAAGGCTAATGGTACTTTCCTTAGATGACTAAACAGGGGAATATCAGGTTGAACCAGAGGGGATGGATGACAGCTGTAATCAGGACTCTTTGGGGACGACAGTATTTAATTCCAACACAGTTCCAACAAGGTGTTGATGAATCACAGTATTAGAGAAGATGTGTAGTTATTATTTAAGGACTTGAAAAAAATGCATTATATTGAGAGCCTCAATAGTATACCCTGTTTTATTTAACTAAAAAAATAAGGATTAAGGGTTATTTGAATAGAGCTTAGAATTATCTCTATATGGAATACAAATCATAACATGAAGCTTAGAAATTGTCAAACAAAATGTAGCACCTGGAAAATGTAAAAGTAGAATAGGCAAGTTCAGACCAAACACAAAACTTCCTTCTATAACTGTAACCATTTTAAGTGGAATTAAGCTTTAAAACCTATCAACACTTGTTCTTGAGTTTTCATCACGGGAAGTGTTTAAGTCCTATCTGTGCTTTGTGCTATGTACAAGGTTATATGAACTAAATGAGCACAGTGGTCTCCTCTGATTTCTAATTGATTAGGAAAAATAATTAGATCATTTTCCCAAGTTGATTTCAGTCTTTACAAATCTACCTAGCTCTCACAAACCAAAAGAAGCATCCACCATGGAAATAAAATTAATGCAGGACTTTAAAATGTAAGTTAATTAAACATTTTCAAAGTGTGTATTAGGTGTTTGATTGTATTTTTTCACAGGGACAGATTTTTATATATATCATTTTCTCACGAGGGAGCACAAACCAAGATACTGAGAAGACAAGGTACCTCCCCATACTATCAGGCTTGCAGCCTTGAAGCTAATTGTGGCTGACTGTGGTAGCGGCTGTTTTTCTTACCACACTGAAATGGTTCCATTCCAAACTGAATATTGCATTGAGAGACCCATAGCCCTGCCGTGCAGAGCAAGGGCTGCGCCACTTCTCTTGGACTCCAGCTAAACAGCCTGAATGAGAGGTTGTATTTAAGCCATTTCAAACATCCAAATGAAATATGCTTATTTGCTTCTTATACAGGCTAGGATATATTTCACTTAAAGATGAGTCTAATGGAAATAGCAAGTGATTTGTCATCAGCTTCAGTGAAACCCAGGATTATACTTACAGTACACATGGGAAGATAGGCTTTCTGCAAAGAACATCCTGCATTCCAATCACTTCATCATGTGAATGTAATATACCTCCATATTATACACCTGCATGTTCTGAGCAAATTACATCTTAAAGGAAATTGGGCTTTTTTGCTCCTGTTCTACTGTTGGGAGTCTTTCCCAGAATTTGAAATACTTGTTTCTAAAACTTGAAACTATTACCTTCCTTAGCAACAACTGCTGCCATGGCAAAAAAATAAAAGGTTTGCATTTGCTTTTATGGGTGGATCCACATAGTTTTCTTAAGCTCATACAATGAAGGAGCTACACATCAAAAGTTTATTTTACTAAGATGGTGTTTTTGTCAGAACTACAATAGGAATTCTGACTGGCTGAATGAATTAATCCTTCCTCATTATTCTCATTGGGCTTCAAATCACCACCAAACTAGTTAAGCTTGTTCCACCTGTGAAACAACAAGCATCTGACCAATCAAAGCAGCTTCCACAGTAAACTTACCCAGTTTTTGCGAAACTTGCCCAGTATCTCAACATGGACCGGCTTAAGATTTCTTCAGCTTTAGTGTAATTTACTTTTCTTTCTAGGGGCAATCCAAATACGAACTCTATCTCATAACCGTGCATGACTCCCATCCATTCTGGCCAAGGGAGCTTTGAAGATCGATGTTCAAAGAAATAAAAGTAAGCATTGTGTCCTTGTTGTGCAAACTTTTTGCTGAATTCCATTGCAGGACATATTATATTGTAATCACCAATGACATCATCTATGGCATCACGGTAATGTTCTGGTTTATGCTCATTTTCCCAATCTGTGTACTGAAAAATAATCGATTCTATTGCAAGTTGGCTTGCTTCTGGGAAAGAGAGAGTTAAAGCTGTTTCAAATTCTGTTTTATTGATCAAGCCATCGCTATCCTTGCTGAAGCCAGGGACACCATATGCTAGAAGTCCTGATCCTTCATCTTTATTAACACCAACTAAGATCTGGGTTTGTTTGAAAAGACCATTCTGAATCAATGTTTCTGGCATGTCTGAGAGAAAGTCACCATCCACAGTTGGGCAAAAATATATTTGTAAAAGAGAGTCATATTTTACAACGAAAATTTCATTCCCCAATATATCCTGCGGGTCCTTGTCTTGAAGGCAGAGAATTAGCTCTGTCTCATTGCTGGTGGGACACTGGAGTTGTTTAGCTAAAGCCACTGTTCTGTTTCTGGCTTCAGATGCTGTTATTGCAGCCCAAGGGGCATTTGCAGATCCACTTTGCATGATGGCTCTTGTGAATAAAGGATGGCTTTTAGGAGAAAGGATATGGTAGCTGACAGAAGCTGAGCCAGCGCTCTCTCCAAATATAGTCACGCTTTTTGGATTGCCTCCAAATGCTGCTATGTTTTCCTGGACCCACTGAAGTGCCAATCTCTGATCAAATAAACCTGCATTTCCAGGAGCTTCCTGGTTTCCTGGCAGAGCCAAAAATCCTAATGCACCAGTCCTGTAGTTCATGGAAACGACGATGACTCTTTCTACCCTGGCGAGAAACTTGCCATCATACACCGGTAGGGAAGTTGACCCAGTCTCAAAGCCACCACCATATATCCACACCATGACAGTTGCATTCTTGGGTTTGGGAGAAGGAACCCATACATTAAGGTATAAGCAGTCTTCACTTAGGCTAGTTTTTGGATTCCACATCTCTGTTCCAGGAAATCCTGGGTAAGTTGTATCTATAAGCTGGTAGCAAGAGTTTGCGTGCTTTGTGGCATCCCAAACATCTGACCACTTCTTACGAGGTTCTGGTTTCTGAAATCTCAGTCTACCAATGGGTGGCTGTCCATAAGGTATTCCAAGGAAGGCTGTCACAGTTCCCCCCAGTACCTGCAGATTCGTCCCTCTGACTTTGCCTTTCTTGGTTGTAATGATGTTATCTTCAGGCACTACGTTCCTGATGAGCATATACAGGAGAAGCCACATAAGAAGTCTGGTATAGAGACTTGTCCGAACCATGATGCCTGAAACACAGGAAAAAAATAATTCAGGAATGGCATTCCAATTTATTAGCACCAGAAACAAAACAGTGTATTCAAAAAGGGTGTAGGTCATACCAAGAGCACTGAAAATAAGATAGGGTTGCTGCACAAAACTCCACAGTCTAACCACAAGTTCCTGTTTGACTGTGTATTTGCTTTTTAGTGCAATTCTTCAAAAAGACTCTTTTGCTAAAAAACATAGAACTGAAGCAGCCAGACCAGAAAAGGTGAAGTCATGTAAACAGACTGACTATTTCAGTTCGCAGATCACTTAACCACTTGTATTTCCACTGGACATTTTATGGTCTGTGACGGTAAATGCCATGCCCGACAAGCCATTATTCTGTTAGGGGTTACTTCGATAACTCGTGTTCTCAAATCAATAAAAAGTGACAAGAAACATCACTAGGCATGGATTTTTCCACACATAAACATGCATCCTGCGAACACTGAAAGGGAGCTTGCAGACAAGTTTTAATACAAGGATTTCCAGGTCCACGTAAGTTTTGAACTACACGATTGTGTCACAGCAGATGCCTGGGGTAAGGCAAACCATTGAGATGGCATTGCTATAAACTCAAAGCACTGGCTGATAAGATCTGAAGGTGTTTTAACAAGTCGAGTACATAAAATGCCCTGGAACTGACTGTCAGTTAGCTCCGTGTGGGTGACTTCATACAGAGGTACGCCAAAACCTAAATGAAACATTTCCTTCTAGTCCTTTTTTCTCTACAGCAACTTAACCAAGTTTACAACCATGACAAATAATCATACTTCTACTACTTAGAATGAACATTAAAATGCTAAAAAGCCAAGGATTTTTTAATATATGTCGGTGGTGCCTAATAATTTAAGTATGTCCTGGTCTTTCCTTTTTGAGAAATTTTCAAAGTGATCATTAATATTATCTTAAAGCTATGGGTATAGATGCTCATTACGTACCACACTTAAGCATACTAATAGTCCTATTTACCCCAAACTTTTCAAATGCTATAAAATGCCCAGTATTTTCCCCTTGAAAGTGAAAACTCAGAAAAAGACTATTTGCATAAAGCCATTTCTATGGCTAACATATTTGAAAATGCTCAACAAAGCTTCCTTCTATTTTTTTGCTTTTTGCCCTGTCGTACATAGTGTACTCTGTCCTGCCACTTCAAACAGGCCATTCTTTGTTAATGAGAAGCACTTGTGTCCTTAAAAGGAATGAGGCTAATTTCTGTGGAAAGTACAGCTGTGGCCTAATCTGAGCTCCTCCTGCATGTTTGCGTATTCTTGGAAATCAACTAAGAAAATGCAGGGGCAGGGAGAGGGGGGGAAAGGAAGATTTTGCTCAAAGATGTTCCTAATGTAGAGTTAGCATCAAAGGAGCAGGGTAGAATCTTCAAAGACAATATTTTCAGTGTTCATCTAGCAAGATAGATGAATTTTCAAAAACGTAAACCTTAAAATGTAAATGAAAAAAGATAAGCTTGGGAACAGGAGCAGTGGATTTCAGACCACCTAGACACTCCACCTAGCCTTCAGCTTGACTTAGAGAAACCTGCAAACAGTGCCACATTTCCTAAACTTTAAGAGATGTGAGTAGTCACTTGGGACAACACACGTGGTCCAGGAGCTCCTGAAGAGTTTGGGCAAGCAGAGGCTCACTCCAGCCGCCCACAGTACCTGCACAGGAGGCTCATGGTATTTAGCTCACCTCTCTATGTGCCAGTAATTTATTATTTTTTTTCCCCATTCATTCCTGTAATCAAATCTTTTAAGAGCTGGTTGAGAAACGAGATTAGTTTAGGGCTAAACTCTTCCACCCTATCTCACAGTCAACCAAGGCAACTGGGGTGCCTGTGAGAAATGATATCAGTAAGGATCTAGCTGGGTATGTGGGTACTAAGTGCACAATACTAAGATGGGAGAAGTAATTTCTAGAAGTCTGTTGTTTCACTGACACACTCTTTTTTCACATACTCATTTCTAACATACCACCCAGGACCAAACCGCAGCAACAATGTGGAAGTAATGAGAGATTTCAAACATCATAATTATGAAGAAGAGCAAATTACACTACGAAAAGCAAGAGATGCTAAAGTTCCTAAAGCTTTTAATATCTAAATAGTAATTAAAATTAATTCCCCTCTGCACTTTACTGTTAATTAAAAAGAAATGGGGTGGGAGGAAAATACCATAACTTTGCAAAACACAGAGGCATTACTTTTGACCCTAAAAATGTTTTGGACAAGGATTTCAGGAAGAAAAAAAAGTGGCATAAAATTAAATTCTGTACCTTTTAATTAGTTTTGCAAAAGAACAGGTGGCCTTTTGAAGAAAAAATGTGAAATAGATCAAGCCTGGAAAACGTGAAAGTTTTACTCTCCTGAATGAGAGGACTTGTCTAGTCTCAAGTTAGTCTGCTAGTATTAACAAAAGCACAACTGACAGAGGATTATTATTACACCTTGGATGTGTGGCAAATATTACATTTAATATGGGTTTTAGCACTGCATTAAAACAAACTCCACAATGTCGAGCACACTGAGCAAAACAAACATTCCTTGATTATTACTATGAGAATAAGAGGGTCAGGAGATTGCTTTAGCTCATCAACCTTAACCCAGCAGAGATATAGCATATAATGTATTTGCATACTTTTAAAAGCTGCTTCTGTAGTAGTTTCCCACAGCAAAAGTCAAACAGACTATACTTTTGTATTCTTATTCAGCAAGGGAACACAATTTATTTCAATGACTGTTTCCTCTCTTTGCAAATCTTCACTCAGCCAAAAAATCTATACACAAGACTACATAATCACTATTTAAATAGAAAAGATGGTTGAATTAATAAGTGATTTCTAGCTCAGCTTAATTTACTTAGCCCAGGATCCCTTGAATAATACCAAGGTCTGATACACACGCCTGCTTAGTCGTTCCATTTGCAGAGCAGAGTGAGTTTTCCCAAGAGAGCAACAAATGGGCAGAGCGTAACATTTTAAAAGATCACAATCCCCGTGCAAATCAAGCTGAACTGTAAATTATCCTGGCAGACAGAGACGTGTAAATAGAGAATCACTTACCCCACTTCTATTACAAGACCTACAAAGTTTTTAAGAGTCAGGATCTTTGAATACTTCAGGGAAAATGCAGTATGCAGCTGCTGCTTTAAGCCCGTAAATTGGACAGTACTGACATTATAATCAACTGTTTCTGACACAAAGCTCGCGAGAGTTGGCAGCAGCAACTTGATCTGCAGGCAGCCGTTCCTGACTCTGACATCTGCTCAAAGGCTAATGCTAGAGTTGTAAGAAATCCTACCAAGGGAAACCCCTTTTGGAGAAAATCAGGCATTAGTTTCCACAGAAAAGGGAAGATGCAGTGATTTGTTCTTAGCACTGGGCAACAATGTTATAATCTAGAAAGACAAACAGAATTACAGATATAATAAAATCCTGCCTCTCTTTCCTTCCTCTTGTTTAGAGCACTGATCTCACCTGCACTTTGGTGCTGTTGTACAGCTCAAGTTTAGCACTACTTTAAAGTCTCAAACTTTTCTTTTCACTGTAGGATAAGTAGTTATTTTTGGTTTTAAACAACTGTGGCAGATAAAAAAGGAGTGTCCTCTGCACAGACCTGTCGACAACTGGCAAGCATCAGTTGTGTCACTTGACTCATGGCCATCTGTAGACTACGGCAGAAATCTGCGTTGTCCTCTTCTGATGTTTGGGTTAAAAATGGTACCCATGTGGTGTCACACGCTGTTTTCTCTCTCTTCTTAGGCTTCAAATAGGACATCACCCATGCTGCTTAGTACATCTGACACCCTCCTTTTGCCTGAACATCTTAATCATTGTTTCCACCAGAATTCAGCACCACAGGTGCAAAGCCAGTCCAAACCGCAGGTCAGAGCTGTCAGAGTTGCAGCACAGCTGGGGATGTTCCATAACACAGGGAGGATATTTAAATTGCAAATATTTTTGGGTACCAATGAAAGCAGAATATGGGAGGTCTGGAGAAGTCAAATAAATTACATACACCCCCCCTTACAAATTGTCTTGTCAGACCCACATCCTTGAGCCACCACATGAAACCAGAAGGTGGTGGGGCTGCAGAAGGTGGTGAGGCTGCTGGTTCCCAGCAGCAGCTGCTCTCCAGCTCTGCTCTGAAAAAAGCAACTTTTCCACAATTTTAGGTTTTCTTCTACTGAGAGCCTTTGCTTCCCCCTGAAGACAATTACTTTCCCTCTGTTTAATAATCAAACTACGGCTCTGTTTCAATTACACAAAAGCAATATTTGGCAATGCATAGAACAGAAATAAAGCAGAAATAAAAAGTTAAATATGAAGTTTATGGACCTTAACATGGAGACTACAAAGGATTTTTAAAAGCTAGCATGTGAAATAGTGTGTTTTAATAGAGAACAGCTCAAGAAAACATGGTCATTTAGTTTCTCCCAGTAATTTTACAGTCTACCTTTAGGATCAGACATTTGATAGGTACATTGCAGGGACATGCCCATTGGAAAGAATATGTCCCACTCTAAACCTACACTGGGTTATAAATCCCTAAATGTTCAGCATTTAAGTGCCCACTATAGTTGCTAGTTCAGAATTCAGAAGTCTTACCTGAGATTGTAATCTCAGCAATAGAAATAGAGATATTTAACAACAAAATAAGATTAATTTGGAATCTATTGCAGTGGCAACTCTTGCTGATCAAAACTTTTCAAGTGCAGTTTCCTGCAGGAAACGTTAAATCGTGCTCTTTAAAATTAGGCAGTTTTCAATGTTCTCTGACGTGTGCATTCACTGATTTCCTCTAATGCCTCTTCAACCCATTTAGAAACGCGGCCAGGTGACACACATTAGTTTCATTTCCATGACATCAGAGGAATGAATCAGAAGCCCCAAATGTTGTTAGAGGCCACTTTTAAATACGGCATTTGCGATGCTTATGACAAACCGTTGTCTTCTCAGCCCTCATCACTGCCTCGAGCAGCAGAGAAACAGCACTAGACTCAGACACTAAAAATGCTCTTTCTGGGTTCATCTATTTTCTGGCACTGGCCGGTTGATGTCCTACATCTGCTGTCGCTACGGCTCTCCCTTTCCCTCTCCTTGCCCCTCTCTGCCCGGCTTTGCAGTGCCCAAGGCACCTAAAACAGCCTCCTGCTCTGAGGCAGGCACAGTTACTAAAATGCAAAACCTGCAGCATTTCCATGGACTCTGACAAGGTGACCCTGGGATAAGCAAGTCAACTGTCTCAGGTTGTTTCTGGGGCAGTAGAAAACACTGATTTCAGCCTTGGGGTTACCTGGATGTCTTCAAGGGAACAGAGCATTAGGACAGACTGTTTAGACTATGATACTTCTTGACTATTATACGTTAGCCTAGTGTTAGACTATTATGCTGTGCTTTTTAAGAAAACTAAGCCCTCTGCTAGAATTTTTTTCTTTAATTAAAAAATTAACATATAAATTAAAGTTTCACAACTGTGTGCTGTGAGAGGAAACACTTATTTTAGTTATTAGCTTGCTAAAAATACCTGAGCGAAAAAGAGATTAAATACAATTATTGCCTTTAGTATTTCTGTGTAGAGTGGTCATTTTTTCAGTTTTCCTTTGGGAGCTTGAAAGGAAAGGAGGTACAAGCCATCAGATAGAACACCATGTATATACATGTGTGTATATATATAAAGACTGTTATACCTACGTGTATATGTATATATATGTATTAACATATCCTGGAACTTTTAAAATATGTCTATCCATCTATCTGCCTACCTATAATGCTGGAGTTTTTTGAGGTTATGTAAATTTTTATTTAAGGCAAGGTTCTTAAAAATCACTACCAAAGATAACAGTGTCTTTTCATCATTTAATGTGTACATATGAAATAGATGTCACACTGACAGGAATTTTGATATGAAAGGTGTCCAAGCCTCAAGAAATGAAAGCAAAAGCTAACTCTAGGAATAAATGACATTTAGCAGGCTAAGGAGCTTAGAGAATCTAAACAATATGTATTACAGAAACATCAAACATTTTTATTATGATTTAGTTTGTTATTAAGCTGCCCTTCAGGACATAAACTTAAGCGTATGCAAATGTTTACACTCATGAGTATCCTAAATTATGCACAATCTGGGTTATCTTCAGAATTTACCTAATAGAGCTGATAAAGCTAGGAGAGATAAAACTGTTTGGAAAAAGATGTATCTTAGATATTACTAGTGGAAAACATGTACATCTCTCCCAAGGTATCCTCTGAGCTTTCAAGGTCTACTTGCAGGTGAAGAATCCCATTCACCAGATTTAATCCTGTCCCCCCAAGCCATCTACAGCCTCGGAAAGAGCACCTGGGCTCCTGTAAGGATAACTGGGCTGAAAAGCTTTGCAAATGTCACTTCAAAGTATGCAAAAGTAGGAAACATTCTTTTTTTTTTAATTGCTGAGAGGAAAATCCAAGAACACATTATAGCTAAACTATATGAAGTGTCATTTGTATGAAAATGTGAGGAGATTTTTGTTTAAACTCCAGCCTTGGTAAGCTCTCTCGGGGTGGAGCTCAGACACCTCTGATCCCTGGCTGAGTTTTCATGCTGAGCATGTGTGTGACCTTGGCTCGAACCTGTGAGAAAACGGCAATGTTGTGGGAAAAAGCTGTGAGGAAAACAAGTAAACTCAAGCTGTACAAGAAACGAAAGGTGAAATTGCAGACAGGGGTAAGATTGCAGAGATGGGGACAGTTAGCAGCTCAAGGACTCAGGGGGGAAAACACCAAAGCTGCCAGCTGTGAAATCTTCAGGTAAAAACCACAGGAGACGAGAACTCAGCAAGGAGCAAGGACCTACTGATGCTCAGCTTTGGGGTTTGCATTCACTTTATTCTCCTGTACATGTTAGGAAAGAAATAATTCCTTTACTTTTGAGTATACCCTGTTTGTGGAGCCTCTTTCCCTGCCCATGACCCTGAAAGGTTACACCTTGCTCCTATTTCTGTATTTCTTTTGCAAATCTTATACTTGGTACTGGACACACCACCTGTGTATACCCATGAATGTAAACAGGGACACCCTAAATAAGCCTGGAGAGAGCTTAGTGTTGCTACGGTTGATTGTAGCTGGTGTTTAGACCTGTCTGAAATTCTGTTATTCTGGTTATTCAAAGAAGCCTCACTCCAGAGGACTAGCAGAAGTTCCCAACAATAGATCTGAAGAGTAATTTGATAATATTAGGAAAGGTGTCTTAGATACATACCATGAAAATGGATACCAATTTATTAAGCATACAGAAGACACTAACACTCATATAAGCCATTAAACATGATTATATTGGTTCAATTATAATCCACTGTACCTTTTTGCTTATTACTCTAATTATAGGTTGGTATAATTTCCTCTTTATTAGCACAATTATGGTCTGTACTTTTATAAAATTCTTGGAGAAATCAGAGCAGATGAGAAAATATAGCCAGTTAAAAGATAAAGGTATTATGATTATTATTATTTCTTTTTAATGTTCCTTTACTCCTAATTCCTTATGGTACTCTTACATAACTCAGTAATTTGTCTCACATAAGGACCAGATTCAATAAAGGAAATAAAAAATGATTAATGTATATACAATATGTCTTGCATGACATTATTATAGCCTGGTGTTTAGCTTGTAAGAAAAAAGGCAAAATTGGTTGGAGTGCCAGCAAAGAACTGGAATCTTGTGTGACCGTGATAAAGCTAATTAACTTATAAGTAAGGTTGCAAAGCTTTCTACAGAAGATTAATTAATTGACAATATAACTGTTTTCCCTTTTTGTTTCCTTTTTTTTTCCTAGGGATAGTAAAGGTTTAATTATTTAAAATTATGTAAAGCTATCTGAATAACCAGGCCTGGTTGCTGGTAATCACCTACGGACAGCAGCGTGAGGTCCAACAATAATAATATGTCTTCTCATACCCAAACTCTGTGAATAACTAAGCAGTTTGATGGATAAATGAGCTCATTGAGCCGTTGAGTAGAATTTGTGTCTGGAAGGTGAGAACTCTTCCCAATTCCTCATTCTCCCAATTGTCACTGTTTATGTCAGGCCTTATCACCAATTTTATCCTTCATCTTTCAGTTCTGCATCCACAAGAGAGATACACATCTCTAGTGAAAACCTCCACAGAGATGTTCCAAGCTTTAGGTTAAGCCACTACAGTTTTCAGATTTCAATTTCACCCAGCTTGTTGCAAATAGGAATAAAAGAATTGAGCCTTACACCAGGACCTGCTGGGACCTATGGGTCAAGAGTTATGGAGGAAACAAGTTCAGTGTGACCCAGTCCACTCTCCAATGAATGAGTCACAGCACCTGACTATGTCACAACTCTGCATTTTAGTGGAAATAATTAGGTGTTGTCATGAGATAAAACTTCCGATCCTCTGGTGCCCCGTTGCTGCTCTGCGTGGGTCTGCAGCCCCTGGGAAAGAAGACTTGAGAGGTTACTGCAGCTCACATGCAGAGAAGGCAGCTGCGCCTTTCCAAAAGCTTTGCTCAAACAGGAGGAAAGCAGCGTTGATGTTGGTCAACATCAGGTCCCATCTTCTATTTTTACTTTCTATGTGCAAAACTCAAAAATATTCCAGAGCCAGTTTTCCTTTATTTTCTGTAATTCACAGCTGATTTGATCTCTTTGCCTATGTGTTTCAGGAAAGAAATATAACTTTGGAAAAAAGCAGATGACCCTGGAAGAGGTTGTGCTTATTTTGTTACCACTGGGGCACACCAGACACAGGTGCACACTGACCTCTGTCACGGGGTCTTGCTCAGAGACCATCACGCTTATGAAAGCTCAGACACTGCTGAGAACTCTCCTCGTCCCGTCAGGGAAGCAAAGTTTTCAGGCTGGGGTACTTTATAACAGAAGGCCCCTTCGTTTGGGGGATGTGCAAGTGTTGTGTAATCATGAAAATCTCATTATAAACATCTGTGCAAATTTTTCAGGAGGATGCCATGATTGGTGAATATCAGGTAATTTATCACAGTGCCATCTGCTTAAAAACCAGAGCTGTCAGAACAGGTGGCTTAGTGGTAAAGTACAGTAGACTCCCTCAGGTCTTGCTATATGTCTGTATATTAAGTATATAAAATTAACTTAAAGGTAATATGATGTTCAAAATATGATGCACAAAATGAAGTTCAAGGATAAAAGTCAAAATATTAAGGGCACTTGGATTCCAACAGTGTCCATAAAACATTAATCATGCATAACTATAAGGAAATGTTATTTTATAAAAGAGTTAGAATAATTCAGTATCAGCAACCTTTATTACTTTATTAACACTACATTCAGGTCACGATTATTCTGTCCTAATCTGCAGATTCCTGATGGATTCATCCACCCAATAAATTTATCTTCTCTTCCTCTCATTTTGGTTCACGCCCAGGAGATCATACAAGACTGAAACAACACTAACTTTTCCCAGTCCTTTCCCCCCCTATCATGCAATAGCATTTTATCACTGAAAACAATCCATAAGTGTATTCTCCCTTAGCAGAAGTTGCAACAGGTTGAAGCGGAAGGAAAAGTTCGGTGCACTGACAGAGAACATGGCACCACGGGCAGACCTTGAGGTCCTTGGCTGGGGAGAAGAGGCATTTTTAGCAGTTGCAGGAACGTTGTGATTCTCTGCTCATTCTCTCACTTTTGCCTGAAGGCAGGTTCAGTACAAGATGCACAAAGACAGTCTGCAACCTGAACGACTTTCTATTTAAGTTATCAGACCAAGGATACTGGGAAATTAAAAGATATGCCCAAGATTATAAGAAAGACTGAATTACATTCAGACACACAGAACTTTAAAACGCCACCCTTCGTGGTTTGTTTTAAATCCCCCAGTTTCATAGCTGCAGTGGTAGGTTTTCTCTCAGTATCCTACTGAAAACTGAAGATATTTTTGATGGTAATCTTGAATAAAAGCAGCATTTCCATCCATTTCCTACAGTAAACAGAAGTCAGCCCTTGGGATTCAGGGGTCGCATTTTCTGTAAGTCATCACAGGGAATAACCAAAAGAAGTTACTGCAGAATAACTGGGCTCCTGAGCTGGTAGACAAACCCTGGGGAGCCACTGCAGAGCAGCCTGCCCAGGAACTGCCAGTGCCTCCTGTTGGAGGCACTACCACAGCTGTGAATCTTTTGTGCACAATAATTAATCATTATAAAGGTTGTAGTGAGGATTTGGTCTGGAAATGGATTCAGAAACTGCAGATGGAATACCATGGCACAATCCCATGTGCCTTCATTTTTGCCAAAGCAGCGACTCCCGTGCTTTGAAGCAAACCCACAGGTAGCCAGGCAGCGAGTTTTACCTGGTTTTCCTTCCATTGCCTATCCTGCAGGAACACAGCTTTAATAAAATGCCAATCTATTTCCCAGTGCTGTTGGAGGAATAAAGCGGAGGAATAAAGCTAAGGCTTGCTCACTGAAAGCATACAAGCAATTTTAATTTCCCTGTTCATGCAAAAAAATCCTGTCACCAGCTGATGAAAACAGAGAAGATTTTGAATGTCGCACAAGGAAATGCAAGTGCCTGCGGTGTTGCCTTTCTGATTAAGCACACTTGTACTCATATCAAATGTGAACTGTCCTCCTCAGTGAAAGGGCATTTACCAGTGTTTAGGATTTAACCATGTGAAAAGGGAAAGGCAATTTGCTACCACTCCTATGCTGCCTTTTCTCTCCTCCTCCTCCTTTTCTTCCACCCACCCCCCACCCCCAATTTTTTGTCAGCTGTTCTCCATGTTGCCAAAAATTGTGCAGTGATGTTCTTACACGCAGTGTAAAAAATAGCTTTTCTAATAAATGTTAACAGCAGTTGTAAAGCAGCAAAATAAAGTAACAGTAAGAAAAACAATCAATAAAAATCTGTACAAAAATTAAGTACTGGTACATGAAATAGGAAAAGGGGCCGAATCAGAGCACTTTATAGAGAAACCTGGAAGCTATTTCAAGAGAAGATGGGCAAGGAAAACAATTTATCAAATGTTTCTGAGATAATTACACCAGAACAGACAGGAAACAAGATGTTTGACCAAAGGGAATGTAAGTGAGTGGATCCAGCTCTTTTCTGTGCTTCCCAAATCATTGTCCTTTTGGGCTTAGAGTGATCCCAGTGTGTCGCCAAGCAAATGATTTTAAGCTAATGCTGAGACAGATGTTTCAGCGATGGTGGCCTGGACAGCAGGGATTTAGTTCGTGCTAAGCACCTGATTCAATCTATGGGATCAGTCTGGAGCTTATCCAAACCGGAGGGGGAGGAACAGGGACAGGGGGGAAGAAAAAAGAAGACGAAAAAAAAAAAGAGAAAAGACAAAAAGAAATAAGTAGCCCTGCATTACGCACATGATCAGATCCTCAGAACTACCTCTTTTGTTGCTCTCACTGGGCTGCCCTACCTGCTGTTGCAACCACAGGTACCTCCCTGTCCAATAAGCACACCCAGACATGTCCAACTCATTCCTGCAAACAAACCCAGAGACCATCTGATAAGGAAGCAGAAAATGGGACCATTCATAGCCACCTGACAGCCTTCGGAATTAATCCAGGGTGAATATAAATAAGGATTTATTGTGGCTGACTACCTAAAGAGTCAAGAGGATCAATAGGTATAAGCAGCTCCGAGCTCTGGTTACATGGGCTTTGTAGCCACAGACTGTTCTGTGGACTAAGGGCTTTCTAACCCTGAGCAATGCAGGGTTAAGTGAAGACTTGGATGAATTTTCAGGCTCTTCTTTCAGTGTCTCTGGCATTCTGGGTATGGGATAGCTGTGGGATGAGATGTTCAATAGGGGTGTTACGGTCCATCTAGTGTGTTACACGTGAGCCAAAATATGATCTAGGAACCTAAAGGCTTATGGGTATTCAGTGGAGATTTTCCAGCTTAACCATTTCCATTCCATATGCAAATTCAGCAGCAGAAGCTACAGGAGTGCATCCTGTACCTCGATGGATATTTAATCAATTCAGTGACTGAAAGACAGACATATTACCCGCTCCTCACCCCCATCATCTTGAGGGGGAATAACACTCTCTGCTAAAGTCTCACTTGAATAATGAATGTGAGATTCTCCAGGCCTAAAAAACTCCAAATATCTGCCAGAGAGGGTAGTGACACCACAGGGAATGCTCAGTGCAGTGATGATAACCAACCTTTGACACAGCAAACATCCAAAGAACCACTTTCATTTACTGATTTGTGGCACTTCAGAAACCAGTGTTCACTCTGCCTCATTACCTTTACCAGGACCTCTCCTCACTGAATATCTTGTAGGGAACATTTTAGTATACATTTATACATAGCAAACCTTTCTCTCAGAAAGCTGTACTGAGTCTTCATGACTCGAGTTTCAGTCATGATCAGGACTTTTCATGTAATGGGATGTGCAAGAAGATCAGCAGAGAGCAAACTAAGTGAAAAAAAGTTTTCAATTTAAGATAAGTGGCATCTGGTAGAAGCAGAAAGATTGGGGACACACACACTGAGAACTACAAAACATTTGTCAGCACGTACAGTACGTACCCACATGAATGTAAGGCAATAGAAGGTGACAAGGTTGTAGGGAAGTGCTTATGGGAAGTTCCTTCCCATGCACTGAAGAACTGACATGTTTGTCTGAGATGGGATCAGCCAGAAGTGAAATCTGAAGTTTTTGGCAGGAACTGGCACCTCATCAGTAGTAAAAATAAGAGGTAGGTTGGGGTCAGGCAGAGAGGACAAGTTGTTCAGACTTAGAGTTCAAGCATCTGCCCACTAGTGCCTGTTGTCCCCACGGTGCCTCAAAGTTGCATGAAATAAACTTGATCTTGGCTCACATTAACTTATTTACTATAAATCTTTGGCATGGCATAGAAGAGAATGTCAGTAAAAATGGAGCTGTTAACACATGGATTTTTAGCACTTTATACAATATGTCTGGCATTACTGTAGTGCTGTTAGTAGGAAGGACTCTGGCACCGTCAGGATGCAATATGCCAGTGCTACCGCAGTTATTAGCCTGTCTACCTTTGACAGGATGCCTTAAGAGCTTCTTCATGGGACAGCTGCTATATCACATCATGTCAGTGCACCGGACAGAGCTATTAATGACTTTCAATACGATACTCTGTACCCTGACAATGCATACTATTAGGAGGTTCTTAATCACCAGATCAGGGATATTGATATACCAACTCGAACAGCTCTAAAGATGTCTGCAACAGTAGATAGTAAAACCATTAGGTGAAGACTCAAAATGGGGTTTTGGTTCAAAGAATAATTATGAAATTTCAAATCTGAGCCTCCACAGATCCAGAGTATGCTAACAGTAATATGAATTTTAATTTTCCAGGTGACCATCTATTTTGGGGATAATGATTGAATGTTAAAACCAGGGTTCAAAAATACAACAGAATATATTGCTGCTCATTTTTCTGGCAGACTGCTTGCATCACTTTAATTTAGGAAGCAAACCATTTTACAATAATCACAGACATGTAAATGAGCCGAAACTGGTGTTTGTTTTGTTACTTTCCAAATTTAAGCTGACCTAAATAATTTAATACAAAATTTGTAGCAATAAGAACACAATTTGGTGGACACATATGGGAACACATCGAATTAGTACTACAGAATTGTTAGTCCTTTGAGTAAAGGATGATTCACTCTCTAAATGTACTGTAAATGCTGATACAGCTTTCATGTTGGTGGCACAAGTGGCATTGTGGAATTGTGAAAACAAAACAGACCCTCTCCATGTCCCATCCATTTAACATGGGAAAAGGAGAGCTTTCTCTTACCCGAGCATGAAAGCTGGATACGTGATTATTCTCTGAGTGGGTGTTTGATACTCATTTGTCAGGATTGTCAAATGTCCCCAGGCAGCATATTAGGTTGTTGGTGACAAAATCTTTTAGCTAACATGAAAATACAGAATAGCTCTAGCAAACAGTAGGGGAAGGAATGTGGAGGACTAACCCTTTCGGCAGCGGTGTGTGTATCCATGATGGCCCAGACTCTACACGCTGTCACCTACTTCATGAGCAACACAAAAACTGGTGTCTGAACTGATGGGTAATAATTAGTGGCTGAAGAAAAACTATTAAGCAGGTAGACCTGACATCACTGTGTTCACCAACAATTTTTAGTAAGATGAAAAGTATTCTGGAGCTTCTCCACTGTGAAGCAGCGTGTGTGGGAAGCTGGCACAAAGGCAGTTCATCTCAGATGTGTTCGTTTTCGGTTCATAGTTATGGCTAGCTGCGGCAGGACCGAACACGCTTCCAGCATCTGCTCCAGCAAGATGCATGGATGTGGGAAGCACATTGTCTCCCTGTGCTTTAGTAGACCTTAGGGAAAAGTTGTGAAGGATAGGATTTGGTTTTTGACTGTTTTGTCTGCCAATTCAGCACTCTAGGAAAAGAAAGCAAGTATCCCACTTCTTTTTAATTTTCCATCCTACCCTTTTCCAAAGCTCTTCGTACAGCTTCTCAAAAATATTGTCACTGGTCTTCAGAGTATTTTGTCCTATCTGTATAATGTTATTTCATCTATAATAAACTAAAGCAGAATAACAAGCATTTTCATAAATTTCAGCACACTTTACATTTCATTTATACTCAACCACAATACAACAAATGAAATTTAAGTGTAAGTTTAAATGCATTGATTATACTTCCATGTGGACTAACCTGCTTTCTTGGACCGAGGCTGTAGGTCGTATTTCAGCCACCAACAGGCCTATAGTATAAAGATGAAGCAAAAAGAAACCTTAGCATTTACGTGTGGTGACAGCCTAAAAACTGCCTAAAAACAAAGTTACTACATGGCTGAAAGCACTTCAGCCTTTCAGAGCTCCGATAAGCCATTCTTAAGATACCTTCTCCTTCAGATCCAAACCCACACGGGCCAAAACCAAAGGTTCTTCCTATCAAATTAAGCAGACTGAGGAGTCAGTGTTTTGGAGATGGCCTGGAAATGAAAAGGCCTTTCACAGTCTCAGGACCAGACCCAGCACTAGACTGGCACGGCTCTCTAGTTACAGCTAGTGGCTTTTGTCCCGTTCTGTATTATCAGTAAATGAACTGAATATGTAGTTTGCAAGAATTTTGTTCAGCAACCACACCAGCGCCAGCTGCACTGCTAGTAATAACACAGCCCATTCTTCAGAATAAAGCAAAATAGAAAATGTAATTAATTTTATTTGAAAATTCTGTCTGAGCACATTTGGCACCCGCTTCATTTCACTGCCACATCAGAAGATACACTCTGACCAACGTCATATACCCTGAAGACACAGAAGAAAGAGCATAAATATTATTATTGGTGTTTGAATATTCAGACTATGTAAATGTATTATATACTTTGCTTGGCTTCATCATAATAGAAAAAGCAAGCAAGGCAAACTTGTATTTTTTTCTGCAAACATTTTCTTTTTGTCTTTTTTCCCCCCAAATTTTGCATAGTGCATATTGCAAGCTTTTCTTTTTAGTTATATGCCTCTAGCTATTATCTTGGAACAAAAAAATCAGACATATCCAGCACAAAACCACATGAAATGGCTCACCGCAACGGCGCCTCAAGGTTTCAGAATCATAGGTGTTGGAACAGAAGAGACCTGTTAGTTTATCTTTTTGCATATGCCCTTCCAGTGTAGCTTTTTCTGTTTATTCTGAAAACCTCCGGTAAAACGGCGTCTTACAAACGCATTAATGAACAACAGCTCAGTCCTGTACAGCCAATGAGTCGGTTTCTGGGGAAGGGAAAGTTCTGTGATTTCTCGTGCAGCTACCTGATTTAATGCATTAGAATAACCACAAACCACCAGGTTGTGCTGTTGCCTTTAAGCAATATGCATCACCAGGGAGCTACCCTACTGTGCTCATCTGATGGCTGTTATTCATCTCGGAAGACCCTAAAATCCTAGAAAAAACAGAAAGAAAACAAGTCCCCCAGACTCATTTTCCTCTTGATTATACAGCTCAATATTTTTCATAGGGCTTTGGCTCGCTTTGTAAACGACTGGCAGTGTTTGTCAGCAGCAAAATTCAGGTACAAAAATAAATACTCATCTGCACAGGCTTGGGATGCAAACACTGCAAAGCTGATCTGAGAATTGTTGTTACATAGTGCAATTTCCAACAACCCGTCTACTAATGTTCGCCAGTGCAGCTTGTTTTCTCTGCTGCATTTCCTCCCCCCTCACAGACTCTTTCAGGTTTTGAAAACTATGTACTGTTTCAGAAATGAGGAGTATACTGTGGAGAGAGCTTGCAGGATACCTTGAAAAAGTAGATTGGTGAAGCTGAACACCATGTCTGTTTGCAGTCGGAACCCCAATGCTGCTTGCATTACACTAACCCTCTAAGTCTCATGAGTGCCTCTGGCATTCATCATAGACTAGTTTGGGTTGGAAAGTACCTTTAAACGTCATCTAATCCAAACCCCCTGCCATGAGCGGGGATATCTTCAACTTGATCAGGTTGCTCAAAGCCCTGTCCGACCTGACCTTGAATGTTTCCAGGGATGGGCATCTACCACCTCTCTGGGCAACCTGGGTCAGGGTTTCACCACCCTAGTCATAAAAAATTTTGTCCTTATCTCTAGTCTAAATCTACACTCCTTTAGTTTAAAGCTGTTACCTTGTCCTGTTGCATCCTGCTAAAAAGTTTGCCCCCTTTTAAGTACTGAAAGGCAGTAATAAGGTGTCCCAGGAGCATTTTCTTTGCCAGGATGAACAAACCCAACTATCAGCATGTTATAGAAGCATAGAATCATTAGAGTTGGAAGAGACCTTAAAGATCATCGAGTTCCAACCCCCCTGCTATGGGCAGGAACATCTCCCAGTAGACCATGTCCAAAGCCTCATCCAGCCTGGCCTTAGTATCCTTACAGCAGAGGTGTTCCCACTGATCATTTTTGAGAGCTTCCTCTGGACCTGCTCAAGCAGGTCCATGCCTATCCTGTGCAGAGGACCCTAGAGCTGAGTAGAGGGGCAGAATTACCTCCCTTGGTTGGCTGGCCAGATTGCCCTTTTTGATAGTTTGTACCTGAGACTTTTATTTTCTTGCCAATCTCCAAATAAATTTAATTCTTTCAGAGCAGATTTTTTTTTTTTTTTCTACAGGACTGATCATCTAATACATCAGTGTGATTCATAATTACTTTTCCACAATGTGTGACTAAAGAAATGTCAACTGCAGAGAAGTAATAACATCCTCCATTAAATAACATTAAATAAAATAATTTTATATAAGAAGAATGGCCATGCCAACTCTGACCAAAGGTAGATCAACAAATGCCAGGGACGTTTGCAAAAGTAAAGTGGGAGAGCAGGCTAAACATGTAATGCTACAAGTAAATGTTCCCAGCCAGCAAAAAAATGAGTCTCAATAGGAAGTGATTTTTTTTTCGCCTTGTTGTCACCCAGAGGTTTTTCTTCCTTGAATTTGTCCAAGTGCTTTTTGCAACCGTATTGTAACCATTTGGCACCCAGAAAATCTGGGAACAAGATCTGTTCCACAAATATATGAGCCATGAAAAACTGTTCCTTTCAGATTGCTTGTGAACCAACCACCTGCTAGTTGTGGACAGGATAGTATAAAGAAAACTCGGGTAAGATTCAAGGCTGGATCCTGATACTTTCCCTTGTAAAACCTGATAAGATCAGTTTTAGGTGTTTGTGACACCAGAGACAAGGCCATCCCACAACACACCACCAAATCTTTAAACCTAGACAAAACTCAGTTATGTTTGGAGATGATTTAGCTGAATTTTATCTTCTACATCACTAACCATTTGCCTATGTATTCTTTTCTTAATGTTCCCAAACCTTTTAGGATAATTTCCCAGCTACCCTTCAAATTTTTGCTTTGTGCTGGAGTAGCATTGCCGTGCTGCATGCTCTCCTCCGTGATTGATGAAACATATACACTCTTCTGTCTTCCCTCAAAGTACTCCACCAAGAAAAACAGCTTTTAGCTCTGCTTAAAAAAGTAGAGGGGGAAAGGCCCCTCTTCTTTCATACACCTAAGTGGGAAGGTACTGAGTTCAGAATTATTCTAACACAAGAAATGCAAGTTATTCAGCTCCCAGTGAGAGCTGGTACCATCCTGTCTTGTGGATCACACTTTCATTGCAGATGACAAGCTGCACAGTTACTTTCTCTCCTAAAATGCTCTCTCAAAGAATACAACTAGATTTTTGCTACTGAAAATCACAGTACCTCTATTATAGCCTGCTTCTGTACATTTATTTAACTGAGATGCGAATCTATCCCTTCAGAAAGAAGATAACTATATGTTGGACATTTTCCGATTTCCTTCTGTCTAAATTATTGAGATGCAACTACTACTATGTCAAGTCCAGTGGTTTAGATGAGGTGATAAATGTGAATATAAAACTCCAGAACATTTACACAACCCCAAAATAAGGAAAAATCCTCCTGTTTGGAAAGGTTAAAAGTCATGCCCCACAGATCTGTTCAATGCCAGTAAAAAAAGTTAACAGATAATAAAAGCAAATCTAAGGAAATAATTCGGTTGTAGTTTTGGAAAGTTTATGACACAATCCATTGCCAAAGCCTATTATGGAATTTTGAAAGCTATAGAGCAAAAGGTAAATTTCTTCCATGGATTAAAAAGTATTCTTGAGATAGAGAAAACAAAGGAGAAGAAAAATGATCTAATTCATGCCATACAGAGAGGTTAATATAGAGTGCCCCAAGACCTACTGCTGTGACTGATGTTTGTCACTTTAAATCACTGGCATAATGCAAAAAGTACTGTCTTACTCAGCAAATATCCTGCACTTCTCTATCGCAATAAATACTTGTGCGTGCTTGCTTTAGCTCAGGCTCCTGAGTCTGTATGCCTTAACCTGTGATGGCACCCTCAAGACGATCAGGGCACACAAAGAGGAAGCTTAATCTCGATGTGGTTACACTTCAGTAGAAATGCCCCAAGGGGAGAATCTGTGTTACTTGTGATTGCTCATAAATCAGAACAAAGGCATTTTTTTTTACTTTTAAACCATTTTGTTCGTCTGAAGCTCTGCAAGGCAGATAAAACATATTTTTCCCTTGTATTTTGAAAAAAATGTGGGAACCATGCTGCTACTGTGGAAAACATTGTTATTACATCTGAATGAATGGCATGCAGCATCAAAAGGATTCTTAAAATCCCAAGTAAACTCTATCTTAAAGATTTAAGTCATGCCATGCATGTATGCAGATGTTCAGCGTGGAAGTAGGTGGTATACAACACATTTTTCTGTAAAGGTAGCCAACTGGAAAAAACAGTAGAGGAAGTTTCATGCAGATGAAGATTCACAAATCTACCTATTTAGACACTATTGGATTCAGATACGGTTGTTTCACTCACCAAAAAAAATAAATATAAACAACTCAGTAAAAACATCTGCTTATTCTTCAAAAGCAGCCAAAAATGGTTTATGTGTTACAAGCTACTGCTAGCGAAAAGATAAAGTCCGATTAAAAAGTTTGATTATTTCACATCCTCTTGATTTTGAATTCAGTTTCAATGACATCACAGAAAACGTTCAGAAAGAGCACAACAGAAATGTCTTCTAGGCAATAAGAGCTTTGAAAAGTGTAAAAGCAATTCTACACAAGTTCTGCTTCTTTTTTTGACCAGAAAAACAGCAAAAGTCTTTCAAATGTGCAGTGTCTCAAAAGCTGAAAAGCTGCTATGGTCACACTGATTAGAGAAATCTCACTTAATTATCCAGTGCACATATATCAACATAAAAATGCTAAGTACAGTGAATACTCATGATTCAGAACATAAATTGATTAATAGTTGGTTCAGCCAAAAAATTGCCTTTGTGGTGTATTTCATAGTTAGGCATCATGACAGGAGGAACTGGCAGAAAACAAAGCTGAACATTTAATTTCCATTGTCAGTTGATGAAACAATGATCTCAGAAAAACAGTTGCCTTATGCCAATGCGTATTGACAGATGTGACTATGGAATACTTTCACTTGCATTGTGAATAATGCTGCCCAGTGTAGGCCACCTAAAATACCTAATTTTTCCAAAATTGTGATTGGAAGCCTTCCCAGTTTACAGAGTACGTTTGCCCTTCTGAGAAGAATGCAGAACAGAAGTCAATGATTGTACTTGATTTCAGGTTGTGTGTAGCACATGCAAAGCGTTCGCCTTCTATTCACAATGCAAGGTTAGCAGTTGTGAAGTCTTGATGGTCCCTGTAGAGGAACTGATGGAAAATAACAGCTGATATACACCTTGAAAAGAATTCAGAAAGTATGCCTGTTCTTTAATGGCATTGGTAAGGGTATCAACAAAATAAATAAATAAATAAATAACGTTCAGTGTATTTTAAAATATGTATTATTCAGTATCTCCTTTTTCTTTCATTTGTTCTCAAAAGCAAGGATTAAGGTAAGGTGGAAGAGATTGGTTTATTTTGTTAGAAACGTAAGCATCTCAGTTTGCTCAGTGTTACTTGGCTGATAAGAACATAGTTTAAATAAGCTAAAAGGCCTACTAGCCATAATAATCTCAAAAACTTCTCTTTGCTGGAGCAGGCTGGTAACTGGTGCCTACTTATTTTTTGCTTCGGAACATGTGGTTTAAAAATACTATATTTTTATTTTTTTTCACAGTGAAATTCCTTAAGACACCCTGCTCATCACATCTAGGCCTCTACTGTTATAAGAAATCATTATATGTTCTTTCTCTCATTACTTGATTAAGGGTAATCTTGTACTTTCTTGCCCATTTTACTCCTAGTGGAAGAGCATTTGACAATCTCAATCACTTGCGATTAGAAATCTTATTCCCATTTACAGAATGAATATACAAACTATTTTTATTATGAGTGTTACAACTTCCTGTTACATTTTCCCCTCTTGGCTTGCTCTTTGTGGTTAAATTTATAAGGAAACATCTGCAACAGCTGCATCATTTTTCTAAGCAGTCTATCAGAATTTTGGGGGATAGAAAGAATTTACTTTCCCCTCATCATCCACATAAACCTTCTCCAGCCCGTCCCTGTTTAAAAGCATCACTCTTGCCCCAGAAGGATCAGAAATACATGCATCATTATTGGAAAGTAAGTCAATATCTTATACTTCATGTCTTATATCTATACAGCTACTCCAGTGAAACCATTCTAGATTAACCAGAGCTGTCAAATTCTATTCTTTGTCCCTGAGTGCATGACTTGGTTTGATTTGACATTACAAAACCAAATAAGCTTGCCTGATAGGGACGAACACAGATGCAGGAGTACTGGAAAGTTCCCTAAGATGTAAATTCTGCTCCCTGACCACCCTGCCACATTTTCTTGGTTGCTCTGAACTGGTACAGAGATAGGTACTTCCAGACCTATCTCAGGTCTGGAAGTCGTCAACAACAGCAGTAAACTGAGTGCTGGTATCTGTGTTATTACAGTCTTGAAAAAGAAACTGAATCCACAATCTTTTCAGCATTGCAGAATGGTGTGCTTATTTGAAAACAGAATCTCTACTTTTTCTTCCCCAGTCTATCAGCCATTCTAAAACTTCGCGTCTTTTTGAGGTCAGGCTGCTAGAGAGCAGTCCATCAAAAGCGACAGAGCTTTTCAAATGCTTTTGGAGAAGTGATTATTCTACACAGAAATGAAGGGCCACTGGACTGTCCAGAGGTATTCTCTGCCTTCCTCACTTGGTTTACATGAACCACAGTGCCTTTTCTTCTCTTTGGGTTCATTGAACCAGCTTCGTTTTGGGTGAGAGAAACAAGGGAAGACCATTTCTTGAATCAGAGAAACTCTGAGGACATGGATAAGGAAGGAAAGAAAATAAAAGCAAGGAAGAGGTGCAAAAATTGGGTTGGGATGACCTGGAGTGAGTATCAAGATGCAAGTGAGTATCAAGCGAGGTGGGGGGTTGGTCTCTTCTCGCGAGTAACAAGCGACAGGTAAAGAGGTAACAGCGTCAAGTTGCACCAAGGGAAGTATAGACTGGCTACGAGGAAAAATTTATTCACTGAGAGGGTTGATAAACATTGAAACAGGATCCTCAGGGAAGTGGTTGAGTCACCGTCCCTGGAGGCATTGAAAAGACAGGCAGATGTAGTGCTATGGAACATGGTTTTGTAGTAACTTGGCAGTGCTGGGTTAACAGTTGGACTAGATGACTTTATAAGTCTCTTCTGACTGAAATGATTCTATGGTTCTGTGATTCTAAGACCTAATTTGTCCATTTTTTTAAAGTGAGGTGGTAATTCTGCACCATCACTAGGTGGTCTGCTAACACAGCCTCTTTGCTTGGCACTGGGATGGAAGGAATTGGGTACCCAGAGGATTTTTCCACAGTTCTGTCTGGTTTCTATCTCACTGCAGCTTTGCACCAGTATTCCCCTCTGCTAGGTATGGAGCAAGCTGCATTGGCTCGAGGTGGGAGGCAACCATGTTCCCTGGCCATAGCACACACCCACGTACACAAATACACACACACATCTCTCAGTGGAAACTTCTTCAGAAAGTTGCTTTGTGTGATTCCATATTGACTGAAAGGTTTTTCAGGGGAAAATACAGCCAAATTTAAATCAGTCACTCTAAAAACATAGAAAGAGAAATTCTGTGTAACAGTCATACTTCTGCCAGAGAAAAAACAGGCGTAGCAAGGGAAGAGAAGCCTTTCTAAAGGCTTTACAACTGGGAAAGGTTGGGAACATTGTTTTTCAGAATTCTTAGAAATGCAATGATTTACTGTTTTTCCTCACTAAAACAAGTAGGCTAGTTGTGGTAGAAGTGCAGAGCTGTTTCTGTACAGATGGGAAAGATGAGAAGCCCAGGGAGCCTGGAGCGGACTGAGAGACTAGGCTGACTTCCCTGGGATACAAACACCTCAACACAAACACTGACTGTCTGAAAGCAAATGTATGTAATGAGATTAATCCCAGGAGGAAGAATGCAAAGATTGAACTAACCACTGCTGCAAGATCATGCGTGTTAATCAGGTGAGTTACCTACAGCATCGACCTCACTGCTGTATCAGCTAATGATTAACTTCCCCACTGCCACAGCCCGTCTCTTGCTGCTGCAGTTGGCCTCGGGGTCAGCTGAGAGAGAAGGAAGGAGAGAAAGGAAGAAGCTGAGCTCAACTCGCGCGTCATGAAAAGCTGAAGGAGTAGCCACTCCTCAGTGCTCGGCTTCAAGCAGAGAGCTGTCAGGCACATTACATTAATAACTGTAATTTGTAACTGTGAAAGCTTTGGGATATCAGCAGTGCCTTGATGAGCTGTGACCAAGGATTAGCTGCCAGCAGCCTCCTCAAGCAGGAGGAGCTTCCCCAGCCCAGAAAGCACACAGCCTTCCCAGCAGAAGGGAACAGCGCTTTGGAAAGACACCATCGAGTGATGGCAAACTTCAGTCTCCAAGGTTTGCTAATCTCATGGAACGATTGCAGCGCAAAGGAAAATACATTAGAAGTATCAACCTTCTTGCCAACAGCTATGTGCCAGTGGAGTAGCAGGAAATCAGCTGAGAAGTGTTTGCTCTATTTCTTCTGTTTATAACACACGTTGCACAAAAGACATCTGACAGCGTTACCAGCTAGAGAGAAATAGCTGCAAACTGTGGAGTAATTTTAAGTGCATTTATTATGGCTGGATTTTTGATGATTGGAAAATTCCCAGTGGGATCTAGAGGATGCAAGCATTTGACATTTAAGGCATTTTAATTCCACCTTGATGTCCCACTAACACTTTAAAGAGAAAAAAGTACATGCAGTTTCATTCCACACGGATGCATAATTTTATCTCATCCAGTTTACTCAACCTGATGCTAATTCTCCCTCCAATATTACTGTGCAATTTTAAGACTGACATTTATTTCTTTGACCACGATAGATTTAGATTATGTCTTTTCCTCCTCTGCAGCACTGCTAATTCCTACACTAGTCCCCTTTGCACAGGGGTGACCCCACACAAACTGGGGACAACCCATCTCCTTGCATCTGCCTGTATGTACCATAGAGTCACTCGGTGTCCCCCGAGGGTGACTCAGAGGTGTCTATATGCCCTTTTTGTGATTGTCCAAGATCAGATTATTTAGTCACAAAATATAATCGTAAAGTATTACAGTACATTTAACTGCATGTTCATTCTTCCAGAGCCCGTTTTGCATTTTCGAGAGTGAAGAGCACAAAAAGGACAAACAAGATGCCATTTTTAGACATCAGCAATTAGTTAATTTGCTTTTGGGGTTCCCACAGAGCAGGACCCTCAGTTTCCTGCTTAACCTTTTTTTTTTCCGCCCTCTGTGTGCAGCCCAAAGCACAGGGCAAGATAGGTCTAGCAGCTTCTTCCAGCCTTTGGGTGCAACCCAGTTCATTTACCCAGAGCGGTGCTTTGGGAAGTGCACGGCTGACTGCAGCTGTGAACACCCTGCAGCTCTTTGGGTCCAGTGCCAGTAGCAATCTCTGCAGGACCATCACCCGTCGAGGGAAGGGTTGGCCCAGAGTTCATGACTAGAGGACACCCAAGCACCCAGAGCCCCCCCGCCACAGAGCTGATGGGTCCCGGCTGGTGCTGTGCTCTCCTTGGCCCATTAAAATGTCACCCCCATGACATTGGCAATGAATTACCACAGAAATGGCAGTGGGGGGAGAAGGTTAAACAAAAAGTATTTGTTTATTTACGCTAACCTCCCCGTCTTATCAAACCAACGCTCTTTTACGTGAAAAGTAAGTAAAAACAACCAACCTCAAAAGCTGATTTTCTTGTCCAGCCGCTCCTTTCTTTGAATAGAAGAGCTTCCTTAGGCCAAGAACACACCTACCAAGTAGCCAAACTACTTATATCCGCAATTGCTGGTTTGCCTGCTGTTAAATAAGCATCCGGTTAAGGAGCCAGGAGTGTCACATGACTCAAAAGATATCCTACTTTTTACATGTAAATAATGTACTGAAGAATTGACACTGGCAAAAAAATGCAGGAAACACACACATTTCTGCTCAGTTTTGTTTACCCTTCTGTGCATTTCCCACTTTGCTGAGACCTTTGCCTATTAGAGCATATTTTTATAGCTGCTGAGAGGACTGGAGATTTTGTTTGATTTGAAATTCTTTCCAAGAACCAAACCAAGTACACGTAGATTTAATAACCTGTTTTCTTTAACTTTTTGCAGTTTTAATTCAGAGGGTTAATTGGTCCTTTGAGTGGATTGTGCTACGTTCCACATCACTTTTGTTAGAAATAAAGAAGCATTAAAATCCAATGCAACGTTGATGTAGCCATCCAACTCATGTATCAGTTTTCATCTCTGGGAGCACATGGCTGTATAAGCGCGGGGTGTCAATTCAGTGCTCAGGACTGAGAAAGGGCTCTGCATTCCAGTCACCTAATTGCTGTGGCATTGGACTAGTTTCTTTTCCATTTCCAGTTTTCTCATGAAAATGAAAACAGTTGGATTTTGGGTTTTTTTTTCAGGGTGGGTTTTGGTTGGTGGTTGATTTTTTGGGAGTTTGGTTTTCAGGTTTTTTATTGTTATTATTTTTTATCAGAATCTTCTGTGATTACTTTAAGTTAATAGCCCTCCCCCCCCCAATTTTACTCCAGAAATAAAATGTCTAAAAATAATTCAAGTTGAAGAGACTCCACTGCTCGGTTCTCAGGAAATCTGCAACGTTGTCACTCACGTCATCACTCGATTGTGTCCTTAGTCCTGGATATATCTGCCATTGCGTCATGAACTCTTAAGTCTCAGCCATTTATGTCCTGAGTTTGGGCACAAAAAACACAAGGAAGTTAGAGCTGGAGATAATATTTTACTTACTCCAGCTGTTCATCTCATCTTTCTACAGTTAAAAGAGAATTCTACTGTGCTTGTGAATCCATTAAGTGAAACATAAACATCTTAAAAGGTTCAAACATGACCACGTCCTATTCTGCAGAGAGATACTGGAGCCACTCTTCATTCAATAGCAAATTACAAATGGATGTTTGCAGCAGAGGTAGGCACAGCTCCACTGGCACCATGTTTAACTAATTAAGTTAATGCTGATGATTAACCAGGAGCACTAGAAATTGCAGTAGTAACAGACTATTAGCCTTTCGGAGGAGAGGGCTGCTGGGTCTTAGGTGGGTCCTCTGGGTGCTACCTAGGGTTTTCTAATTTTAGATATATACTGGCAAGTCTTCATTGATGCTTGCTGCCCTTGGATTCTTTGAGAAGACAGGTCTTTCACCCCATTTCAAGCTGGTGCCTCACTGTAGCGAGCAGAGCTGTATCCTTAACATGCTGTTTCTCTGCTCAGGCTCTGACCATGCTCACCTGTGATATTTTCTCCTCAAGAACTACCTAGTCCAGTAGCAGTACACTGAATCAGGACTTTTTATTTAAAGGTATGTATATTTAAGATGTAAAAATACAGATGCATTTTTAGCTTTCAGTGATACAGCAGTGAAAAGAGCTAAGGGCCACCAATTGAGTCTCCCATGAGCAGAGTCCTGGGTGAAGCTAATGAGTGTGGTAGATATGTGAATGCCCAGCAGAAATGAGCATGCTCTGAGAGGAAAGCTGGACCAAGGAAATGGGGTTTAGGGTGAGAAATTCATTAAGACATCAGATTGGAGTTTCTGAGTTGGGGTTTCTATTTATTTCTACAGTAGTTAAGAAAACATGGCTTGGTTTATGTAATTCGTAAATAAACGTTATTGCATGTAAGAAATAACACTCTGCTGGCAAAAGTGAAGTATTTTATAGAAGCAGTCTTCTGGGATTACTCATTCTGATGGATACTCTGTGAAAAATGTTCAGTGAGACCATATTTTACCTGTGGATATTAGACTTATTCTATATAAATTAAGATAGCTCTGGCTTTTAGTGTCTTGATTTAGGAATATAATCTACACACACTTCACAAGACTTTATTGGCACTTTTGATCCTTGACCTGTTTATATAGTAATCATTAACTAGCTTAATTCCGAGAACTGTGTTCACATTATGTTTTCACACAAGATATTTTGGCATGATAAAACAACGCCTATAAAAAGTCAAGGTTGTTTTGCTCAACCAAGGTAGCAACATTAATTCTAAATTCAGTGTAAACAAGAAATAGAATAAATGTTTTCTAAGTAGAAGAACAAACCTGGCAAGGAATAAAACATACTCATGCTTTTAAGTGCATGATACAAGTGTGCAGAAAGACAGGAGTTTTGAAGAGTGTCAAACTGTTTTACAGTCTATGGTTTATGTATTTTTCCCTTTCGAGGTAATTCTTTGTTTCAACCAGCCTTAATCCTTAATCTGGTTAATTTTAGGGATTTATGAAAGTGTATGTATGTCCAAACCTGAATTTTTAGTCTGAATTGGGACTGATTCTGAATGCCTTTTCAGATAAGTGCAAATCAGAGCAATCACAGAGTGAATTTACCCCAGGATAAACTAAATACGCAGAAACACCCCTTTTCTAACTTAATGTGACTCACATATTATCATAGTCTGTGTAAGGGTCAGAAGATATACTGGTTTTAATCACTTACTATTAAGTGATTTTTCACATCAGTGCTTCCTTGTCTTCAAGCCAAGAACGTCATCACCTGAACTACACTTGGATAAAGAAAACATAGTCAGCTTTTTAACTTTCTCTCCATACCATAAGTTTTCCAGGCATCCTACCATCCTTTTTCTGAACATTTCCAATTTTTTGTTATCAGTTTGGAAATTAGACTGCAGGTTTAAATGGATTGTCCCAATAATTGTCTCGCCAATGCCACACGGTGCCGTGCCCTTGCTCTTCCTTGCAGCAGTATGCTAATTCTTTATATTCAGCTTGTTATCTATGATCCTTGTTTCTTCAGTGCAGCATATGTTGATTTATCTAAGCATACATATATAACATTGCAGATGTACCAAATATGTTTGTCTCTATTAAAATATATCTGATTTACACTTAGACGTGGCAAGTCTTCCACAGTATTTCTTTAACCCACGGTTCATTTTACATTATTGTCAAATTAAGAGAGACTCCTGTCAGAAATAGTGTTGAGAGCAGGCCCTTTAAGAGGGGGTTGCGGGGAGGGCACATATGCAAATAAGTGGAAGTAAGCGAAACGAAGTATAGTGAAGGCGAAACAAAGTGTGGGAAACAGCAAATGACACAAATGTTGTAGCCAATCATGGGGCAACTTTAAGCCTGTGGAAAGTGTGTGGAAAGCTCGTGGACAATACCCCTCTCCCTATCCGAAATGTAGTGCTTAGCGAATGAGGACCTGTAACTGTAGAACAATTATGTGCTGCCTGGGGGGTGCTTCCTGGGGGGTGCTTCCTGAATGTGTGCTTCCCGACTGTGAGTGCTTCCTGAGAGGAGTGCTTCCTGGGTGCGCTTCCGGATTGGGGTGCTGGCTGGAATGGCTTCCTGATTGATGGCGTCGGGCTCGACTGCTCCTGGCCGCGGCAAAATAGCAAGGAACTATGTTTTGATGTGTTTTATCATAGACCGTAGTAGTGTGTAAAATCTAGAAATAGTGATTTAATTCTGCCGCAGTCTGTTGAACATGAAAAATGGTACTGGTGTGAGTGAAGTCCTAAACCTCAATGCATACTAAGATCTGATGTGGTATGGGATCTCTGCTGGGGTTAATAATCATGCTGAAATGAAAGTTAATGAACTTGTGATCAGTATATCAAGTAAGAATCAGTATTCCCTAAGTTTAGGAATATTTATCTGTATTTTGAATTGCTTCAAAACATTGAAAGGAAAATCTTCCTTATCTGTCTTCTGAAATATGTCTTTGCTTCCTGCATTTGGAGCTGGGAACCCTAATAGAGAGGGTGGAAAAAGGCAGAAGTTGCTGAATAAAAATAGCTACCTCCTCTTTAATGAAATGAGCTATGGAATGAAAGTTAGCTTTTTGCATTTTCTGTTTGCTTAATATTTTTGATTTTAACACTTTGCCTGTGAATAAGTGGGCACGTGGAAATGAACAAATTTATTAATGGTCTTTAGTGTTATCAATAGGTTTAGAAACTAAAACCCATTTAAAAGCATGTGACCAGAGAAGAAAAAAAAAAAAAACAAACAACCAAACAAAAACACTGAAAAGAAGCCTTATATCACTATAGATAGTATTTCTAGCAGAAGACAGTGTAACCTAAGATAAATCATAGTAAAAAAAATCCTTTGCTAACAAATCTTACTGGGTTACTGTTACAAAAATTCCCATTTCCATCACAGTAAAACCTTGTTTGCCTCTAAGAAGAGCAGAACACTTTAAAGATACTGACATGAATAGTAGATTTGAGAAAAGACTGTAATCTTAATCAGAGGGGAGTGAAAGTAGAGAGAAAATTACATTATCAAAAGATGCAAAGAGTGTTTATTTATTTATTTTAAAGAACAATTTATCTGATGCTATTTCTGCATCTCCTGATGTAGGCTTTAAAACATAGGAAACTTGCACAGTGAGAAGCTGGAAAGAAGATACTAGTCTTTTTAAGATAGACATATTTCATAGCATCATGGGGAATATAAAAGATTACTGTCTGCATTTCAATAGTTAGCATTCAATCTGATTTTTAAAAGTCCCAAACCGTATGACTTCTACCTCTTCTATTATTCAACAGCTTTATAGTCTGCATTTCCTGATATTTATAAAAAATATCTTTCATCCTTTATAATATATTCACCTTACCTGTTAAAATTGTATTTCCATATAATGAAGTGAATAATTACTAAGCTTTCTATAAGCTTATGTCCTCAGACACTTGGAAGCTGTTATTATGTTCCTGATTATTCCTTATTTGGCCAAATTATAACCACTTCATTTTCATTCTCTTCAATTTTCTTCCTGCTTCATTTCTCACAAAACCCTCTAATTTTAATTCTATCTCTTCTCTGATTTCCTTCCAACTGAACATCTTTCTGGGAGAGCATTTCTTATAATGCATGCAATAGCCATGACAAGGTTGTAGAAAATCCTTGCTTTGTGATGGCCATCCAGTGTCCACAATCCTTTGAAGTCCATGGCTGAACTCTGCTGGGTGCAAAGGGCATTGGGTTCTAAACTTGCTCATTTTTTATAATGCTTGTAACATCCTCCAATACTCTTATTCATTAGAATCATAGAATCAGATAGGTTGGAAGAGACCCTTGAGATTCAACCATCAGCCCTACTCTACAAGTTCTCCCCTACACCAGATCCCTCAACACCACATCTAATCTACTCTTAAACACAGTCAGGGATGGTGACTCCACCACCTCCCTGCAGGGTTTATTCTAATCACTCAGTTGGCTCTGTGCGTTATGGTGGGTTTTTTGCAGTAAAATATTATTACTCCTTTAATGAATCTATTTTGACCATGTTTCATCCATGTTTCTTATCATCCCTTTTTATTACACTCTCCTTATTGACATTTCAAATCCTCTAGAATGAGCATAATGTGTGCATTTCATTAAGATCTTATGTCTTTTTTTCTAAATCATTTATGAAGACAGAAAGTCAGCTCAGACTAACAATCAGTATGGGTTACCCCACTGGACACTTCCAACAATCTTGTTACATCGCTGTTTATTGTGACTTTTTCCATCTGTCTTTTAGCCAATATTCAATCCACACACTTTGTTTCCAGCCAGGGTGACTTGAATTAATTTTTCAATTAAGATTTCATGAAATAGTGGCAAATGTTNCTGTTTAAAACTCATTCCTTCAAGTGCTTCACAAAGGAACATCAACAGCTGTTCCACAGTGGAGCACGTTGTAATTTGCTTGCCAAGTGGTGGACTGAATTGCCTATCTGTCTAAGGACCATTTGGCTCAGGGTTTGCAGACCGTGGAAAAGACATCTCTCCTCTTGGCTCTTTGCAGGGTGACCCTCTGAAGGAGTTACAGGGTTGTTCTAACTAAATCAAGCAGCAGACTCATAAGTCCCTCCACGATTTCAGTTTACACACCTTGAAAATATCTTTTGTCCATTCCTTATACATAAAGCAGCAGATGAATTTGTAATTGCAGTCACAGATTTTTATACCAATGAGGAAAATGTCTTTCCACCTAAAGTCATCATCTTGTGTCCATAGTGTGCCCAAGCTAGAAAATGCAGGCTTCTTATATCCAAGGTGATGTTCCCCAAAGGATCTAAGGATTTGAATTTTGACAATCTTATTCCTGTACATTAATCCTCTGGTATTTTCATTGCTTTCTGAGGGACTAATCATGTAATGAAGAGCTGCTCGTTGTTAACTAAAAAAAAAAAAAAAATCTAGCCTGGACATTAGACCTACTCTGTGTTTCTGTCACTGAGGGGAGGTAAGGAAAAGATGAAAAGATGGCAGCACAATGTCATTTACATATTATTTAACATTAGTTAATCTATTTCATTCACTGAGGTGGGCTATATTAACCCACTGGATCCTGGACCCTCACTCATTATAAAGGAAGTTTTACATGGCAAAGAGACAGCAGCGTTGTGAGAACCAGAACACATAATTTGTATCTAGGCCAACAGTAAATCTTCAGCCATTAAGAAGAATTTGAGATGAATTCATAGTGACTAATTATAAGGTGTTTATTCCTTAATTGTAGAAGAATATGACCAGAAAAAACATTTTATAATCTAGTCAAACTTCTGCCAATATGATGGAACCAATAGGAAGTTTCTAAAGATTAAAGTGTCTTTTCCTTCCATGAGAAAAATACAGAAGGACCATCAATGCCCACTTTTGTGGTAGCCAGAGACTTAGGTCGATTGCTGAATGATTATATGTTTCTTTAAAAAAAAAAAATATTAAAAAATCACATCTGAATCTATGAAAGATTTAAAGAGGCCTTTGAATAATGAAGAAAACTGTTGAAATTAAAGAAACCCAATGGCTTTTATTTTATTGCAAACATATTTTAAGACCTGACAACAGTTGCAGTGTTCCCCTAATTTTTGCTATAAAAGGGAAGTAAAACAACAGTTTATTGTAGCAATACTTCATACTGCCCTACTTCTGTAAATTGTCTTGAAGCTCTAGGGTAAGGATGGAACGTTCATGTTTTTAAATTGGATACAAAAGCAGTTTCTATGCTGTGGCTGCTGTAAGCATAAATTGCTACACAGAGACTACCAGATATATCTAAACATACTGATGCTCAGCAAATTGTGAACATTTTTTTTTTGCCTTGCTTTACCTGCAATGCTTATAGTTTGCTCATTTTAAATGCTTTCTAATGTTTGGAAGGTATAACGCAGACCTTGAGAATGTTTCCTACTTGTAGGAGGTTGCATAATTCTCCTTGAAACAGAACCAAAACTATCTGGGCTGTCCTAAAGTTTTAAAATGTTTTAGCATAACTAATTTATATTATAAATTGGCTGACCAGCATGAACCCGCATCTTACACTGCAATTTTTTATGAGGACATAATGTTCTACCCACAATAATGGAGAGAAAATAGTACTTATTAAACTTTCATTTGAGAGCAGCGGTGGGTCATGTACCGTGTCACAGAGGCGCTGTGCCCTCCAGACCCCACAGAGGAGGGACTAAAAGGTGGCCTTGCCTCATACGGTCTTGGACAGGTAATAACAGGTTGATATATTCGGCACACTGGCTAGGTGTTGTGGTGGCCTCATACACACCCAGCAGGAGCAGTGTCAGGGTCAGGGAAAAAGAGGTCCTGGGACTGCTCGGAAAGCAGCTGAAGGCTTTGCAGGTGATGGGAGGTTGCTCATATCTGTTCAATATTACAGATGGCATCTGTAATAATTACATTTAGTGAGATGGCTAGGAAGGGAACTGTGACATTAAGAAGCCCTTGCAAAAGCCATTTGAACCAACTGCTGTATTTCGCAGACAAGTACGTAACGTGATACTGAGCAATTAGACATTGAATTAGCAATTAGACAGTGAATCGAGTAGATCTCTGATGCAGATACCAACTGTCTCTGGAAACTCCTTCCTTGCTTGTACGTTCATTACACTTTGTTGTTCATTACAGTATAGACTCTTACATTATCTGTAGGAAAGAAAAAAAAACAAAACAAAACCAAACAACAAACCTTTTAAGGCTGTTAAGTGTTAATGATCAGATTGTAAGGTCCTATCACTTTCCATTTATGTATTTAAAGATATGTGGTGAGTGAGAGCAAAATGAGCAGCAGGACTACAGCAGTATGTGAGAAGTCTGGATGAGGTTAGCGGGAGGCTATTTGTAAGAACGGCAATGTGCCTTTCGCATTCACAAAGGGTAAGAAGGCCAGTTGTTAACTGCAAGATTAGCTATGCAATCATCTGATAGCTCGAGTAACACGAGGGATCTGAAACATGAAAACAAATTAAGACTTGCTCTGGATGAGAAAACATTACCTGAAAATACGTAGGTATACAGGGCTTAGCTACAGCGATAGGTGCTGCAGCTGAAAAAAGGTATTTAAAAGATGTAAAAAGCTGCCTCTGCATCTTAACCCGACTCCGCTATAAAACTTGCAATAATTACAAATTATCTTTTAGGAGAAGAAATGCGTACATGCACAAAACAGGGATGCCAAACAATTTTGTCTTGTTTCTGAAAATAGCAAATTTATTGAGGTTTAATTAGGAACAGCATATAAAGAGAATAATTTTGAAAGTAATATAGTGCTTATTTGGTTGTAGTGCTTGAGTACTAGATTTCTTTTTCTTATTTCAAATTGCTGTTATGAAATCTTGGATTTGTTATAATAGGAGAAATGGCAGTTTTCTTTATTGCTGTTTTCTTGCCTTAGAAAAAAACCTGACAAACATGTCTATCATCCAGTTCAGAAGACAAAGGAAAACCTAGATGCAGTGGAAACTCATTCTATTTTTTGAGGTAGCAAATGTGGTTTTCATATATCCAGACTACCACCTGGTTTTAAAGTAAATGTTAAACTTACAGCTAAGTGTTCAGCTTACTATCCGGATTTTAAGCACCTGCACTTGACTCCTTTCGAAGTCAACTGCAATTTCAGCCTGGTGGGTGGAATTAAGTATGTACATTATTTATAGTATTATGTATCACTTTGTTTATTTTTTTCCAAGCTATCTCCAAGCCATTTTTCCTGAGTATAAACCTTGGCTTTTGTCAGCTCCACCTTTGACCATTTTCCTAACTGGTCTATATGATGGAAGTGAGAGGGCAGACAAGGTTGATGCAATCAGCTGTTTTCTAAGCAGGGCTTGATGGTTTTTTTTAATCTACATTTTTTTAAATTATATTTTGCTCTGCAAAAACCTTGGTTGTCCCTGCTATTAATTTTGTTCAAAATTTATTTTCAGCAAGGGTGAAAATCTTTGTAAACTATTAATAATTTGATTCTCTCTTGGACTCTTTTTTAGAAAAGACCGAGGAAGTAGACTTACAGTGCATTGAACCTCAAGGCTGGATCTGAAGATGAAGTTGCTGTGGCAGGTGCAGGTTTTATCATCCTTGGAAAAGACAAGGGCATACAGGAGAGAGGTTGAGGAGGTGAGATGCCTACAAATCAGGCTCTAAATATACCACCTTTTAAAAGATATATAATAAATTATCTTTCTTAAATTAAAGAAAGAAATAGGTCCCAATAAGTGATTTTTCTCTATATTTAAATCTTATGCTGTTCTTGATAAAATAACTTTCCTAAGCCTCCAAAGAAGGCTGACAAAACTGTGGTTTCACAAATCCTAAAACTCCTTACAGCATCCATTCATCTCAAATGCTATTGAAAATATGTGAATTTTGGGCAGTACTTTCAGTACTTTCCCAAAAGGATCAGATTAGAATTGCAAACATTTGTATTTTATACCTTCTTTGTGGTAAGAAATTTTGGTCCAAAATAGTAAATAAATGGTGTCCTGCAGCAGGTTTTGGTTTTGTGGCTGGTTGGCGTTTTTTTGTTTTGTTTTGGTTTTCGGTTTTTTTAGATTTGTGTTGTTGGTCGTCTGAGATGTTTGTTTGGTTTTGGTTTGATTCTTTGTTTGTTTGTTTTTACATTATTAGAATGATTTCTCCTTGATACGGGATGCATTATAGTAAAACATGTTCACACAGAGCAAACTGCATACTTCACTTGCCTAGAAGATTATAACAACAGGGAGGAATATATTGTTAGCTTGACCTTTTATCTTTGTTGGGAATTTCACTAGATGGATGTTCTCATATCTTTGTGATAATCAGGTATCAAATATATGTTATCTACTCTTGGCTGCTATTGGTGGGTAAAATGGACAGAATGCAGAGCAGTTAGGCTTCTCTTACAGAAAAATCCTGGCCAGGCAATGCTATATCATCCACACTTATCACAAGACAGGCATTTTTTGCAAAGCTTGGTGTGAGGAAAAAGATTTATACTTATAAATTTTATTCAGATGTAGATTTCATGAGAGATTAAGTGAATATAACAAATACAGGAATTTCTATTAATAAAATTATTTTATAGTGATATCTATTTGTCCCCAACACACAGAAGTTCCCAGAGTATATTAAAGCTCATACTTGAGTTATTAGAATTTAATTTTCAAGTTCTAGATGACACCTAGATTGTTAGATGAACCATGAAACCATGGCAAAATCAGAATAGGCCCATCTCTTGCCTTCAGCTGGAGGCAAAGTATTTTCTGATCTCTCTGCAGAATGGGAACTAAACACTGAAGCAGATACGGCCTCTTTGGTCCACAGGAAGAAGAATTCTATGTTTCCGTGATAGCAGAAGGCACATGGGTGAAGCTCAGACTATACCTGGCTGTTAATGAGCTGGTCTGAAATTTGTCTCCTTCATTTATATGTTGTAGGCCTCTATAAAATTCCTGTGCTGTTTTATTTGATGCTTTCTAAATAATATCTGAGAAGCAGTTGGCCCATAACGAGGTAATTTTATGTTTTATTTTGTGTGCTTCAATTTATCTTTCTGTTGTGACATTGATTTATATATTATGCCAAAAATAGAAAGTCTGTGTTGAAAGAGCAGCACCATTGCTCAAAAAACCACTCAGTTCAAGCATTCCTTAGCTTCTAAGGTTACTCATGGGACTCTAAATTGCTTCGCATGTTTTTTTGCTCTTTGACATCACCTTTCACTACAATATAACTTACTATGTTTTGCACCACATCCTGCCACCTTCAATTGGTATAATTCTCCCTCCTCTAACAAAGTCATTAAATATTGCATCTAATCCTGTTTTTTGTAGTGGGTAAATTGCTATTATTTATTGCATGCTCTTCAAAATGAGGTGGTTATTCTTAAATAAGTGGGGAGGGAAAGTACCATTATATGAAATAATACTCTATGCTGCCCTTGAGGTGTCCTTTCTCCAAAAAAGAGCTCTCTTGACTTGTAGCATGCCCGTTTGAGCATCCACAATGGAAATTTAAGTTTGTCCCTCCAGCAAAAGAGGAACCTTTTTTTTTTTTTGGAAATAAAATACATGCTCTTCCACACCCGTGCGCACACGTACACACAGAATAGTTTTCCTAACCTGGGGCACTTACACATCTCCGTAGTGGTACATGCAGAGATGCCCAAACAGCCAGCTGGTGGTGGCTGGATGTAGGAGGAACTACAAATAGGATGTTTCTATCTCTCAGCCCACAAGCAATATAACCTGATGAGCAGTTGCAGGGTGCTTGTCCATGTGCTGCACAGAGCCTCAACGAGCAAAGAAAGGAGTCCAATCCCTCCTTTAAAGAAGCACCGGCATATGGGAAAAAAACTTTCATCCCTCACATTTTTTTCTTGTTTATAGCCAGACCCCTGCTTTGCTGCTTAATACTCAGCTTTGAGCCTATAACTTGTAGAAGGAGAAGGGAAAAAGAACAAAGTAATGCATGACTTGACAGAAGGCTGGAAAGAGGGAAGGATGTGCGCTTTGCTGACAATTTAATGTTAGAAAACCTAAGTGGAAAGCTGTTATCTTGTCTGTGAACCTTGCCGTGAAGGGTGATGTGAAGTGGCAGACAGATCACAGCTATTTGCTAAACAAATAAGAGTGCTAAAATTCAGGAATAAGTTGCCTGGTTGCAGTTTCTGTAGAGGTGCTTGTTGCAGTGGCTAATTATCTTTTACTTCTCTATTTTAATTGCCTCTAATTGGTCCTTTCTGTAATTCTGTGAAGGTTTGTTTCACCTTGTATCTCTATTGATATTTTTCTTATTTTTTTTTTGCTATCTTTGAAGTTTTGGTAATTATAGCTCTGCAAAGAAGTGTTGCTGCTTCCCTTTTCCCTTTCTCCTTTCTGTCTTCACCTCCACCACCCCTCCGTCCTTTTGACAGCTGCTAATTTCCACTTCTCCTCTCCATTTACTGCTCCTGTTTTTCTCAGCATTTGCCACAATTTGTTCCTGTTCACCATCTTTACTCTTGATCCCTGACAGGTTCACCATTCCTCCATCACTATTCCTACATCTCCATTCAACTCCCATCAGGAATTTCCCGTGCTTTTCAGGGGAGTGGGAGGAACAGGGAGAGCCCCTTGCTTTTTGCCTCTCACTGCAATAGGTCTGCTGAGCAGAAATTACTATTGCAGGAGAAATCCTGATTGAGTGCTGGAGTAGAGTGCTCATCATGAGCAGTGTAATTAGTAAATAGGAGGTGAGAGAGGGGACAGCATGGGGAATGGAAACAAACTGTCAGATGCTTTAGCATCTTGTCTAGATTGCTGACAAGCATCTGTGTGCACACTGGGATTTTAGAAGCTGCTTGTGGAGCAAAATTTTGATCCGGGAGATATTTTCTGAGGGTTTCCCTACATTAAAAAGAACAGCATTACATTAAACAATCCCATCTTAGCTTCCCACGCCCAGAAATACTAACTTAAAAAGGTCCTAGAATTGTTGGCACCATTCCTGACTAATGTTGCATTAAAGGCAACATAGTTAATTTGGCTCCCTGTATCTTAGTGCTACATGGCTTCTGGTCAGGAACACAGTTCAGCTGAAATCAGATCTAAGAAGTACTGAATGATGTGGTGTGGGTATCCCTTTATCTATATGTTTATATCTGTGTCCATATCCATATTTACAACTCATGCCAATGAATAAAAGTGGTGTTTCATCATAAAACAGCACTATAAACTGTTTCCCCCTTAACTCGAAAATGGTCAAGGTATTTTAGAAACCTGATGCTCCTGCCCTGACTTTCAAGTTTTAGCCTCACTTAGAAAACACCCCTTAATGATATGGTTTGAAACATTAAAACCAGATGACAGCGAGCCCTTCCAATAAAAAAATTCCAGGCAACCGCAAGTGACCCATGGAAGAAAATGATAAAATGCTTTTGAACTCTGTGCTACCGTCCTGTGTTTTATTACTACATGTCATCTTAGATATTTTTCCTGTAGTTAGTGTTGCAATTAATAAAAATCCTTATAGAAAAGTAACAAGGTGTCAGTTTCATTTCCAGTTAAGGCTGTCTGTTGATTAAAAAGCACTTTACAATGACATTAAGCTGCAAAGAACAAGTCAAAAAAAGTGTAAGCCCAAGACACGCACTGTCAGTCCCTATAGATTTAAATTTAATTAAATGAGAAAGCTGCAGGACTTCTTGTGTTCACAGTGAAGATTCCCATAGCTATCCCGTGAATGGTATTCAGTTATTGCAAGTCATGAGCTCAGTTTCGAATATTGTTTTATCATTAATGCTGCCAGTCTTTCCCCATTAAGTCGAGTAACTAAAATGCCATGCTGGCACAATGAAAATAAAAGGCCTTGGCCTTGTACTAAATGCATCCTGAGGATGCAGCATTTAGAATCACACCACTTTATCCCTTTATTACAAAGTAAGCCAGTTGTTTCGGATGTGAAATTCAACACTGAAGTGGGGCTATTTTGAGAGGTGTTGACCACCTGCTCTGGCCTGTGACTGAGCCTTTTATTTCGTAACACCTAAAGGCTGGTGTCATCTCCCCTCAAAACCAGGCCTCTATTGAATGCCCTGGACTATGGCTATGTGAAGCAATACCCCTTTGTGTCAGACCCATCTTCTGCTCTGCGGGTGTCTGCACTCCCTAGGCAACGTGGAAAAATGCTACGTGTACTCCTAGTAAATCTGATGCTTTTCCTTCCACGTATGAGAAAGAACTGGACATTGCTTTCTTTAAAGTATAAAATTATTCATCTGACATTTTATCTTGTCTATCTACCATCACCATCAAGTCAAATATAGCATCTTCCAGCCCAGTGTTCTTTTTTATTTTGAACTTTAGCTTTAATATTTGAAGGTTTTTCTCTTCTCAGAGACAAATTAGGAAATAAATAAGCCTGTAGACAGGCTGAGAATGTACTGTAGGATGGCAGTTATGTACAAAGATGACCACAAAAATGTCATCAGCATTGTTGCTTGGATATGTTCTTGTTAATATTTTTTCAGAAAACAGGCTTCTGTGGTTGGGGAGAGAAATAAAAAGATGCTGAGGAGATGGAAGAGAGAAAAGATAGGGGACTAGGAGCTGTACAAACATACCTCCCTGGTGCCTCTTACTTCCTCCAAAAAACGGCATTGTTGCCTTTGCAATTGCTGAATTCTTAAACTGGGCCTGCTCTGTGTGTGAGAAGCTGTCCTTTCAAGCAAACACTGTGACTTTTTGAGATTAAAGGCCAAACCATGTGTTCATGAATTTTAATGTAAACAAAAATGGCTTTTTTTTTCCCAGTTTTGAAGATCTTTCTTTACTTAGTTGTGTGGGGTGAGGGGCGAAGGAGCAAAACAGCCAAAGGGTAAGCTGCAGCATCCTGGTACATATGTTTTCATCTCTAGCTGAATCTTATCCTCCATGCTCTAAAGAGATCGCATTTACAACAAAGAGACCTGAGAGACTGAGACCAAGTAAGTACCTGGAGCACAGTTTTTCCACAGCTCTAATAGAAAAAGGATATGAAATGAGATTAGCCCTCCTGCCTTTTCACAGGTTTCTCTGAATTTGCTAAAGTGTATGCTTCTACTGCAACAATAATTACTAATGCTAGTACTCATTTTCAAAGTATTTTGCACGTGTCCTTAATTCCAGTGAAGCAGCTAAATGTTTCTGTCTCTCTTTTGTTTCTTGGGCAGAAGCACAGAGAAGGCAGAGCTGGTTCCTTGCTCTGCAGAGATGTATTGACAGCGTGGTAGCTCCAGCTCCATACCAATTAACCTCAGCAAATATTCAGGCCAAGGTGACCTGTCAGATGGGTTCAAAAAGGATTCTTGTGAAGCAGCATCTGCAGAAGGTAACAACCATATTTTCTGACATCATTTCTGTCCGGTGGATTCCTCAGTCACAGAAAAGTACATGTTCTTAGCACAGTTATTTTGAAGGAGAGCTGATTTTGCAGAGCAACCCCCATTCCCAGTTTTTTACTTTTGAAGCTCTCCTGCTAACTAATGATGCTGATGCTCCAAAAAATGCCATCTGCCATTTCTGAAATGACACCTGCCCTGCACGTAATTTTGAGGATCTCATATGGTAATGCTCAAGAGACATTTAGGCTTTTAATCTCCACCATCCATCGCTCTCTCGATCCTTCTCAAACATAGCATCTCTTCTAGTTAGATATTCCTGTACGTATATCTCTATATAGCTACAGCAGCATCCAGACATACGCTCTGGGGATTAAAAATGCAGACTCTATGAATATTTTTGGGAAGGAGCATAACTCCTATTACTTCACAGCTTCACTTTGAAACCTGCAAGATGAGAAGTACCTTCAAGTTATTTTATTACTGTAATTTAGCGTTATATATATTTTTCTTATTTAAAACCAGAAGCCTGGATGAATAACTGCACTTTAAGATATATATTCTCTAAAATAAAAGGATTCGTGTGACTGGTCTCGATAACTACAGTGTAACGGTACTGAAGCTTCTAAATTGTAATACACATTATCCTTCCTTGTAATACATTGAAATAATGTTACTATTGTGAAAAATCGTGTTCATGTCACCAGAAAGTGACTGCATTAATGTGTGATGCCTTTGCGCTGAAACTTCCAGCTTGAAGTTCTCCGACAAATGATAGTACTGTGACAAGAGCTTTAAGCCCTCTTACTAATCTTCTACCCATATCTCTTCAGGTATTATTCTTGTGGTCCAAATTCCACTTGACACAACCCACCAGCTGAAATACGCCTAACTCCAGAAGGACGCTGCCTCGGCTCAGCATCCCACTGAGATGAGGTCTTTGTTTACAGCCAGGCATGACCTTGTGCGGCACTTGCTCTGCTGCCTTTCCCCTCTGCGTGTTGGAAGAGCCACTCAAACAATTCGTGACGAGTTCAGCTGGATGCCTCTCTGCCAAGGACCAGGCAATGCCACGCAGCACCGCAGTACGGATTCAGGCTCTTAACGAGGCAAGATGCAGCATATGATTACTCTTCTGCAAAAGGACCACTTGAGAGCAGAAACCTCTCTCCATTCCCACGATTCAGTACCAGCACAACAGGTTTGTTTCAATCATCACTTTGAATTTCTGTGCTGCATCTTAGAAGCTAAAAGTTAAGGTTACCTCCCCACACACTCCTAACTTCCGTCTGTCATCTTATATATAAATATGTTACCATATCTAATATAGGCAAAAATTATCCTTGTTTCTCCATTATCTATGTGTTTTGTCCAAGCTCAGCCAGGTCTGCCCATAGGGAAATGCAGATGCTGAAGGAGATGGTAGACTCCAAAAGGTTCAGGCCAAAATGTGGACACCAGTTTTGTGGAAACTTGGTGCAGCTGGGATACAGCATCTGGATCCTGCAGCCCTCACTCTGTTGTGTGGTCGCTGAAACATGGAAGCTCAGCATGGGAGGAACCTAGTTACATTTAGAGCTTGCTAGATATTTAAATTTTCAGACCTGAAACATCAGAGTGATTTTTATTTTTTTTTGCTGTTGTTCTAAACAGGTTTAGAAGAGTGAATTTCAACTGCCATCCTCCTCCCCTTCCATGGAGGGGTTTATTTTACTTCTGTGAAGCTGATATGCTTAAAGTTGGGGGGAGGTGTTATTTGCTGTATTGCACTTTCTGTTTATCAGAAATGTTATACAGAATATAAATAAGTCTGATGATAAAAAGACATTGTAAAACAAACAAACAAACATAGAGCACCTGCTTTTAAATTACTTTTGCTCCTTGCTCCTGACACAAATAATGGTCAAAATGCAAAGCTTTTGCATAAACCATTTCTATTTCAATGAATCAGTGGTTGCCAGCAGGGAAATATTTACATCTTTGCTTCTTCTATCAGCTTCTAGATTGCACATACTGTCTCAACACAACCAAGCAAAAATCTTTTAGAAAGCTACAAAAATGATAAAGATTCTCTTGGCCAAGAGAGAAAACTGGAAGGATGAGATGCTTGAACTCTAACATCTCTCAGTTAGTGTAGCAGCATGGCAACAGTGTCATGCTGAATTGACAAAAATTACTTCCATTCAGTTCAGCGATCCAAACTATTTTGGTTCCAATTAAGCAAAAGAGAAAATGCAGAAAATTGGAAGAAAAACATTGACAAAAATTACTGATTAGCTCAACTAAGAAGGCCAGGATGAAACGCCTCAACTACACAAGCATAGGATTGAAAGATGAACCTCTATTTGGAAATTACAAGAACTATGGAATAAAATAAGAGGTGGTTGTGTTTAATTTGGTTTTCACTGTTATATCTTAACTTAAAATGTTTTGATTGCAAAGTCTAGAAAAGATTACCAGCTAGAGGTTCCATTTTACTTGTCAATTATTTAGTGCCTCTATAGGAAAAGAACCCCAAAACACAAAAAAGCCTCTAGCCTTTGATCTCTCATTTTCTCCATTGAGAAACTATATAATCATTTTATAAGATGGAGCAAGGGTTCTTTTATCCCTTCATTATATCAGCTGATTCACTGTGCCAAGAGAGCAATGGAAGTGCAAGTAGAAATGCAGCATAAATTAGGAAATTGGTCTGTATTACAAATCCCTCTGAGTATCTTGCTGAAGCAGTCTTGGCAATAGCCACCCAAGATATTCTGTCATGTTAGAACAGCCTAATCCTCTCCAGTATTGAATGTCTTTTCTGTTTGCTCTTCACTTCATCGATGCAGTTATTACCCAATGGAAAGTGGCACAAGGACTCCAGGAAGAGATGATGTGACTCAAGATGTGGTCTCGCTGCTCCTTTAGCCTCAGTAGGCCTTTTCAAGGAAGAAGGGAAACAAAACCAAAGGAATATCTAGCAGGATCTATCAATTTCACTAGCACGCATCTGAAAAACTCCCCATTTTGTAAGGAATTAGTGGTATTTTGGGATGATCCTCATTCAGCCGCCATGAATATTACATTCCTGTTATCTACTATGGAAATTGGATTTAGTGCAAATATGCTGTTTGGGAATTAGTGTAAGGATCTGAAAGAAGACTGCCATTGAAAATGCATTAAAAATACCCTCTCTGCCCCTGCTTTTTGCAGTTTGTTTTTGTATTGACCTTTTCTCTTATTATTGAGAATTTGGGACTATGGGTAGGTGTTCAGCCCCAGTCTGTTTGTCGTGTGTTGTATCATATTGTGTACCCTGAATGAAATCTAGGCATAAAAATAAGTTATAAGGAGACACGTATGCCGTCATAACAACAATGTCTAGCTCCTTTCTGGCACTATTTACCCACTGAACAAAATGTTTATGGGGAAACCTACAATTATTTTCAATTTTAATTTTCTTTATTAAGTTTGCTAGAGTCCAATGAGAGAGGTTTTTAATAGGACTAGTTAGGAAAGAGTTTGTCCTGATTTCAGTTAACATCTTAAAATGGTGCTTCACGTTATCTCTTCAGTTAAAAAAGCTGGTGTTTATGATGAAATATTCCAACCAATCATCTTAATTAGGCGCATCGATTGACAATTTTGTGTTCCCCTTGCAAATGCTTTGCAGCCTTGGAGCTTGAAAGCTGCATGCTTAGCTTGGTCTTCTGAAGTACATAGTTAAAGGAACACAGAAGTGAAAGTTCATTCTTGTTTAATTCTCAAGCATCTGTGTTTCTATTTTATTTTCCATACTTTTTTTATTGATTTTGTTTCATTCCATAATATTCTTTTTCTTCCTCACTTCTGGTTGATGTGATGAAAGACATTTGATGCATCCAGCTTGCAAGTACTTATTGGCACTTCCATTGGCAATGAGAGTCCAAACTGGTTTCTGCAGCAGGAGTTGCATTTTTATTAGTTTATTTAATCTGCCAAAGAAGTAGGTGTCGTTATGCCACCCTTATTCCTTGAGTACGTTTCGATTGAGTTGAGGTCTGGCAAGAGATTTAAGGGGATAAATGCACACCCACAGACTTTCATCTCTAGATTGTTGTTCGAAAGCTGGCTTTTGACCAAACTCAGGATAGTTTGACAGCTGTTTGGTCATTTATACAAACCGAATCGATGGCCTCCATCCAGCTGCTTGTGCAAGTATGCAACTGCATCCAAATATTTAGATTAAATTAGTACCTTTATCTGGAAATCGCACAGAGCTCTCAGGGTTGAATGTCATGGAGATTCATCTCAGGAACTGTGCCAGTGTTCTGTTAGTGCTTACCTGGGTCTTTCTGGGCTTCACGAATAACTTTTCCAAGTATTTCTAAGATGTGGGCTGCACATCTTCCAAAAATCTTTCCATCTGTCTTTTAGAGAGGAAGGTATGATAGTGATCTCAGCCAGGTGATCGCCAGACTGGGAACCAAAACATCAGCTTCTCACTGCACTGAGAGTGTATGCATTGCTTCTCATTATAATATCTTTTGCACCTCCAAAATCCTCCCTGATTTGCTGTATTGCGTAGAAGACCATTTCCCCTGACAGCATCACTGGGCACGCCTCAAAAGCAGTCAACCCACAAACCTCTCTGTTGGCACTTTCTCTTAATTCTCAAACGACACGATTATTTTTTCCATATCGTGTGCAGGAATCCACACCAAATTTTATTTAATTAAACATTTATAGCATTCTAATTTAACGGTGCTGTTGTAGCAACGCTCTTGGCAGTGATCCAGTTCCCCTGTTGGAATAAACTGCGCAGCCTTCGGCTTCGTAGTTTATTCACTTGGGGACTGTGTTACTGCCTCATATAACAGCGCGATAGTACTATTATCACTTAATTATACAGCAAGCTTTTTCAGACTTTGGTGTCTGCCTTCCTACATCAGCCACAGCATATTTCTCTGAACCCTAGAATGTGCAAGAAATATAAATTGGTTTGTTCAAACTCGTATAAATATGAAAAAAAGCTGTTTGTCATTACTTGGAGAATTATCGATGTATTATACTCAAATGTGACAAATTACTGCTTTAGAACAAACCAAGAAATATATCCCTAATAGAATTAATTCTAACAGGTAACTCTGAGTCATAACCTGCAATTCCTTACATAAAAGTTCCACCAACAGAAATGGGCTACTTATCAGGGTAATGAGTATTCACTGAGGAAAAAGAGAGAAAAAAAAGCAGGGGGGGGGAAAGGGGTAGAGGGAGTAGGGGAAATAGTAAAAAATGCTGAAATTTAAACTGCATAATCATTATCACTAATTGTTGGTATCTGCAATAGGTATTTTTGGAGGTAATTTCAATAATAAAAATATCTAAATGTCACACAGAGGCGCAATTTATTCCAGGAGATCAAAGTTCCTAGTACTTTTTTTATTTGATGGCTAACAGATTTTTTTTCTCTGTTGAGGCTCTTGTTAAAATGAGGAAATGTTGCTAAAAAAGAAGCAAATACAGAAGCCAAATCAAAATAATATTAAAGTTTCCTAAATCCTGGTTAATTTAGGCAAATTTAAGGCACTATTGCATATAAATTAAACAAGTGTAAAGCATAGGATTACTTATATCTATAATAGTTGCAATTTATTAAATATAATCACTTATACTATTTTTTTTTTTCTAATCTTCATGCTGATTTAATTTATCTCCAGAATGAAATTTCTGTTAGGTTTATATTAAAATGAAAGGCTATTTTCAAAGGCTATTAAAATGTAAGGGTATTAGGAAATCCATATCTGTCTCCAGATTGACAAAACCATGAGACATGCTGAATGCTTAATTTCCCTTGAAACAGGTTTGGAAATGAGAAGTTTGACTTATGTGCCTAAACAAAGATTCACACGCTATGTTGAAAACTTTTAGATGAGGTTACTTATCCAACTGTCTCAGTTCAACGAGCTCATTCAACCCCTCAGTTCTTTCAGGTCACTTCTTTTTTGCTCCCTATTCAGCATTAAAATCGATTGGCCCCAGACAGTTATCTCCCATCTCCCAGTGCAGCACGACCAGTGGTCTACAGCCAGCTCAAAGGCTGTCCTCCTTAGAAAAGCCTTTCTTAAAAATAGTGTATTCAGGGTGACATTGGAAGAGCTCTTTAATGCAATGCCTTGGTCTTTTTTGGAGGTTTGCTAAATGAAAGTATCTCAAACTTGAAAACCCACAAGTACGTAATAAATGGAAACTTCGTGCTGATTCTGCAATTTAAGGGTTTGCAATTCTGCCTGATGCTATTAATATGTTTATATTAAAATAAATATCTAATTGTAAAATGCAGTGGTTTAGATTCTCTCATTTCTCATGTGAAAGGCAGTAAGACTTTACTTCATTCTCTTTACTAAATTTAAGCAACATGCCTGTATTTTATAGGATTTGTATTTTATAACTACTTATTCAAACCCCAAAAACATAAAATAAATTTTCAGTAGTTATGTAGAAAGGAAGAACAATATTTTATACACTCCTTGGTATATCTAAAATTACTTTAGTTTATGGCCAGTACCTTTTATAATTATTAAAACAGTAAATTAAAATCATATGAGCACAGCACACCATTGGAATTTCTGCAGTATAACACTAATAGTTCTCAATAACAGTGAATTCATAAATACCTTTGGAAAGTTTTAATGAGCTTTATTTAGTTGTTTTTTCAGACAATGGAGCACATGGGAATAAATATCCATTTTGTATTTCATTTGAATTGGCTCTTATAAGACACCTGTATATGTGACTGAGGCAAATGGGACATCTACTCTAGATATGACTCTTTGATATTTAAAGATATTATATCTTTAAATATCAAAGAAATATTTATTTAAACATGTGGCCCTTTCTTTTTTTATTTCATTGTAAAGTGTTTATTCATATAATCCACACAAAAACCATGACAAAAACTTAAACTATTTAATCCTTATAATAATGAATGACACTGACTTGAAGAGAAGATACGATAAAAAGTATTTGTCACATTTTTGTTTACCCAGAATGCAGAGAAAGCTCTTGGTGCATCTTACTTCATATTTTATTCTCTCAACTGCTTACCAAATAATTACTTTATTTATATTGTATTAAATTCTCTAATGATGTGCATACCAGTTAAAAGTAATGTGTAGAGCATAAAATAACACTGTTTATGTGCCATTAAGTGTCTACTTAGCATTTAAATACTGTCTTCAATTGGACTTTTTAAAAAAAAATAAACACTGATTTATTTTGAACATTAGAAATGCAGGTCTTTTATTGGCTAGCAGGAGAGAGATTAAGTGGTGGTGTCACACCAAAGACAATGAAAATGAAGTTCCTTTGCCCCTACTGATAGGAAAGGGATGTGTAGATGGTATGGTTTCTATCTCCGTGACTAGAAATTAACTCCTGAGATAGTGTAAGAATTGGGCTTCTGAAAACCTTGAACAATTAATACCATATAAACCATGATCTTTCCCTTCCATCAATTTCTGTCATTCAGATTCCAGTTTTCCAATTCATGCACAGCTGAGAAATAAAGAGAAAATACTGGGACTCCAACAGAATCTGTGACTTACCCAGCAATAACTGCAAAGCCAAGCCCCCATCTGCTCCCGTCACAATTGATGGCAGAGTCCCCGTCCCTGCGCCAGGGCTGTCAGTCTCCTGATGGCAGCAGTGTCAGCCTCCGAAAAAAAATCACTGAAATGGAATCCCCAAAGTAAATCCATAGTTACAGATGTCTCCTCTATGATTTTATTTTATTTCTGCTTATCTTTGTATGACCATTCAATATAACCATCTCTTTATATAAATCTTAGAATGATCAGAGTTGAAAAGGACCATGAAGATCCTCTAGTTCCAATGCCCCCCTGCCCTACCACAGGAAGGGACACCTTCCACTAGAGCAGGTTGCTCAAAGCCCCATCCAACTCAGCCTTGAACACCTCCAGGCATGGAGCATCCACAACTGGGCAACCTGTTCCAGTGTCTCACCACCCTCACAGTCAAGATTTTTTTCCTAATATCCAGTCTAAATCTGCCCTCTTCCATTTTAAAACCATTCCCCTTGCACTATCACTATATGATCAAGAGTCCCTTCCCTCCCTCCCTGTGGCCCCCTTAGAGACTGGAAGGGGCTCTAAGGTATCCTTGGAGCTTTCTCTTCACCAGGTTGAACAACCGTAACTCTTTCAGCCTATCCTCACAGCAGAGGTGCTCCAGCCCTTGCAGCAACTTTGTGGCCTCCTCTGGACCTGCTCCAACAGGTCCATGTCCTTCTTATGTTGGGGGCCCCAGACCCGGATGCAACACTGTAGGAGGTTCTCACCACAGCAGAATAGAGGGAGCCAGCTGGCCATGCTGCTGGGGATAAAGCCCAGGATGTGGTTGAGTTTGTGGACTGCAAGCACACGTTGCCAGCTCCTGTTGAGCTTCTCATCAACCAACACCCCCAAGTCCTTCTCCTCAGGCCTGCTCTTAAACCATTCTCTGCTCAGCCTGTTTTTGTGTTTGGGATTGCCCTGATGGCAGTAGATGCTAGTAACAAGTGGTTATTTTCTGTAGGATGAAATATGCATGACCCTGTTGCATGATGCAGGGTAGAGGAGTACAGGTGGCTGTGACAGCAGGGATGGCAAAGGAGGGGACTATAAAATGCTTCCCATAGAGTAAATTCTGGCATAGAAAAGAGCCCCAGGCCACTAATGACGGAGCACAGTGCACTGCATGTCACACCAGCAGCACTGCGATGCACCAAAACCTCTCAGCCCTGGTCTGTTAAGCAGGGAAAAGATTCAGCCTCATCTGTGCCCTGCTACGAAATCTAGGGCAAGAGGCTTTGAAGGTAACTGCTGATACTGTCGCCAGCTGCTTTTTCACAACAGAAAATGTGAAAATAAAAATAAAAATGCTGAGCTACAATCTTCAGTAAAGGAGTAAAGTTCAGCTGCTGCATATTCATAGCCCATCTCTGAGTAAGCCTTCTTCCATTGACACATACCCTTCCTGCATACCAAGTGCTAATGCATATTTATATATTCATAAAGCATACCCGATATTTCAGCATTCACAATTATTTACTACACACAGGTATGCAGTCAAAATTCAGTGGCATCTAATTTCCCATACTGTAAATTCCTCTCCAGACCATATTATTATACTCTGTGCACCTGCAGCATCATAAGGTGTTTCACCACTGAGGATTTTATCTTCAATTATTCCTCAGTCTCCATATTGCAAGTCTTACAGCATTATGCAACGCACAGCCAAATTTATCTCCAGGTACATATTATCTAAGCTTATATGCCTATAAGCATAAATAGCCTATCATAATGCTAATTCTGGTATTAGGATATAGGCAAGAAACAGCTCAAGAGATACAAGGAGGCTTGTGCTGGTGTTTGGTTTTGTTTTAAAACCAGCAAAGAGCACTGATTATTTGAGTCTTCCTGAAGGCCTTAGAAGGTGAGTTACTGGGCCTCAGACAAGCCAATGCCAACAGCAAAATTGGCAGAAATTATGGAATACCTCCTAAATTCATCTTTCTATGAAAACAGCCATTTAGTTGGGAGTGAAACAACCCACTCTTCACTACTGTGATTTTTTTTTTCTTTTACCCTTTCTAGCACTAAATATAGAAACATGAAAGTACAAAGTACCAAATTTTTATACATTATTTAAAGAAATCAAAAGGTATAAAAATAACTGTAAAGTATTCTCTTGTGCATTCCTGGTGATTGAGCTCTCATCATATATCAGTCGCATCACTATTTTATTTTTAAAAATCAAAGCTCTAGAAGCAGGTGTTATTCTATTCTTTGAATGTTAACCTGCAAGTCTGAATCCATACCTAACAAACTGCCATAAAGAAATATGGCTTTTTTTCAGCAGTGGGAGGAATACGGCATGCTTCCTACAATGAGTTAATATCCAAATTCTAATCGGCTCATTTGTTTCTACGATGGAAAAATGTTAAGGCATTTGTTGCCATCTACAACAGGAGGATCTTGTCTTCCTTCTGCATCTGAAAAGTTCTTTAAAAAGAGAAAATCAGACTGTAAAACAAGATATCTAGGCACAAAGAATTAAACCAAACCATTTCAGGTTACACATAAGACTGACAATGCCATTGGTGTGCTGAATAAAGACACTTGGAGGGGCATGAATATTTCTGATGAGAAAATCCAGCAATTTCTTTCAGCCAAAAAATCTCAAATACTCAACAGGAAAAAAAAAAACACAGATAAAGATGGAGATGGAAGAACCTAATCTCATCAGAATCATTTCTGGAAGAAATACATGCTGTTAAAGCTGAATACTCCATGTACTTCTTACCACTGAAGAGCATACATTAAGATGTGTGGAAGATACATACCCAGATTCATTTGAACATATCTTCCTTTAAGATTAGAGTGAAAATACAGATATATCTCATTGTGCCTGCTGAAGTTTTTTGAAAAACACGACTGAATAAAAAATATAAGGCTAAATTACAGTTTTCCTGTTTGAATATATAATCTTCTCTTCTTATCCACTGATAGTCTAAATAACTCCTTCCTATTAATCTTATCCAGACAACAGTGAAGACCTTATCCTGTAAGCAGTCATAAGATGCTTGCATTATTTATTTCACAGTTATATATCAGATTTAATCTTCAATTCCTCGAGATAAAAACCATTTGTTTATTACAAGTATAGGCAAACCCGTTGCTGTTGAGATTTGAAGGGATGTATGCCTCCCCTTTTCATCTGTAATTGCAATACTTATTTGCCTTATGTTTTAGCTGGGAAATAAACATCTCATGCCATCTGTAAGGAATAAAATATATGCTTAATAACATGTTACTGTTTTGTACTACTTTTTAAGCTCTTATAGGAATTAATTATCTTATTTCCCCAGTTCACTAGGATCCTTGTTGAGAGCAGGCCCTTTAAGAGGGAGTTACTGAAAGGGCACATATGCAAAGTAAGTGGAAGTAAGCGAAACGAAGTATAGTGAAGGTGAAACAAAGTGTGGGAAACAGCAAATGACACAAATGTTGTAGCCAATCATGGGGCAACTTTAAGCCTGTGGAAAGTGTGTGGAAAGCTCGTGGACAATATCCCTCTCCCTATCCGCAATGTAGTGCTTAGCGAATGAGGACCTGTAACTGTAGAACGATATGGGTGCTGCCTGGGGGGTGCTTCCCGACTATGTGTGCTTCCCGACTGTGAGTGCTTCCTGAGAGGAGTGCTTCCTGGGTGCGCTTCCGGATTTCGGGTGCTTGCTGGAATGGCTTCCTGATTGATGGCGTCGGGCTCGACTGCTCCTGGCCGCGGCAGATCCTTATTCGTGAGTTAGCATTACTTCGTCAGGTACAAATGATTGTATATCTTCATAATAAATGTCATAATATTTAAGTCATGATTGTAGCACCTGGATCACATAAAATGTGTATTAAAACAAACTGTTACAATGTAAGTCAGCAAAATAGTCTGTCTCCCCAAAACAATGTTTAAAAGTCAACTTCCCTGAAGAAAAACTGGTTTGAATCTATTCACTCAGTCACATGATTAGCTCAAAAATCATCAGACTTTTCTCCTACCCACATTCCTGTAACTCCAAAATTTTCTCTGTCCACTGTCAGGTATTACAGCTGCTATTTCTGTTCTTTGAGCAAAGACTGTTCAAAACGAAGACAGTTGGGTGAAAGATATCTACAAAAGCAAATAAAAGCCAGACCGCTGCTATAAATGCGTACAGAAGGAAATGGAGCGTCTTTCATTTGCACCATGTAAGGACCTAGCATTTTGTATTCTGGCAAGAGATCACAAAATTTATTTCTGATGAATCATCTACAACCTGCAAGGGAAATATCTCAGAAACATATGCCTTCTTCCAAGTATTCATGTCTCACTCTTATTTAAATCAAACTTCCAGTAAAAGAAAACTTTTATCTTGGGGAGAAATGCATATTCAAGGTAAATATATCTCTGGAAATTGCTTTAGAAAAGCAAAACTAACCAAACAACCACTCTATAATTTGTTGCAAGAGTTAACCTTTTATTCAGGATTATGGACTTAGACCTACTGCCATTACTCACATGAATAACTTCTCCTTAAGTGAGTAGTACAAATGCATTTCAAGGGGTTTTCAGTAAGTAAAAGCAGTTGAATTGAAACCTAACTGTAAGAAACATGTTCTTTTAAATTAAAAAGTGTTTGTGTAGAGGAAGAATGGCCAATAAATTCCAGTTAAAGTCAATTCTGTTAAAACCTTGAGTGTCTGATATAATAAAGACTTCAGTGAAAGCAAATAGTACCAAATACTTCACAGGAGGATTCAAGTGCTACGTATATTTCCAGATAACTAGAAAATCCATATGAAGATTTGGTTGAGGCAAAATGTGTTTTTTTCTATTATTTTCAGAAGCCCTTCTCAAAGATGAGAGGCTTGAATTCAGGCTTTTTGCCAGGCGTCCAAGCAAATTATCCTGAGCTTGATTATGCAGATTTTCATGGACTTGAAGTAAATATTTATTCTTGCAAAGAATTGTATATTATATCAAGTTTCAGCCTTGGCTACACATTTCATAGGAGTTTGGAAATGCAAAGGACAGGGGAACATTATTTGCATGCCATCACCTAATAGTTCAATTTCCAAACTTCTCCAATTTGCTGAAGGTTTCGGGCTTAGTTTTCTCTTCAAGAAAACTTTTTTTAAAGGACTTTCACCCTGAAGAATCTTTTAACTTATTTTTGATAATCCTCAGGTTAGATTAGTGCGCAGTGAGTAGGCTCAATCTTCAGTAGAAGCTTGCTCTCCTTACACCATATAGAAACTACCCTACAGTACAAGAGTAGACTGAAAGGGAAACACTTCTCCTCTCTGTGGGTGATGACATTTAAAACCTGGTTTTTTTTATGCTGGGGAACGAGGGTGTTTCTCCTTTGCAAACCCAGCTCTGCTTTCTGCGGTGTCTTTCCCCTCTGCAGATGGTTGAGGTTGCAGATGGACGCAGGAGAGCCAGGCTGAGCAGGACAGCTGCTGCTTCACATCGCTCTCACTATGATCCCGAGCGTTTGTCATTTTTATGTCAATGCCTCTTTGGTTTGTTTGGTTTGGGGTTTTTAAACACTTTGTTCATTGGAAAAACAAGGAGGAAGGGAGGGCTGGCCAGCTGGCAAATGAGGCTGAGCTTGAGAGAGAGAGGAAAGAATCAGGGCAATCACATCTCTACTGACTTTAAATAAGGGGTTGGAGATTTTGTGGTTATGTACTTAAGCAGTTAGCAATAAATCAGAGTAGGGTGAAGTACGTACAGCAAAATTTAAGGCAGGATTTTATAGTTATACTCCTTTTCATCTTTTGAACTGTTCACCTATTTTCCAAGCATGGACTGAAGCAATCACTGAAACAATTACAGAGAACATGAAGTCCCTGAAATCCAGGCAATATCCTTATTTTTTGCTGCGGAGGGAGGGCACATTTTTTGGAGAGGAGGCTTTGGTATCAGGAAGTCATATGGCTGTAGTATGGTTCAGTTCTGAAAACAAAGGGCAACGCCATATAACTAATACCTCTATGAGGAATTTTTAACTAGAATTCCCAAGTGCTAAAGAATAATTTAATGCCAATACAGTGTACTTAACTAAAATCACTATGTCTCAAAACTTGCTAAAATTGTTACAATTTATCTTGATTTCTCCGTTTGCCCAACAAGATGTGGTTTGTCTGATACTTGATAAGCTGGAATTGATTCGGGGCTTGTGCGAAACAAGCGAAAGTCAATGGGAAGACTTTGGTGCAGGGGGATTAAAAATATGACATAACACAAAATACAAGGTATGATTTTGAGACTCTTAGAGAGTACATAATTAACACAAATAAACCATCTCCTTCAACTAGGAAAGAAGGAGTGAAACTAGCAAGCATATTGTTTCAATGCTTTATTCTTTCAAACCTAGATCAGACTAATAGCCCATTTATTAACCATCATGAGGAGCTGTGATAAGTCTGCTCCATAGGAAATTAAGATTTGCTAGTGTTCTCCCCAGTCCGTGTTGGTAGAGAAGTTTTTAGGGCTGAAAACTGTTCTTTTAAAGCTGGATACATTTACTCTTGTGAAATCAGAGCAGAACAAAACAAAACAAAAATAAAACAGCAATTTTACTCTGGCCTGTGTTTCAACAGCTTGCTGACCAAGCTGCCTGCTTTCTAGGAGTCCCCAGAAACATGAGTCCTGATTTTTAAAGGCAGCTTTTTGTTTGCATTCACAATTAACTATAGGAACAAATACTCAGGTACCCACCTGCCTGCCTTCAACTACCAGGCACAGTAAAAAGATAGCTAAACCTTGTTTTTCACTGCTCACATTTTGTAGTGACTTAAAAAAAATAGTTCATTGCAATAAAAAGCCAACCTCTATACATCAGAATATGGTTTTACCTCTTTTTCATAGTCACTAACAGTTTTGGGGTGTTTTTTCTTTAGTAATCATTACCACTGATCTCGATGGAACTGGCTGCTAAAGGGAGCACTAATACTAGTAGGGGAGTAAGATTCAAGAAGGCGACCCTCTGTGAATAATAACCTAAGCACCCATTTAACTTTAAGCACTTCTTTATGGTCCTAAAAGTTAATAGCTTTGCACATTTGGTCAAAGTTAAGCATATGCTTAATGCTTCCCTGAATTAGAAATTAGGTCTTTGAATTCCAATTTTGCTTACACCATCTATTATTTTGTTGGTAGATTCATTTTAGGAAGGTAGGAAAACAGCAATAATTCAAAATTATATCTTTTTGCAATTAAATGTTCCCATACAGTATATTTAGCACATCTGCAATTAACATTTTTCTTCTTAATGTATATTTGACTGTATAATAGCCATTAAGTGGAACTAACCATACAACTGGTTCAATTAGATTTTAGAGTTAACTCTTGGAGTTAAGAGGGAAAAAATCAACACATATTACTACTGAATTTACTTTTCTATTAATTATATAAATGTTTATTGTTCAGGCTTAGTTTTTGCTTCATGTAATCTGACAGCTCACCATAATTTCCAACTTACAGTTGCTGAGTTCTATGTAGCACCAAATCTTATGCCTGTATAAACTGTAACCTATTAGAACAACTGTAAAAATGCACTATTTTACCTCATATACAGGTTTATTTATCACTTGAACACTCTCATCTGCATTGTACTTACCAGGAATTAGAGATCAATGCCTTTTTCAATAATAAATGGCCATTGCACTTGCTCATAGTCTTATTCAGAGCCAGTTATGCCAATCTTCTGTATACAAATAGCTGTAAAAACCTTCTTCTCTATAGATGCAGGAATTCTTGGAGCCCAAATCCCACCATAAAGCCAGTTTTAGACTCATCAAATAAACGAGAAAACCATGTGTTGCAAGACAGGAGAGATTTCTCACTCCGTGAACACAGAAAACATAAGGTATCCAAAATTGTACAAGGGCAGCTGCATTAGAAGGCTTCAACATACCCCAAAATTCCCTTGAGGTCTGCTGTTCACCTATTTTCTGGTAGCATTAGGTGTGCTGATGAGTTAGGACTGTTGTTTGGTGGCAGAATCCTGGTCAGAGACCTGACATCAGTAGATCTCTACAGCACTGCCAAAACAGGCAACAAGGCATGCAGAAGCTATCAGTTGTTATAGGTAATAAGATACAGCTGATTCATCCTCATTAATTTCAGTTAATTAAAGCAAAGTAAGCAAAAAAGCCTAGCAACCCTATTACTGGTTTCTGTGGGAATTAGATCAGGCACAGAATACCTTAGTAATAGCAATGCTCTTAAGGACTTGTGAAAAGTAACTATGGAAGTACCTCTTCATGCTACAGAGCGCAGTAACATGGAGATATCACTGAGGCCAGTTTCTGCTTTAAAACCTGGTAGATCAGAATTATGCCACAAAAAAATCAGAATTTTTCTCCACCGTAGTCTTGCAAGTCAAACTTAGATATGAAGCAGGAAGTCAGAATTCAATTACCCTTAATAACAAGCTTTCCAAGTTTCTTTTC
>VZTM01030689.1:1105-30412 GCA_013400555.1 Jacana jacana | reverse complement strand
CAGCCAAATGCCTATTTTAATCTCCAAGATACCAGTATAACAGGCTAGCAGGAAAGTAAAACTTCCAGATAAAACCTTATGTCAATTTCTGTTTGAAAAAAACCTCCTTCATTCCTCCCAAAAATCCTGTGCTCCAAGCTTTGCCAGAATTTCCACAGCACAATAACAAAACACTAAAACTAAAAATTTGCAGAAGTCCAACTATCTGTCAGCCCTGCTTATTTCTCCATTCACACCAAGTCCTCACCTCACCAACACATCCCTACAGGGTAATTAGAGCATTCCTCCTCCAGTAACCTACAGTCTTCAAATATCAATGCAACAGCTATTTCCAGTGAATGAAGAGCTGTCCTCTGACAAACATATGATAGTAACCTGATAGTACTGACATGATGTCCTTTGACAAAGGTCTGACAAAGCAAACCCAGATCTTATCTTTGGAGAACAAAACTTGTAGCCTTTGTTCTATGTTTTCATCCTAATTATTCGCTTCTGTGCCTAAACATAATGTCAGAATTACTGAAGCTACAAGGGTCTGGTTTTCTCTAAATGTCCTCATCAGTTCAAAATTAAAATATCCAGCAGAGACTCAGAAATAATAATATAAAAAAAATATCTCTTCAACCACCATTACTTCTGATTATTTCATTCAGTAAAGCACAGAAATCCTAGCATTTTCATTTTATAGATCTTTTTCTGCAATTGCAAGCAGTATTAGCAAATTGCCCAATTTCTCCAGCCTAGTACAGAGAGTATTAAAAAATACATGAGCTGTCTAATTTTTTAATATGATACTATTTTAACATTTCAGTTATTTCATACATTAGGAGAATTCAGCTGGCAGGAACAATCAAGCTTCCTGTTTGCTATGTGCAATTCTATTCTGACAAGGACTTTCTTCAGTTTCCCAGTGGGATACAAGCCCAAATAACTGAGTCTTATCCAGCTCTCAAGGAGCACTCATTACTAACCCACCAGCTTATACGGACTCCTACAGCGGAAGAAAGTTCATGGCGTGCCTTGTACCCAGTTTGTGCCACCGGTGCAGGAAATAAACAGCATCCGTTTCTATTGTGCTATTAGTTTGTTAGAATGTTCTGTGTGAAATCACACTCTTCCTTTTTATTATCTGCACCAATCATTTGACTCCAGTCTTTTGAAAAATGAACAACAAAAACCCCACAACACATGGTCTAAAAAGGTCCTACACCTGTTTTTTTTCTGTGAGAATCATTTCTTTGGGTAAGTAAAAGTAGCTTGAAAAAGCACTCATTGTAACTTAACCGGGTTTGCACTTAATTTTTACCACTAATAAAGTGGTTTAAACTGCTTGAAACACCAATTCATCATTACTAAAAATAGTTTTTCAACAATATACAGGTGCACAGTGACAAAATACATTTATTTTTAAGGAGAAAGTGATGTAAGTATGGTGAAGGAACATAAATAAGATATTAGACAGATGAGGGTGATTAAGTATGAAATGGAGTGAAGGTATCGTCATTACAGTCAAAATGGTTCACATTCAGGGAATCCCTGAAGAATGGTGTGGTCATCAGATGTGGGAGATTCTGTTGACATCAGCATCACTTCTGCTTGGCACCAGAAATGGTTTTAAAAGCTTGCTGCACTAACATATTAGATTATCATTGAAGGTATGAGTTGAAACATAGGATTATACCTGCTGAAAGAGAACAAATTAATTTTAAGTACAAAAGTATCAATGTAACATGAAGACTGAACTGTTAAAGCACAAATGAAAAGAATACAGCTATAGTGGAATGCTGTGTGTCACTTCAAGTGCAAATTTAAAAGATGAATGAGAGATGACTAATTATAATCAAATCCAGCTTGCTACTCATAAGCATGGCCCATCCCCGGAGGTGTTCAAGGCCAGGCTGGATGGGGCTTTGAGCAACCTGGTCTAGTGAGAGGTGTCCTTTACCATGGGCAGGGGAGTTGGAACTCTATGATCTTTAAGGTCCCTTCCAGCTCTAACCATTCTATGATTCTAAGAACGACACACAACTTGCCCTGTCACAAGAATAAGCAGAAAAGACACTGAGGAAAACAGAAATGAGTTGCAAGCCAAGAGGTGCACAAAAATGACGAGGACCACCTCTTTCTAGTCAGCAGCACTGAACAATCTTCAGTTTTATATTGACTTAAAATAAATTCTCATATAAAAGGGCATTTCAAAGCAAAAAAAAAAGCGCACCTAAACTCTCAAAAGCATTCCAGTATTAGATCTTTCTTCCTGCTGCAAATACAAAAATCACAAAATACAATTAGAAAAGGAGACAATAGAAATTATTCTCTTCTCCCTAATGCAGCATAACTTTCTGTTAACTTTCAGCTTCCAGCTAGCAAATCCAAAAGATAAGACAAAATTGTTACAAATAAAAGAGCATGATAGGAAAACCTGAAAAAAATTAAATCCCATCTAATCAAGAAAGAAAAACTGTAAAATGAAGTAGTTTTCCTCTCATATCCCTGTACATAAAAAACACCCCTAAAGAGAACTCCAGTCTCTTATAAACTCCTAAAATAACCAGGAAAAAAACCCAAACATCTGAAGAAAAGATATTACTTGCATTTAAGCATTCACCTGCATGCTTTGCACATCTAATTTTAAATGCCAAAGCAGTAACCTTATTCTTTCCATCCAATGTTAAAAAGTAAACCAGGATATAATAGACAGGCTGTCAGAGGTATCTAGAAACTGCAGATGTTATCGTCAAGATAGACATGCACTTTTCAAATGACAACTTTTAATCCACATGTGCTTTGACAGACACAAACTACAAAGGAATCTGTTTCATAGAATCATAGAATCATTCAGGTTGGAAGAGACCCTTGGGATCATCAAGTCCAACCATCAGCCCTACTCTACAAGTCCTCCCCTACACCATATCCCTCAACACCACATCTAATTGACTCGACTCAGATAGTAGAGTTTCTGTTACTGGAGTATTGGCCAAGTCTCCATATGACAGGACAGCTCTTCACAGACATGCCACTGAGGTTAAAACTTGACAGCATACCAGTTCTCATATAGGTTCTTGGAGATGTGGGCCCTAAAACTGGTGATCTGAACCCTCTAGTCTTAGCTTTCATGCACACGAACAGCTGAGAACAACAACTACCAGGAACAGAGGTGATGCTGCTGTAAGGCTACAAGGAGGAAAGGCAAGTAATGCACTAAGAACACTTCTCCGTTTCCTGTATCCAGGAAAAGTTTTTTCCATTGTGCTATACACAGGGAAGCCAAAAATCATATTATCAGGGTTTTAAGAGAGTAAGTTCATACAATAGTCGGATACCCCAGGTCGTTTACTGCTGAAAAACCACAAAATAAAGTTTCTCTTTGTTCAGATGGAAAAGCAAAGACACCATTCAGTAACTTAACACAGGAAAGTTCTGCACGTAGACACCTACTTAAGCGTTTCTCATGGAACTAGACTCACTGAGGTAACAAATTTAAATAGATAACTGACAGTTATCTGAAACATTAATTTTTGGTTTTCATTAGGTTTCTAAATTGCATGTAACTTAATAAATACTTAACACAATCTATAGTCAACTTGCATAAATTTCCCTCTGCAAACACTATCCATAATTACAGAAGACAAACTTTATAATTTATGTTCCAAATATTCATATGCAGTACTTTCAAAGGTTTTAATTTTGCAACCACACTTTTTCTGAAGAGCACATAAATTACAGCCTTCACACAGCAGGTTAAGCACCAGCCATTGTTCATGAACAGACAAGATACAGAACAGCAAAGAGTATCTGCTTGTATCACTGTTCTGTGAAAACAGCTTCTGCTGTACCTATGCTGTCTGGTCAGCTCACCAGGCAGAGGCCATACTGACTGGGCAGTGTACCCTTTTTTCAGTCACACCAAGAGATGCTCTAATGGATGGATTATCAAACATGGACGCTTGATTACTGGGGTTTTTTGAACCTGTACATACTAACCATATCATACAAAAAATATTGGACATATAACTAAAATTTAAGAACTGAGGCACTTCAACATGTCATTTTGTTTTAAATAACAAAAAGTTATCTTGTCTATTTCAATTATTTCAGTGGTCCATAAAATTTTTATTTGGGACTTTTACCTGTTCCTTGATGTCTTGTAACTGTTGCTGCAGCTTCTGCACGTCCGCATTGACATTGGTGTTGTCTTTGTCTTTCTGCAAAACTGGAATGTTTCCACTTGCTGTGATTTAGAGAAAATAAAATAAAAAAAAAGATATGTGATTATGCCTCAATCTAAGGCAACAGGAATAATTATTTCCAGTGTACTAAGTAGAGTCTTTCAACTATCTGAAATAATCAGATGTCAAACATATGTGATAATCTAATTAAATTTGCCACAATGTCACTGCAACTTAATTTATAAAGAACTTCTTTGAGTTTTGTGGCAAATCTTCTTTGAGAAATACTTCCTCAGTAATAATGCTCAAAATGCCTGCAGCCCCTTAATGTTATCAGAGCTCCTCTTTGTGAATTACCAGCAGTAAATTATTTTGCACATCTAAAAAATAGGGGCAAAGTCTGTCACACACAAAAGCCCATCCAAGCAGCTGATTCTGTTCGGTGTTCCAAACTGCTCCAGCACCTTGGAAGAAGTTTGCTCAAAATTTGAACAAGCTCAGATTAATATTCCTGTGTTTGACTGATACAGGAAGCAATGTTACTATAAGAGAAAAATTGAGAAGTATTTCCAATGACAAATTTTAAATTTCCCATGTGAGTATTAAAACCTTTATTTTAAGGATTAGTCTTGTATTTATCTATTTAGGACCAGTATTACTGGAATGACCCAATATTCCATTTCAGGTAAACTCTGTTCAAACACTGCGTACCACACATACAGACAAAAAAGTAAACATAAATAACGCACAGAGATGATTCAGAGAAGTCACAAGGAGTTTAAAACAAACATAAAACTGAACAATCTGTCATGAAAGTTGCTAGTACCTAGATGCAAAGTATTTACCATTCCTTTCTTACTCAGAGAGTCACTTCTTTGCACAATTACAGACAATCTTCAGGGACATTAATAAGTGGCCATGAATATATATATTTNCTTCATGGGACATTAAGAAGCGATACATATATTTCAGCTTCAACTCTAGATGCTGGAAGCAATCCTGACTGGTGTTCCCATTGCATCTGCTACTACCAATGTAGCAACTAGTGCAAACAGCAAATAGATACTTGGCTTAATATTGTTCTTATTAAACTTCTCTTTAAAAAGAGTGGAAAGATTTTGGTCATTTAAAAGAATGAGAATAAGAAGCTGGTAAGAGAATGTAAAAGAGTATGGTTTTGGAATCACTCACAAATATCATCAGTGGTATCTTCTGTACCTTTCCCTCCACAGCACATTATGAAAGGCACTCTACGCTCAACCACTGCCCGACACTGGACACACTTCTTCATCAAGCTTGCACAATCTGAGAGAGGACAGAGAAATTCAGAATCCTGCTATTACATTTGAATTCTTTCCTATCCACGAGCCCATTTATTCACTATAGAGCAATATCATAATAGATGCTTATAATACAAACAACTACTTCTGTTCATCTTCACATCATTTTCTGCAAATCACACCTACAAACAATGTCTTGTTTGGGATTCACAGTAAATCTATTCTGTTTATGTTCTTTTAACATATTTCAAGTAATCAGGTTCTTCTTTCTCCAAAGGGATACCTATTCCACGAGAAATACAGAAGTTATAATAGTAAAAATCACACACATTTGAGAGAGCAGAGCTTCCAAGAATGTCTTGACTCCCTATTTTTCCCCTTAAAAACAAAGGATTTCACTTACTGTCTGGATACTCCAGGGGCAAAAAGGTGTCATTCCTAACCCCTAAGAGAGTAAACCTGTATTTTTTGATATAATCCTAGAAAGGGGGCTGTAACTTTTCTACAAAAGTCAAATGATTATGTCTCATAAATGCTGAAGATTATCCTGAATCAATAGAGTGGGTCCTGTAAAGTATGGAAATTTGAAGATTCTCTCATCCTGCTTGAACAAGACTTCTTTCCAGACTATTTTCTGGACAGAAAATAATCTAGATCTGATAAACCTTCTGCTGTCCTTGTTACAGCTTAGACCCAGTGATGTGCATTGCACTGCTGAAATCCTTCACCACAGCAATCAATCTTTTTGCTGCCCTGGGAAACTGATCAAAAAAACTTCTCTCATCATCTTTCAGTTACAGACAGTGAAAGAGGCCAGATCAGGATACCTGTAAACTCAGTGATTCAATGTCAGGTCTCTCAGCCAGAACAGAGGAAACCAGACAACTTTAGTGAGATCAAGTGAGCAGTTACGTATGGGAATGATTACCTTCCCTCTTATGAAGATTGTCAACAAGGACAGCTCTTCTCTCGGTAAATGACCCTTTAATAAAGCTCTGAAATGTCTGGTGACAAGGTGATGGCTGTGTTCCTATCCACATATTCTCAAAACCCATAAAATCCCGGAGATCTCCTATGTCTTTTTTTGGTACACGAGATAAATCAGAGTGAATCATAACTGGTGCTCTTCGCAATATGTTATGTGTCTTTTAGGGAAAAATACAGCCCTTGTGCAAACCTGTAGATTATTAATGAAGCATATTAAATATTTATCTATACTAATCTTTTATAACACCATTTGCCCATCTAAAAGCCCCAAAAAGCTGCATCGCAGCAATAAAATTAATTCTAATTACTTCAGAAGGCTTCTATCATCTAAGCAAGTCTATTTGCAATTCAGTAATTCAGATGGAAGAGCACTTGCCTTCAGAATTTTTGGAAATCTCTAGTTTATCCTCCAGTTATTTCAATACTGCCAGCCAAATTATGCCAAAATTCTGGCTATCACACCAGACTATCAAGTAAATTGGACATGAAATCAGATTACTAATGCACTTTTGCCAATTTGATTAAAAAATGTCCTGTTTCAAGACTACTTAAAAAGAAAAACCCCAATGTCCATCAAAATTACTTACTCTCACAGGCACACATATGACCACAAGGCTGGAAAAGCACTGCTGCCTTTTTGTCTGAGCACACTACGCACTCTTCAATCTGTAAAGAAGAATAAACCACACAGGAGAAAAGTTTAATCCCCTGCTCTAGACATTAATTTGTTTTCACACTCTCTTTGGCAAGGCATGTGGACTTTAAGAGGCTCCACCCAGTGTTATTTTAACTATTAAAATAGTTATGTTACACTATAAAATAGTGTTATGTTAACTATATTCAGCACCTCAAAGTGCAACTTAAATGAGTTAAAACACTGACTGCTACGGACAGATATTTGCTGCCAATATTTGTATGTTGAGTACACAGAGAGACAAAGAGAAGCAGCTAAGACCTTTTCTTTGTTTTTCTCTTTCTTTGTTCCACCATGTATACTTAAATTGGGGTTGTTCAGCCTGAGGAAGAGAAAGCTCCAGGGAGACCGTATTGCTGCTTTTTAGTACTTAAAGAGGGCTTATATAAAAGCTGGGAACAAATTGTTTAGCAGGGCTTGTTGCAATAGGAGAAGGGGTAATGGTTTCAAACAAAAAAAGGTAGATTTGGACAAGAACAGAAGGAAGAAATAAGAATAAAGAAAAGACTAGAATAAAGAAAGAAAAGAATAAATATCACTCCAACAGAAAAGCAATAGGGTTGCACCTATACAAATATTTGGGAGTATTTGAGAAACCAGAGAGCCTTACTGGGATTAGGTCCCCAAAATAGGGCACAACTGGTTGATACCCTGAAGGAGAAAGACAGCATAATAGAATTCATGATTCCCAAGAAAAATAAGGTAAAAGTTTAAAATAATTATTAACTTCAAAAACGAGCATGTATTAACTAACTCAGTTTACAGGCAAATCAGCCTTCCAGGCAGCCCTAAAGAATAGAAGAACTCAGAACTGAGTATTACTGAATGAAACGATACTTTAGGAAAAGCATTTACCTTAACATGGAAAAAATGTAAGGGGGTAGTGGGATAAATCTATTTAAATTAAGCATCCTCAGATGACTGTATTGTGAAGTCTGAGGACCTGAACGTAAAGACATTGCAAGGTGAGACAAGAATGAGGGGCAGGCAGGACGTGAACACAGGCAAAGAGAAAAGAGTAATATACAATGTAGGGACAAGATATCATTATGATGCAAAATAATTATATCCGGTGAGAAACCTGTAAGGCAAAATACCATTTAAAATATGCTACACTTTCTTGACCTCTTGCCTTTTTTTTTTTTACTTTTCCACTGAAAAAGGAAAAAGGACCAATAAACTTTGGAAGTTTTTACCTTTGTCCTAGACTGAACTTGTTCTTTACAGATGAGGCATTTTTTCACGCGTGGCGAGCACAGAGAACACGTGGCAATGTGTCCACATGGGCCAAACAAAGTATCTCTCTTCATGTCCGAACACACCATACACTCCTCTAAGGTTTCAGAGTCATTGTTGATCATAGATGGACTTCGGGAACCGACTTGACCACTACAAAGAAAACTGAAGTCAAACTTAACTTGTAAGAATTTTTAGAATTATTAATTTAAAATACACATCAATTGGCTGTTTATCATCACAGAGTAATCTGAACAGCATTTTCACAAAGGTACAGCTGACACCAGAGTGCAAGCTCACCTGCTCAGATAAGACACTGTACAGAAACAGGCCACACAAGGCACAAGTGTGTCTCATGAACATTAAAAAAACAAAAATCCACAAACAAAAACTTTCCCTCTCATCCTAACAGTTAACTTTATTTAGACACCCTCTAGATTCAGAACTGCACGGTTTAAGACCTTAATCTGGAATACACTTCCAATACTTAGCAAATGGTAGGCCTGTAAAAGGACCCCCAAACTCTGGCAGTGAATTCAGCTCTTTGTCCAATGCTGCTGCTCACCCAGCAGAGGGAGCGCGTGTTGAACCTAACCAGCTCGTTCCTACAGCCCTCACAAGCCCATAAAAGGTGGCAAGAAAGAACAGCCACAGTGATGCCACCAAGACAGATGGACACAAGAACAAGAAGACTTGGGAAAATAAGTACCTTACACACCAGGGCAGCATCAACAAAACCAGTCCCTCTTCATGACCTTCTGAAAGGGCATTGTGGACTTCCATATAGGAATTAAGGTCAAGAATGACATAAGCCACCAGCAGCAGCACTATTAGGACAAGTAGCATGCTGAAACTTCTCATACTGCATGCACTTGATAACATGACATTTCACTGAAATCGTCTTTCCTAGAGAAGTGCTTCTGAGACATCAGACCTAACTCCTCCTCCTTTTTCTACAGAATGATAATATCATTCAGGTTGACAGGTACTCAAGAAGTCACCTGCTCAAAGAGGTGTCAATGCTGAATTCATACCAAGTTACACTGCACTTTGTCCATTCCAGTCTTCAAAACTTGCATGGACAGGGATTTGACAACCTCCCTGGACAACCTACCATAATGCTTAGTTATTCTTTCAGTGATTTCCACCCCCCTGACTGAATCTGGAGTTATCACCTTCCCATTCTCCTCCCATATCTAACAGGAATGAAAGTTCTGTAAGACCTGTGCAAGTTTCAACTAACACATTTGTAAATAGCATTCAATGTACCACAGAAAATAAAGAATGAATTCACAGTCAAGAAAAAGCTTGTATGCTTTAACACTATTGCTCGTAAAGGCACGCTGTTTTAAATACATCAGTTAATCTATAAAAAGCAGAGATGTGGCAACTGCACATTTTATGACTATACAAACCTGACTTTTTCTTTGTGACATTTAGCCAGTGCTTTGCAGAGACTGGGATCAGGGCAGAGATCGAGAGGAGACTGACCCTTCTTATTACGAATGCTGAGGTCAGCTCCGTTGGCTGCCAGGAAGCAGGCAATCGATGCTGCACTCTTCTTCTCTGCTCCCTGAGTGCCAAGTCCCATTATTAACTGAAAGAAAACAAACATGTAAGCAACTTGAGAGGCTCTCTAAACACTTAGGAATAGTCTGGCTAAAGGAAAACTACTTGACATACACACATGCACATACACACAGATCTACAAGCCCAAGGGAGCATTTCTAGAACTGAAATCAAAACAACCGTTGCCTCATTTTGCATCAGCTGTACTCTCCTTTAAGGAACTGAAATTCAGCAAGGAATAGTTCAGCTGTTGAAGCATTCAATCTCCTGCACACCTATCCTCACTTGTGAAGTGGCTGCCCTCCTATATAAGCACTGCAAAGGGGAAAGTCCCACTGCATTTATTCAGAATACAGTCAAAGTATACTGAAATGGCTGAATTCAGACAAAATGCTACCACCACCACACTTGGTGTGAAAACATAGTTGGGCAGAAAAATGAATGCACACTTACTTTTAGTCTAGTGAGTTAAAGCATCTAAGAAAGACTTTATTTCTGTTGCCTTCTCAGCCTGGAGGAATTTCAACTCCCATAACCTGTCCTCCTGTCCTAATCACGTAATGCTCCTTTGCTCTTTTATCACTGTTACTCTATTTCTATATTAATGCACCTATTGTGCATGATTCACAGGGCCAGCTAGAAAAACGAAGAGAGAAGGCTCAGCAAGGAGGGGATTCACCTTCTTGGAGCATTCTGGGCCCATTCCCAACATCTTTTTTGCATTAAACCTTGATTAGTTAAAACAGTAAGTATAATGTGGACTACATATAACATGAAACCACTGGTGCCATTAAGAATCTCCTTCAGTAAACTACACTAGACTATATTGAAAGGAACAGCTTTGGCACAGCTGGGACAGCTCCAATTCAAGGAGTTTTAAATGCTGAATTCCAGAATTATAAAGACTTTGGCAATAGGAAAGAGGCAGGATTTTGTTTGCGCCTCTTCCTCACTCACTGGCCTAAGTGCCCACCTTGGCTAATGTACATCTTTTGTGCCACTTTCAGTGTGTACAGTCTATTCCTGGTCTTCCAAAGGCTGAGTGTCAAGTATGACCCCCATAAATTAAGTAAATTTGGCTGGATTAGCAACCATTTTGTATTTGAAGAACTGGATGTGCTATTTCAGATGCAACAGCATATAGGAATAAATTCAAGACAGCAGAAACCTGTCACTGCAGCCCTAAGGGCTGCGTATCTTGAAGTCCGAACCAAGAAGAAAACAGTTTTGAAAACCCCTCTCTCCGGTTATTTCCCCCATCCCTCAGGGGTGACTTGCAAAGAAAAAGGCTTGGTATGGGTTCATGTCTTGCAGCACATGAAGTATGTACTAGACACCTTTATGCTGCCTTAATAATTGTAAGATTATCCTCCTTATACAGTGAATCAGTTTCCCAGGGAAGCAATTTTTTTAAACCCCAGTCTATATGTTTGGGTGTTTTATTAGTTAGGAGTTTTTATATCAGTAAGTATTATGGAGGTCCTACAAGATTCCTGAAGGTCACCTCGTGAATTCACAGAAAATCAGTCCTGCGTTTCTTCCTTATGAACAGTGACAGTACAGCTGGAAAGACTTCATACCATGAAAACTGTTAAATTATGTGGAGAAGTTGTTTCGTGGTGATCAGATCACAGAGCATTTTTGTTGATAAACTCAGACCACTTTTCTGCACCTCAATTACAGCATTAGCTGAAGTGAGGCAGACACTATCTAGCTTACATCCAGGTACTTTGGACCATAGCGGTAACCCAGCCAAGGGAGCCAATACCCAGCGAGTCCTCAAATGCCTCTGTGTGCTGTATGCTTTAAAAACCCCAAGATGATACTGTCTCCCATGACACTTCTCAGGTAGTCTCCAACATTTCAGGCACACAGAATGAAAAAAAGAACACCCCCCCCCAAACTTATGCACAAAAAATAAGCATTATGTACATATGTATGTAATAAGCCTAGCAGAGCTGCAGCAAGCCTTCTCTGGAGGGTGCCAGCCCTGAGATGCACCAACACAAGCCAGTCCCAGTCAACTCACCTGTGAGGGAGAAGAGTCTGTGCAAACCACCCAAACAGCACAAGTATCACCTAAGTTACTGTAACTACTCAGCTACCTTTGAGGCTCCTAACTGAATACCATTGGAGCTTCTCTAGTTCAAGTTAGGATTTAGGCAGTGGCATCATTTTGAATCTTAAAAAGCATTTTAAGGGTCTGAAAGATACCTATATTATAACAAATTACTCAAACTTTGGAAATACTACATTTAATTAGAATAAAAAGCACTCTGGGCCAAGGAATGCTACATCTGTAAGAAAGCAACTGAAATGACTTTTTTTGTGGTAGTGGGGACTGTACTTCAAAAAATTTCTCCTCCCAGCAATGTGCTGGATGAAAAATTTCAGATTTATTTGAAGAAGTGGGATTCATCACTCCTAGCACTTGAACACAAAAGCATTTTTCAGATTGATACCTAAACCGTGGAGGGCTTTGTGTATCATAGAAGTTGTTCCCTACATGTGTTTGAAATAGTCTATGTAAAAACAGCTGAGGAAACCTGACAAAAAATTGTTTTAATTATGACAACAGCTCAGTGCTGACATGCAGAAGGAATTACTAAAAATCAATGCTAAAGAGCTCAGTCCATATATTCCACTCATGAAAATAAGTTCATGGTACCAGTAAAAAGTTTGTTTCATATTTTAAGCCACACTCAGAGCAAAAAGTAAAAATTGGTCAGGTTTCAATGAAGATGCTGTGCAACCAACTTCATCAAATATGAAAAACATCTGAAATCCTGCAAGTGAGATTTCTTGTTCTTTTTCAGTTTATTCAACCAAAAAAAAAAAAAGAATTATTCTTTGTTGAAGTACTATACTACAAAGGTTCACCCTGCAGAGCTCAGTATGTTGGTACCTTTAGGACAGTAGTCCAAAGGTAATTAAAATTTAACCAAGCAAGTAATTAGCTCTAAAAAGCTAAAGATTTATGTATCAGATTTGCTATCACACAGACTAAGGGAATCTGACATGTTTTCCTAATCTTTACAGGAATTAATAAAAATTAATCAAAAAAATACAGATTCCATCAATTCAACATGTCATCATACTCATCAAAAGAAAGCCTCACTGTTTCCCAGGGTAAGTTATTAATCCTATTTATCTGCTATTATCCGTCACCCTTATTTGCAATTCTACACAAGACAAACTGCAAATGTCTCCTTGGATAGTTTTAAAGGTCCAGATGCCTGCACATGCTTCAGCAGCCTAGATCCTGGCTTTTTTTGACAGGTGATTTTGGGCCAAAGGTAGCTTATCAAGTGAACTGTTTACTGGTAAAATTTGGTTTATACAATTTTTACATGACCATTATTTAAATAAAGGTGCATAGGTACAAGTATTGTCCTCACTATTTACCACAAAACAACATTTTCAAGATAGTCTGACCTGCTGATGAAGACTTCTCGGGTATATTTTAGCCAAGGTTTACTCCACCTTTTACATTTACTCCACATCTTCTTGCTACCACATGAAATTAAAATAAGCAAGTTTTCCCCTCTTCTCCGAGGGCATGTATCTTCTCCACACCACTTAAACCTCCCAAATTTTTTATCTAGGCAAAAAATTTCTCTGCAGCTAAACTAAGTGCAAAAAAATTAGGCAAGAGCTTGATCATGCTAATATAGGAGGTACTAGTTCTTTTTTTTTAAAACATAGTAACATTTTTAGGTGATCAGAGATACAATCATGCAGGGCTCTGTTTGTTCACTTGTTGTGGTGTCTTCACCACTGCTCTTTCATAAATTATTATTCTAATTTACATTAACCAAAAATGTAGGTGGGTTGTTTTGTTTTTTTAAAACAAACGATAGATGTCAAGTGAAACTAGAAGAAAAACTTAATTCTTTGAAACACAAAACCCTCCAAAATTAAAATTTAAGAAGGCAGTAGAAAAAATTCCCCCTTCCTGTGTTTAAAAAACTCAAACCAAACCAACTCTGCTTTCACTGTGAGCGCCACTAGTAAGATGGGCAACAGAAAAACCTATTTATGGAGCACTGAATTAGAGAAAGAGCACTTATCTCCCATTCACTCATTTCCTAATTAAATACATGCACACAAAGTATTTTAGCCACCTCTCACAGAGTCCATTTCAGACCACGGAAAAAACTGTGCTGTAATTGCTTACCTCCTCGCACTTAAAGAGGACACAAGCATATTCTTACATATGCCAGTCATAGTCAGAATCTTTTTTCAAAGCTTATTCCTGTGTATTTCAGTGAGACCAAGTAACCAGACTGGAAAACATTTTTTGGACAGTGGAATTACTGTTTTGAATAAAAGCTTTTTGAATGCTGTTGGTGGGGTTTATCTTGAATGAAATGCAAAGAGCTCGCTTACCACTCAACAGTTAAAATTAGAAATGAGTATTATGACACTGGTAACTAATGATTCAGCAAACCTGACCCACCGTTATCTCGTGCATCTTTAATATTTAAAGAAAAAAACCCTCTAAACCCCATCTTTGTACCTGGTGTTGACACAGCTTTTTGGGTGTGAGCATCTATTTTCCAAATAAAATATTTTGACCTTCATTACCTGAAGTTTTTTAGACTATTTCTTTACTACAGCACAATTCCTGAAATGAATTGTCAGAAACATACATAACAATAAACACATGAAGAATAAGAATGCATTGTTTTAACAGAATAAACTTTCAGAAGGTAACAGAAGCAGGTAAGCAACTAAAAACACATGAACATGCAAGGTGCTGAATCACAGGAAAGAATTTGAGTCTTACTCTGTACTGTAATACTGTTTCTTTCTTTCTTAAAAAGCTACTTTAATTTTTCTGGCAGCTATACATGTTCCCAATGGAAGATAGATTTGTAGAAATATGTTGACCTAAATAACCTCATTTTCCTTGAAGAAAGGTAAAGACTGCACGTGAAAAGTCCCATATAGCAATGCGATTTCTGCCTACTCTGTCGTTTAATGCAGAATGCTGACAAAAAACAGTTCAACAGTACAGAACCAGACAGAGAGACAAACACACAAGAAAAAAAAAAAGAATAAATAAATGCATTTTATTTACTGTGTTCTTTGATGGCTCCCAAGCAGTATCTACCTTGCCCACATCTTGCATGTCTTGGAGTTGGCGGAGCTGTGACAGGGTGTGGTGTCTCAGGGCTTCATGCAGGGGAGTATCCCCATCTTTATCCTGAATATCCAGCTTAGCACCTGCACGGACTAAGAGCTGAAAACAGAGAGAACCCAATTTAAAACTCAAGAAAAGGCTATTTATTCCTTTTAACAACAAATTTCAGGGAACTATGGTGGTTTAGGATGCTTTAGGAGGCCCAAAAGCTTATCCTTTTATCTTGCTACAATTCACATACTTGGAGCTCAGCCCTCAACCGAAGCATATATCCCTTTCAAATTTCAAGCTTATTTCACAGCAGGAACCTAATGCTTGCTTGTGCTCTGAGGGAGCACTACAAGAGATGCTATTTTAGAGGACTATTTCTACACTCCAAAATCTTTAATTCTTACAAGGCAGCCTAAAACCAAACAATGTAACATATCACAGCAACATATCAGAAAGAGAACAAGTGGGCAATTCTTTAGACAGGTATATATTCTTTACTATTAGGTTTCATCCCTGACTGTGTTTAAGAGTCGATTAGATGTGGTGTTGAGGGATATGGTGTAGGGAAGAACTTTGTAGAGTAGGGCTTGATGGTTGGACTTCCATGATCCCAAGGGTCTCTTCCAACCTGAATGATTCTATGATTTTGTGATTCTAATGGGCCTTAAAAATCATCACTTTCACACCATGCTAAACTTTACAACTTAATTTACAGTATCCTCGCATTAGCAAAGTCCTTAAGCATGTACTTTGGTTTACCCTTATTCAGCAGAAGACATAAAACCCAATGACACTATTAAATACCACCTCAGAACACTTCGGAAAGTAATGAACTGTAAAGACTCATCTTTAAGGCTAATTTTAGATACTCGCTTTCCAGGTCACATGACACAAAAGCCAGCATAAGGCTGCACAGGCCCTCCGATTCCTACTGCCTTTGCATATGGCCTTCCCATAAATTGATGCACCAGAACTTTCTTAAATACACTGTTAAACAAATCAACACATGCTGACAAATAACAATTGCCCCTAAAAATTATACCCTGTCATTGTGGCTATTCAGAAAACTGTAGATAGCAGATTACCATTTTCCCCAACCTTCTCTTCCACAAGTGAAACCAAAAAACCGGCTAATAGTTGCAACAGTCTCCCACCAACTTCTCACACTCCCTAAATGGATTTGCTCTGGCCCAGTTTTTTATTTCTCCCACTTGTATTTATCTGCCACTAGCTATTTATTGCTTAACAGCTTCTCCTGGAAAAAAAAAGAAAAAAAGAAAAAAAGTCTATAAAAGAAGTTTTCAGAGCAACCTGGAATCCTTGACTACCATGGAAATACAAAGCCTTTGCAGAAGTTTAAAAACAAACAAAAAAAAAATAAAGAAAAGCAAAGCAAAGCAAACCACCACCCTTTGTCACAGCAGCAGGGCTTTTAAAAGAACCCTGCTACCTTTGACCACTATTCCAGAGATGCCTGAGGGTACAACCCAGCCCTGGAAGGTGCCCAATAGGAATTAATTTTGAAATACAGAGCCAACATGTTCTTTGCATGGCTGCATGAGTTATTTTCGGACATCTCAATGTTAATCCAACTCTGCAGTACAGATACTCTACAGGGCCATTCACTTAAACTTTCTTGGATATAAGCAGACAGTTCAATACACATACGAGTTCTTCTGCATGCCTCCCTTCCTGCTACACTAGCATTACACTCCCAGGTACCAGGTCTGTTCCTGAAGGCAGAAGAGCTCACCAAACATAGCTGCCAAATAGCCTGCAGAATGCAAGTGACACTGACTCTAGGAAACCATTCTTTTGGTAGCAAGCACTTCCAGATATAGGGCCATATCACATGTTTCACTGTAATGGGATCACATCCATCAGCCCTTGGAGATGGAGAAACCTTAGGGCAAAATATCGCCAAACAGAACTGCAGATATAGGTCTGGGTAGGGGGGCACAATTCTCTGTAAGCCTAAACAAGAGACAGGTTTTAACATGACTCTCGGTCTACAACGACAAACTAAAAAAATTTGCACCACAGGCCAAGGCCAGGTTGATGTATGCACTCACAGGGAACATCTCCTACAGCACTGAGAGCTCACCTGGAGCCTTAACAGCCCACACTAGCAATCCAAACTTGAAGTCCCAGGGGTCCCACACAGACAGCGCACACAGGCCAGAACAGGCAAACTACGCCAGTAACACAGTTTGCTTAAACTGAAGTATCAACTTTTGCAACCATGCAAGCAAAAACCAGAAACAGCATTCCTGTCACTGCTAAGGTATTTCTGTTACTGCTTATAGCTTTCCCAAGCTAAAACCAGGGAAAACTACACAGTCTCAAAAAGTAGTTAAACTCATGAAAAGATGCCTCACAACTACAATTTGCAAATCTATGAGGAAATGTAATTACTTATACAGCAAGAGGCATCAAAACCACTATTTGAAGGTCCCATTACAGGAAGACAAGACTCAGTCAAGTAACAGGAGAATACATTCTCCCTTCCTCAATAAGGACAGATGCTGGAATTGGCAACCACGTAGGGGAAACCATAATGTAAGTGTACAAAGACTGAGCCTTCCTGAAACATCCTTTGTATTTCCTACTGACCTTCAGTGAAAGTTGGCAGGTTTCCAAATTTATCAAAAATTAATCATACAAACATTCAATGGCTACACACCGTTAAACCATATTTTAAACGTTCATGAAGTACCTCTGTCTTCAGCAGCTACAACCAGCTGGAGCCGAGCACCATTAAGCACATGGCTTATTGCAGATAAGGTACTTACCCTAACAATCTGTGTATGCTGTCGTTCAACAGCAAGGTGCAGCGCAGTTTGCTGGTTAACATTCTGGATATCCAGGTTAGCATTGCCCTGAAAGATACTCAAAGCATTAGAGCACTATCATCCCAGCAATTCATCTACAGGCGAGGCGGTTAATTAGGCTACGGACTATGACCCCGAATATGATTCCTAGTTTGGAGATTTGAGAGGAGAAGTTATTAAATACTTCAATTATTGACAGTACAGATGTTGATCTGTTGAAACAAACTTGGTATCAAATTTTTCAGTCCCTCTGCACCACCAGGCCATTGTAATGATCTCAAAGGCGAGTTTGACCTTTAGAGCTCACCACATGTCCTTCCCTGCTCCATTGCTTCTGCATTGTGATTGCAGGCATCAAGAAGCAAACTATTTTCACCTCAGATGGTCAACTGAAGTGTGACATTTAAATCCTTCCAAGAAAAGAACCCTACCTGATGCACCAAAAGTTCAGCCACTTCCACATGATTATTGAGAGCTGCCAGATGCAAGGCAGTGTAACCGTCATCTTTCTTCTCATCAACAATCCACGGTCGTGGTAACTTGGACAACAACACACGCATCGCGCTGAAATGAATATGCAGAGATGGCATAATTGCATGTATAATGTATTTGCTGAATGACAACAGGACAAAAGTCAAACAATATTCGTTCTCAGAACTACACAGGGGTAGCAGCATTAGTATTTTTTCAAAGATAAATTGGTTGAAGAGCTAGACCAACAATTCCAAAATGTAATCATTTCACGTTTACTTCCTTCTAGCTAAAGCACACAAACAAGCCACCCAATACCCAAACCAGTGTGGGAATCCTATTTTTCAGAGGAAGTGTTATCTAGCAGTAAAAATTACCTCTAGAAAGTATTGCACGCAAATTCTTAAACACAAAAGCAACAGAAGTTCTTCTCACTGGAAACCTTTATAGCATTCCTTACTTAATAAGCAAGTTCCACTACACTAGATTTCTTTAAAATCTTCACTTTATGAACTGATGCCATGGCCTGTAGTAGATTAAGAATTTCAATTTCTGAGACAGTAAGACTTCGTAGGCACAGACAAAATAAATGCTGAAACCGTAAAGCCGGTATTAGTGGAATACAAGAATTTCTGTGGCAGACAGTGGCTACACCATACCATGCGAGGGTCAAGTACTCCACCCCGCCTACCGTATGTGCTTGACAAGATGCCTACCAAAGGAAGGGGATTTATTATCTTACAACTTAAATTCAACAGTGGGGAAAACCAAATTGATTATTAGAGCATTAAAGCAGACTAAAAGCCCTGAAGTCCAACGACTTCAGTGTGAAGGTATTAATAATACAACACCAGATAAACAAATCGTTCAGTCTTGTATTCTCTCAGAAGTACACTTTTTTTACAAGATCATGTGTCTCCACATAGTTTTTGGAGTAAGTAGGGAACCAAACTTAATTCCCTTATTGTCTTATCTTCATAAACAGCACATGCAGCTCCCTTCAAACAGTTCCTCGGAGACAAAGAGAAAACCAGAAACTGCTATAACGTTGTGCCAAGAAACCTCTTCTTCTATCATCTAATCTTTCACTACCATTGAAGCAACATACTATTTACAAAAGGAACAGAGCTTCTTCACAAAATTCAAAATCCAAGTAATGCCAGCTAATGCAAGTGGAAGCACTCGGTCACAAACTGCCTTGCAAGGCAGATACTATAATTGATTTAAGCAGTTCTCCATTAGCCACCTGATATTCAAAACATGGGATCTCAATAAGCTTCAGAAATATCCTCACCAAAAAAAAGTTCATTGGCTTTTATTTAAAAATATTCTCAACAGATAGCAATAATAAACCGACAACTGCAACTGAGTTCCTAATTCATTCCAATAATCTGTAACCCTGAACATCCACCCTGCTATTCACTTCTAAACACTCTTTTAGAGTAAACCAACAAGTTTCCTATTAAAAAAAAACCAAACAACCCAACCAACCCAATCAAACAAAAAGTTGTGGTTCTGGGGATAGCTCACTCCAATGACCTTTCCTGAAAAGCAGAAGTAGGAGGCCGTGAGGTAGACTATCAAGTAAGAACATGCACTCCTTCCTACACACTGCCTGGACATTATCCTAACAGACTCTGACTTCTTAGTACCTCCCTGTCTTCTCCCGCTGCTAATTCGCAACATAAATCCTCAATCTCACACTTACTACACCATCCTGGCAGTTGCAGGATAGCAGCCACTTCTTTCCACAACTGCAGGCACAGGGTCACACAGGCCCACAGTAGACCCAGGACCAACTGCTATGTGGACAGTCCACACCAGGCTGCTCTGGAGGTTCATCACTTGGCCAAGAACAAAATGCATTTTGCAGCCTGTGGGTTCTCTCAGTCTTTTCAAACTCCATCATAATCACAGCTTTTTTGAGGTAAGCAAATAAATAAGAAAGAATTCTCAATCTCTAAGGAGTTTTAGCTTTCCTGGCAGGACTAGGCTTCTCACTTCCTCACAGTCCAAATCACTTATAACACAGCAAACAAGACAACAACACTTGGCAGATTGTACATTGTGCATTGTGAACCATTGCTTCACTCCTGTTCATAACACCTTCAACAGCTTTGTCACATGCTAGGAAAAAAAACCCTAAAATATTTAGACAACAAAAAAATGAAACAGAACCAAAAAACATCAAACCACCAACATTAATTCAAGAGATTAATTTATCATTTAAGGATATCAAGGATATAATTTAGTAAAACATAGGTAACAAAGGTTTCATGAAATGTGGCAAAATATACAAATACTGCATTGATAAACATAATTTATTCTGTAATTAAATGTATTTTCAAGTCTAGGATGTAAACACATCTCTGGTTTGCAACATCAGAACTGTTTCTAGTCAGCTTAGAAAGGAGCAAGTCTGGAGCACTGTGGTTGGCGTATTTAGGACTGTACCTGAGCACACCACCATCAGCTCTTTAGAATGCTGGCCTGTTAAAAAGCACACCCCAAGAGCACACACCACCAGCCACACAACACTGGTCTGGCTTTGTAGAGTGGCTTCCCACAGGGTATTGTGTCATGTAAACTTTATCTTCACACCTGCCAGGCTCAGCCCTTCTAAAGACTCCATAAGATTAAAGACTCTATAGAGTATCTACCATGGACCATCTAAAAAGCACAACAAAAACTACCTGAAAGTTCCTTAGGACTGACAGAAGCAATATGACTACTTTAAGTCACCAATAAAAGGTGGAGCAACAACAATCTAGGAAAAAATCCAGGGTCAAGCAATTTGTTATTTTTTTTAAACTGCAACTACAACTTGAGGAACACTGTAGGAAGGCACCAACACTCAGATGTGCATTTCTCTAACTATAGCCAACTTGTCTCCAAAGTAGCTCTAGTTACTAAACAAGGAACCACCCTAACCAACTCAGATGGTATTTTATATCCTTTTCTTCAGTAAGGAAAGAAGGAAACTGCCAAGTCCACAGATCTAAAATAAAATAATTAAAGTGCATTCACACACTTTAACAGACACACTGAGAAGTGAATATACTTCAGAAACATTTCTGAACACTGCTGCCATTTCTTTAACATCCCTCATCTTCGAGAGAAAAGAAAGGAATTAACTGACAATATTTTGTATGCTGTATGAAAAATATTCACTCATCCTAATATTTGCAAGAGTGCTAGCCTCACCAGATGCTCTTTCAGATGTTTTCCTGCTTTGATTGCTGTCAAATACCTGGAAGATTTTTATCTGAAGCTCAACTGTAAAATATTTAGGGCTAAGACAGCATCTTGCTCTCATATGAGATGCCTGCCAGCAACTACTCCTCAGCTACTTCTAAGCAAGCTAGAGACCACATCTCTCTTTCCTCCAGACTGTGCTAAATTACTGGACAGCTAGATGGAAGGACAGGTCTATGGACATGACACCTTAAAATTCTGCAAGATATGAATATGCTACAAATAACAAATTCTTTTAGGATGCTCAGTGGCTGCATCCTCCTTCTCATTAGCCGAGAGGTAGTTTCTCTCTGTGCATAAAATCCTGCTCATTCACACTGCAGTTTTCCTTCTTACAAGCTATTCCATTTTGCAGGATTCTCCAGAGCTGCTGAGAAAATTGTGACAACTTAGCTAAAGTGGCTGCATTCAGAACTGTACTCACCGGAACAGTCATGTTAATGAATTCATGTCATGTGTCAATTACACAGCAATTCTCGATATACCTTTCCACACAAAGCATTAAAGAAGCCAAGTGGCACTGATCCATTTTTAGGATGACACTTGGTTCTATCTTGTATACATTAAAACAGAGCACAGACTACTTTCTCTTTAATCGTGTTGAAAAAATTCAGAAATGGCCAAGTTTAACGGTAACCATGGCCATGAAATCAGCTGGAAAAATACCTCCTTGGGCCGTTATCTTCGGTGCACTCAACTGTACAGATTACATGGCTAACTGAGTAGCTTCAAAGATTATTGATACGATGCTTAAAAGCCTTATGAAAACACTGAAACTGTGCCATTGCAATGCTATTTCAAGATCATTACTAAACTGTTACTAACGAATAATAAAACAAATACAACAGGTGAACTTGGGCATTTGCTGGTCTGCAATACTTTCAGTTAGCAGGAAGTTCATAAAGATTCGGGGCCTTTTTCAGCTGGGTGAGCTTTTGCAAGCTAAGAGCTAAACACCTGCTCAGTGAAAAAGGTAGTGAGAAAGAGCACGTGTGTACAGGGGGCTGAGATCCAGTTGTCTATCACTTTCCCAGGCCCAGCTTTTGAGGGTACAGCCATTTACAAAGCCACTGTAATTCATCCCCACAGAACAACAGTCCGGGCTCCAACAGTAAGCAGTGATTTGGCAGAAGGAATACCCATTCTTATTCTGTTACATTTAGCTTGAGGTAACACCAAATGCTGCTGCTGAATGCACCTTTAATTTGACCTTGCCACATATGATTTTTGGTTGTTCTTTTTTTAATTCAGGTTTTTAGAGTGGACTATATCCCGGAACCAGGATATGACATATATAAGACACACGAAATTATAAATAATAGCGGAACGCAAATTCAGCACAGCACAAATGTTATATTCACAACAAAACGTACCACAGATCTGAACAATACACCAATTCACTTTTAGCCACAGAGCAGTTGTTTCCATGCCAGTTACCAACATTAGACATACCAAACAAAGTCATTGTTAGGACCAGAAGTTTTACCATATATTATATGATGAATATATACTGTATTATATATATGAATGAATATATATATTATCATCAACCTACATATAAAAAACTCCCTTACAGAATTTTTACAGAGGTTCATCAGCATTACCTGAGAACGCAGCACAAAGTAACATATTTGAAAAAATCTACAAGACAAAAAGCACTCATAACAAGATGACACTAACATCTCATTGTCCAGAATGGATTTCAGATTTAGCATTCTTAACTGTGAAGGCATCCTTCCACCCTGTTTAAAAAAAAATAAAACATATATATAATAAAAAACTAGAGAAGATTCTCTGCTACCAACTGCAATTTGACTGCAGAGTGATTTAAGTGGGAAAGGTTGGAGGTTTGTGGGATGGTGGCGGGATGGTTTTATTTTGCCTTTTGGGTTTTTTTTGTCATTTGGTGGTTTTTAAAAACTGACACTGAGGCAAAAAACCAGGGAGGCTACTTCACAATTAGTATAAGCACATTTAACTTAAATGGCTACTGAAAGACACAATCCTACTTTTCCCTGCACTTCAACTCCTGCATTACATTGGCTCTAGAGACACAGCACAATCCAGCACATGAAGCAGCAACCTGCCAGGTTCTTGATATGGCAAGTTTGCTTTCAGACAGATCAATGAGATAATCCAACCTTCCCTGCAACTTCACAATCACTAGGGGAAATAGGAATAAGGAAATGATGAAAGCAGAGTTGCAGGGAGGGCAGACTGCCCTTTCCAGAAGCAAAGTCTAGGTCAGCATAAACTTATCAGGAATCATATCTCTAGGGGTTGCAATGATTCATTGCACTTTCTACTACAAGTTTCTCTACTCTCCTGCCATTCCACTCCTTAAGGTCAGCTTTCCACTGTCTCAGTGTGACACAGAAGGTATTTTACAGCAATCCTGCCTTGAAATATTCTCCCCCAGAACACACACCCCCCCTCTTGTCCACTTATTTTCACCCCTGGCTCAGGTAAACACATTCCCCTGTCTCCTGCAGGGCCTCAAACAGTGGAAGAAATAAGTCAGATTGTAAAGTTTTCTTTTAATGCTATGCACTCCAATGTGTGTTTTGCAACACAACAGAAGCAAGACTACTTTTTACTAATCCCACTCTAGTCCTCTGATGACCACCTCTGCTCAAAAAAACCCCCAAACCCCACCCCAAAAGTGGTCGCAACACAGCATTTAAAAGGTCACCCCTTTTTGGTAGATTATTTCTCATACAGGATAGTACTCTGAGCCTGCTCACTGTGGAGCCAAAGAAATACTTGTACCAACATAGTGCAAGAAGTAACACAGGAGCAGGACAGTGCTATTTTTGGCAACGATATGATCTTAAGTGCACGTCAGCCCACAACTTCAAGCCAAATCAGCTCCCTGGTCTGGTTCACACCGCGCTGGCTGTGCAGCATAGGGAGCTACGCTGGGAGAAGGAAGACAGAAGTATCCCTTGGGAACAAGTAGCAAAGAACAGATTAATACCTTAGACCAGCATTACTGAGTACACTGTATCTTGAAATCAGGAGTTTAATGTTTCACATTGACTCCTGGCTCAGCTGGCACAAGTTTAAGTAAACCAGGCCGTTTCCTTCTTTTTGCCTCCCAGATTTTTCAAGTATCACTTGGTATTTGAAAAATCAATCTCAATATACATATTCATATACATATTCTGTATTAGCTTATATCTTACACAACGATTTTGTGGTCAGTGGATGATTATGAAAATGAGGACAGTGAAATGAAAAACCCCTGACTTTTACTAGAAAGCTGTACTGCAGCCTGAGTTACGGGGTAAGCAGCTACCAAGCACAGGACAAAGCCAACGCAAAAAGAAGGTGCAAGGGAAGTACAAATTCAAGAGAGTGGCCCCTTCAGGACTTTGCAATTCACACTCCACTCTACAGCAATGAACTCTACTACATTAGTAGACAGTAATTATATCAATGCTGGCTGAGACGACATTTTCATTTCATAAGTATGTTGCATTTTAGATTGAGTGATTTTTCAGCTTTTTTGGTCTTCTTGCTCCTGAGCAACATGAAGAATTTTGAAAAATACAGAGAAAGTCTTAAAGGTATTGGGATTCCTGAGTGTTGTATTTAAATGGCTAAGTTTCATCAACTTTATCATTTTCTGAAGAAAATGTTGCATATACTCCATATGAATATGAAAATTACCCTTTTCATATTTTTTAATGTGTAGTTATTGGTCTTGTTATGGGCCAATTTTGTGCATGAGAAAGTCAGATTAATGGACTGAGATGTTCAATTGTTTTATTCCTTTTATTCTCTTCTTCTAAAATATTTGAGCTTTTTCCAAGAACAGCAGCACCCAATTTACACGCGCATTTATTTTTCAAAAGCAATTTTATCGCTCAGCATTATGAGCTATACGCTATGGAATTATTAAACACGGTAATATGGAATGATATGAATTTACTAATTAAAGCAAAGGCATCTGCTTTTCAAATAATTTCTACCTTGATTTGAATATGGAAATGTGAGGCCACAAATCAAAACCAACTTCTTATTTATAAAATAACAGTATGATTTACAGTTGAAAACTTAAAACTAGATGTAGAACAAGGCTGCTCAAGACCTGGGGATAAACAGCATGTTGTTACTCATGGCGTTTTTCACCGATCAAGAAACCAGGTTACACAACCTGCCGTGGCAGCACAGGATATTTATTGTTCTATAGCTGCGTGAAGTCCTTGCCTTGCTACTAGCAGGGCTGCCTCTTTNACCTCATCAGGGTTTACTAGTAGCAGCGCAAGCTCAGTGAAAACCTGGGAAATCTAACTGGAAACACGAGAGAGAGCGCTTTATTTGGCAGTGCTAAAAAAACCTGGGGACAAATGGCTGAGCGCAGTGGAAGTGCAGGCTGCACAATCAATAGGCAGAAAGCCGGATAGCGGCTCCCGCTGCCGCCGGATCGACAATCGACAGCTGAGAGACTATTTTTTGCAATGGTTGACTAAATATGGTCAGGGAAGAGAGAGGCACAAGAGAGCCCGTTTGCCTGGGAGTGCATGTTTCAAATGCTTAGCTGCCTATAAAGCCGTAACAGTTTTGCTCGTGCCCTCTGAGTGGGAAATACGGTCAGTGCCTTCTGTAGTGTGCGTGCGGGAGCCCTGACCTCGCGAGCAGACTTGACCTCTGAAGATGGAAAGTAGCTTCAACACAGACCTGCCTACAGTTAAGCCTGGAAACATAACCTCAAGCAAGAAAAGATGCAGTGCAATATCTAAGGAACTAGAAGAAACCAATATTTGCCGGGGGAGGGGGGAGACGATCGCGCTCTCATTTTTGGTGCTGTGTTGTTTTTGTTTTTTTTTGGAAGCGACTCCAACTTTTGGGGGCTTGGTTTTGGTTTTTTGTTGGGTTTTTGATTTTTCTTTTTTGCCTGTGATTATTTTCATCTGGCAGTGGGCTAAGTTCACCTTCCCTTGGCTTCCTAGCATCTATCCTTGGAGTCTTAACTCTCAGTCCAGCAGACATAAGGTATAATTTCTATACAACATCATCCATATTTTAACATTCCAAGAAAGGCAGCAGGTGCCAATGAGGCGCTGGTCTGTATGCCTGCCTGTTTTTTTAGTTTGAAGTTTTATCTATTTAAGGTGGTAAGGTACCGTATGCACCGACATTGGCCCCCCCCTTGCCTCCCCCTCCCATGTAATGAAGAGCTGATTCAGCGAATAGAGTGAGAGAGCACTCAGGATGAGATGGCTGCTGCTGATGTGTCTCTAGGTCATTACCTCTCTTCCAACTGCAAATGCTGCATGATACTAAGCTTACAGGTAATAGAACATCAGGAGACCTGCATTATTCTGCACGTTTTAAGGATGCCTATGACTTTCTGCATGTATAACTTATTTACTAGAATGTTTTTTTTCTTGTTGTATTAATCCCTCTACTCTGGGAACAGCTTAATTTCGAGTGTGTTAAAGTACCAAGCATTTGTAGTGTAAAGAGCAGGTTGAAAGAAAACAACATTAGTCCAAATGTCATAGGAAAGAAACCTCCAACTTGCTTGGTAGGCAAAATTCTTTTTAAAGAAGATAAACTCAAAAATTGCAATGCCATTAACTGATTGTTCATTTCAGTGAAATATATTCTTATCTTCCTATGCACAACTAAAAGAAAATTACCAACTTTAAAAGGAAAATCTAACAAACAGTGTGGTAGTGCAATGCTGAGTTCTTAAGTGGATCTAAGCAAAATTTTCAAGGTGCTTAATCTAAGATGTACATGAGAACAACCTACTTAAAAACTAGAATGTGACTGCTGTGATTCTAATGCTGCATTGCTGTTTCTCCTTGTAGTACTGTGCTGGCTACTGCTACACTCTGATTTGCTCTCTATCAGCTGCACTAGGTTTTTGTCATGGGCTGCAGAAATTCTTACTTCCTCTGCTCTCAGCTTTCCTTACGACTCTTACATGTAACTAATTGTTAAGCTTACTTCAAATTTACCTTCTAATGCTGCAAAGACAAAGCTTACTCTACTGTAACCCAAATCAACTCCTGAAATGCAAATTAAGCAACTGTAGGCTGTAGCTGACAGCCCCTTAGAAGTCAAACCCGTACCGTACATCGAATATTTAACCACCCTTGCAAACCACAGCACAGTCTCACCAAGCAGGGTTAAACCTGGAGTTTGCTTCTTGGAGGGTTTGGGGGGTTTTTTGGTTTGCTTTTTCTGGTTGTCATAAATATTTCAAATGTGGACAAGATTTTGACTGAAGCAGGTGAGTGCCAGTCTGACAAAACAAGAAAAGCTGCTTGCAGAAGTGTTGAATAGGTATTAGCTTTCACATGTGACCTTCGGCCTAACAATCCAAATCCTGTCACAGCAGTTAGAGGTTGTTTTCTTAATTCAATGTCACCACCTTTACGACAAGCAGGATCACCAGTGGCATGTGCTGCTGTTACTATCTTTTTTAAACCACTCGGAACTGCAATGTAATTAAGTACAAACCTGCAAACAAGTTTGCAGGATAACGGGTGGGATACAAAATGCCTGGAAGTGGGATTGGGGAGGGAAGGAAAAGAAGTTTGCAATTGCTATATTAGACTAGTCTATGCTTCCCTTCAGGACAGCGCATGCAAACTCTACACCAGGATGGAAATTTGCTGGAAGACCTGGGAGGAAGCGGAAGCTTTCACAGTGGAATACAACTCCTAATCCCGAGAAAACACTGCAAAGCTACCAGCGATTCAACTCTCCACTCGAATGCGGTGACTCAGGACCAACAACAAGAGGCTGCTAAAATCCGGAACGGTCCATCTAATGTCCCTGCCATCCCAGAACAATGAACTATAAGCGGCTTTAAGCCACTGTGCAGGTAAATTGCATTGCAACGTTCAGTTAGCAAGTTTGGTTTATAACATCAGTGAATCATAACATTGTTCTTCCAAAGAGCTATCAGCCTGAGTTTTACCAAATGACAGCAACAGAAAGCAGCAAAACTCTTTGCAGGTTCACCTGACAGGTAGTCAAGCAACTCTATGTGTACCTGCTCAGAGTACATACTTCTTTATGTACCCATATGAACATACAATGCTATGGAATGTAAAGAAGTATGTATTTTTGGCAGGCACGGAACAACCCGTAAGAGGAAACTAAACAGCTGTTGGAAGAAACAGGTTTCTCTCTTGTTTGAATGACATCCATGTGACAAATTAACTTGCTAAGGGTCAGCTGGTATTGCCAAAATAACTCATATTTGTTAGTAACAAATCATGAAACATTAAGTGACTATATAAGCAGGTAGGAAGAATTGTTAATGACTGATAAGCAGAACATTAATGGTAACAAAAGAATTCAAAACAAGGCTGGAAATGAACCCTTGAAACGCAGCATAAACTGGGCAATTTATCATTACCAGTACCTCTCACTTAATAGATACTAATCTTAAAAGCCTGATTATCAAAACTCATCTGATTTCCTTAAAAACAAGCCATTGTTCTATTAATCACAGCCAGTTCTGTGTACTTCAAAAGTTAGTATTTAAATTTACATCTACTGTGGAGTATTTAATCTACAGGTTGCAACTACAGCACAAGCAGAAACAGCGAAGAACTTGAGGTTGTGATTTAAAGAAAAGGATAGCCCAGATGACAGAGTAGGATAACTTCTGTCATTTGAGACTTAAGTTAGCATTTTCTCCACATCAGCA